>JAGFNQ010001777.1:427400-528669 GCA_024364735.1 Boesenbergia rotunda
TTCTTCTCACCAGCTTCTTGCCAACATATGGGTGATCTGCATTTCCTGCCATACAATGCCTCATAAGGTGCCATCCTGATGGTGGCCTGATAGCTATTGTTGTAGGCAAACTCAGCTAAGCACAGAAATTTGCACCAACTGCCTTTAAAGTCCAATGCACAAGCCCTGAGCATGTCTTCTAAAATCTGATTTACTCTCTCTGTCTGTCCATCTGTCTGGGGATGGAAAGCTGTGCTGAACTGAAGTCTGGTGCCTAAGGCGTCCTGAACACACCTCCAAAAATGGGAGGTGAATCGCCCATCTCTGTCAGACACGATCGACCTCGGAACTCCGTGAAGCCTGATCACTTCTTCCACGTACAGCTGTGCTAACTGCTCTACCGAATGCGACAACTTGATGGCTAGGAAGTGGGCAGACTTGGTCAATCTGTCCACTATCACCCAAATTGCATCGTGTCCATTGGAGGTTCTTGGAAGACCTGTGATAAAGTCCATGGATATTTCTTCCCACTTCCACTCTGGAATGGGAAGAGGCTGCAGAACTCCTCCTGGCCTCTGGTGCTCGGCTTTGACCCTCTGGCAGGTCAAGCAGGTACTGATATATCTGGCCACGTCTCGCTTGAGTCCAGACCACCAGAATCTTTGCTTTAAATCTTGGTACATCTTGGTAGAACCAGGATGCATAGAGTACGGGGTACTGTGGGCTTCTTCCAAAATATTCTTTCTTAGTTCCTCATCATTGGGAACGCAAAGGCGGTCTCCAAAATAGAGGGTGCCACTATCTGATACTCGAAACTCTGAATTTTCTGCCTCTTGGATCCCCTGCTTGATCTTCTGGATTTCTGGGTCTTGACTTTGCTTTCTTTGTATATCCACAAGCAGGGTTGACTCTAGAGTCAATGCAGAAAGTTGCCCAATTATCACCTCGACTCCAAAATCCTTTATTTCTTTCTGAAGTGGTAGAGACAGTGATGATAGGGACATCAGTGCTGCGCAGGATTTCCTGCTCAGTGCATCTGCCACTTTATTAGCTTTACCTGGGTGGTAGAGGATTTCACAGTCATAATCTTTGACCAACTCTAGCCACCTGCGCTGCCTCATATTCAGATCCTTTTGAGTGAAGAAGTACTTCAAACTCTGATGGTCTGTGAAGATTCTGCACTGCACTCCATACAGGTAGTGTCTCCAAAGCTTCAGTGCAAAAACCACAGCTGCTAGCTCAAGGTCGTGTGTAGGGTAATTCTTCTCATAGTCCTTGAGCTGTCTGGAGGCATATGCTATTACTTTACCATCTTGCATGAGGACAGCTCCAAGGCCCATCTTGGATGCATCACTGTAGATGTCAAAGGCCTTGTCACTCTCTGGAACAGTCAGGATGGGAGCACTAGTCAATCTTTTCTTCAGTTCTAGGAAGCTGTGCTCGCATTTATCTGACCACTCAAACTTCTGATTCTTTCTGGTCAGGGCTGTGAGTGGAGAGGCTATTCTGGAAAAGTCCTCCACAAATTTTCTGTAATATCCTGCCAGGCCTAAGAAGCTTCTGATCTCACTGGCATTCTTGGGTCTACACCAGTTGCTGACTGCTTCTATCTTGGCTGGATCAACTTGAATACCTTCTTTGGATACAATGTGACCTAGGAAGGTCACCTGATCTAGCCAAAACTCACACTTTGAGAATTTTGCATAGAGCCTCTCCTGCTGAAGGATCTGCAACACTATCCTCAAGTGTGTAGCATGGTCCTCTGGAGTCTGTGAGTATATGAGAATATCATCAATAAATACAATGACGAATTTATCGAGATACTCCCTGAAGATGTGGTTCATCAGCTCCATGAAGACTGCTGGAGCATTGGTTACTCCAAAAGGCATTACTACAAATTCGTAGTGGCCGTATCTTGTCCTGAAGGCCGTCCTGGGGATGTCACTTTCTTTAACCTTTAGCTGATGATACCCAGAACGCAGGTCTATCTTCGAGAACACTGTAGCCCCTTTGAGTTGATCAAATAAATCATCTATTCTAGGAAGGGGGTACTTGTTCTTGATGGTCACCTTGTTCAGAGCTCTGTAGTCTATGCACAGACGCATAGACCCATCCTTCTTCTTGACGAAAAGTACAGGAGCTCCCCAGGGTGAATGACTCGGGCGAATGAAGCCCTTGTCTAGTAGCTCCTGGAGTTGCTCTTGTAATTCCTTCAACTCTGCTGGAGACATACGATATGGGGCCTTCGAGACCGGACCGGTACCGGGCACTAGCTCGATCTCGAATTCCACTTCTCTGTTGGGAGGTAGTCCAGGTAATTCTTCTGGGAACACTTCTGGATATTCGCAGACTACCCGTACATCCTCCTGCTTGAGTTCTTTCTTTGCTTCTGAGTCCACTATGTGTGCAAGAAAACTAGCACACCCTTGCTCTAGCATCGGGTGGGCTGCCAAGGCTGAGAGGAATTTCTGAGTCTTCCTCTTTCGGGCTCCTTGAAACTCGAATGGTGGTTCTCTTTCTGGGCTGAAAACCACCTTCCTTCTATGGCATTCCACTGAAGCGCTGTACTTACTGAGGAAATCCATCCCTAAAATGACTTCATAATCCTTCATCTCAAGGACTGTCAAGTCACTATAGAGCTCTCGGTTGGAAATCCCGATTGGTACTGCCTTTAGCCTCTGAGTAGAGGCCATTACTTCCCCTGACGGTAAGGTTGTTAATAACTTCATCGTTCAACCTTTCTGGTGGCCTTTATACTGTTTAAGTAGTGCTCAGTGGTCAAAGCACCACTTATTAGTTCTTCGGAGGTTTGTGGCCTCTTAACACTGCTAGCCCTCTTTAACGTTATCTCAGACCTTAACATCTTGAGCATTAGCATAACCATCTCTTTTCCTGTGCTAACTAGCTCTGGGCACAGATGAGCTAACCGCTTAAACATCTTCACTGCTTCGTCCACGGATAGTTGTCCTTGTCTGAACTCCGTGAATTCCTCGTAGTGCTTGTTGGTAACCCGCATGTGGAAGAACTCCTCATAGAACTCTTGCTCGAAATCTGTCCAGCTCATCTGGTTGACTATCCTCTTACTCTTGACTCGCTCCCACCACATACGAGCATCTCCAGTTAGGCAGAAGGAGGCACATTTGACCTTCTCAACTTCTGGCCAGTCAAGAAGCTCCATTGTGCTCTCTAACGTCTTGAACCAAGCCTGGGCATCCCAGGGCTCAATCGTGCCTGAGAAGCTTTCAGGTTTCAGCCTCTGCCACTGAACGAGGTATGCTTCTTGTCTTCGGTTCACGGCAGGGGTCTCCTGTGTGACTGGTGAAACTTCAGCCACCACTGGGGTTTCCACTCCTGCTGTGGGTGGTGTAGGGGGCACTGGGTGCTGATTTGCTATCAGTGTGGCGATGGTCTTCTGTTGTTCTGTAATCTGAGCTTGCATTTGAGCAATGACTGCCATCAGGTTTGGCGGTTCTGTGCCAGGCTCATTGTTATCTTGAACTGGAGTTCTGTTATTAGCATTTGGAGCTCGGCCTCTTCTTGCCATCTAATAATGCATAAGGGAACAAGAACTCACTACTACCTCTCTAGGTATAAACTTGTCTTCTTACTTAGAAATCTAATATTCATTCTAGGGATTAAACATGATTCCGTGATACTAAGGTATTAAACATGCTTCCTTGTTCTATGCACATATGAGTAAGTACTTAAGCATTTCTCTATACTGCAATTAAATAAAGAAGCAATAGAAAAACTGAAACTTAAAACTTTCTTACTTGAAGACGGCAAGGTTGATGCTGATGTGTGTGTGATGCTGGAGAATGGGAACTGCTCTGATACCAACTGTAGCGACCCGCCTTCTCCTACCTTAGACGGATCGTTACTTTTCTCTACTTCTCAACTTTTATACACTACTAGATTCTCCGAGAACGCGATGAGAAAAACCAAGAGAGAAGTTGGAAGACTAACCACAAAAGGATGGCCGGAATCAAAATTCCGACGAAGCAAAAGAAGAGGCTTGCGGCAAAAAGATCCTTGCGACAAACTCTAATTCCGGCAGCACCTTCTTCCGGCCAAGAGATGGCCGGAGCTTCCTTCTCCTACAGCAGGTGGTGGTCGGCAGGGAAAGGGCAGGGGCGGCCGGCTTGGTGCTCCTTCTTGGGGCTGGTTGGCGCACGACAAGAAGGGGAGAAGAGAAGGAGAGGAAGAGAGGGAGAGAGCCTATGCCTTCATCTCTATGATTATCACCCAAGCCTTGCCTTGGGTCCTTTATATAGTGGCCTCTCAACCATCAAACCTCTCAAATATGGAATAACTTATTCCATCATGCCAAGTTTGATTTTATATCATGGTTAAAATCATATTTTAATTCATGATAAAAAATCAATCAAGTCTCTTCTCTCCTATGGAATAAATTTCCTTATCATGGTAAATCAATCCATGATTGATTTTATAAAATAAACCAATCCATGGTTCATTTTAATTTCCATAAAAAATAAATCAAACCTTGGTTTATTATATAAAAAAATTTATATCATCTATAATTTTATAAAACAAACCACACTTGGTTTATTTTATAAATTGAACCAAAAACTTGGTTCTCTCCCTTTGTTGTGGCCGACCAAGCAAAGAGGATGGAGACCCTCTTTGCTGGCCCATCCAAGCCAAGCCCCAATGAAATAAACTTATTTAATTCATCTATTAAGTCTTCAAAAGACTTAGCCATTTTACGCTTCCGATGCGTCTCTGAAAAATTTAGATTCGACTTATCGTTTGGCTCAACCAAACTTAATCTCTCTTGATTGGAAAATCCAATTTTTAACTCGTTTTAAATCCCTCGGATTACTCGTAGTGTGTGTGACTAAATATGCTTTCGATTTATGTTGGCCGTCTATAATTAATCAATTATAGAACGATCATGAGTGGCACCTAGTAGTACATCATGATCCCCAATTAATCGAAAGATCAACAGTTGACCTCAGAAACAATTCTGAAACTCTTCAGCAGCTATAATGAATCGTGCCCATTCCCTTCACCATCTTATACCCACTTGGTTCAGGACATGGTCTATGTGTGTCAGTCCCCATTAGGCTAACTACGTCACACATAGCCCAAGTAACGTTTTCTCGTCCTACGGATTCTAATTACTCTCATGTATTTAAGAGATTCATACTCTGAACATGTCATGCTCTAGCCAGAGGCTTTGAGTAACAATCTGACGATAGGCCTCGGGTATACATCTCCTCGCAAGGAGTGGTGAATCCTTTGTAGGCTGTTCAAACATCTTCGGGCACTTTGGCTTATACCCAATCATCTTGGGTCCACACCTCCTTGGAGATGCTTGCTTAAGATGTCAAAGTATAAGTCTCCATAACCAAGATGACTTGAACACCGCAAGTCAAAGGAACATCGCACTTAAGCTGCAGTAAGAACTTCACTGACATATCTATATGTAGACTACCATACCGCCAGTCACTCTAATGAACTAGTTCCCTTAACTAGCATTCATGTTTATCTCCGGATATCTCAATGTCACCAGCCAGTGAGAATCAGCTGATTAGAGAATAACCCATGCTAGTCTCAATAGAATTGATAGTGTCCGTATTTATCAATTCATCGACTAGGGACAATTTCAATACTTCACAATTGCACATGTAGAGATAATCACTAGTTGTGAATTTATCACAAATTCTCTCATGCTGTGAATTGTATTGCGGACACTCAGTAAATGAGTTTAAGATCTCAATCAAATACACAAACATGTATACTCAAATAGTGAATATTCATTTATTAGAATAAATGATTACAATCATAAGACGATTGTCTTAGGACACTTCTCTCATATCACTAACACTTGCGCCCAAGATCCGGATCGTGCGAAGGAGGTAGACGGGGAGTACCATGCTAGATTCTACGTTGGTATAGTGAGTTCTAAGCGTAAGGATGTAAGTAGATCACTCACCTACAATCAAAGTAGTTCTCGGTTGATTCTAGAACATGATTTTAAGTCTTTTGGTGGTTGTGATCTTAGTATAGCAAGACCAAGGTCTTGATTCACCCCAAAACAAGTTTTGGGATTAGGGCACGCAAGGTGCTGGATAAAAGTTCCAAGACCGAGGTCTTACTAAGCCCTAGATCAAGTTCTAGGACTAAGAGATGAGATAAGTTCAAGACCAAGGTCTTGTTGTGTCCTAAAACAAGTTTTGGGAACATTAATTTTTAAGTGCAAAGAATATATCATTTTATTCTTGATGAGTACAAGTTTAAGTATATTACATTTTTTAAAGTGGCATGTACCGGGCCGAGGCCCATAGAGATCTAGGCAAGCCTAGTAGAGACGCTCTAGTAGGGTTCGGTGGCTAGCTACCCCGAAACCTATTAGGGATGCACGCATTGGTACTATGCTGGGCCCGAAGGAGGATGTTTATTATTTTGAAGTATGAGAATTATAAGAGTATAAGTTTCAAGTTTTCCAATGCAAGCATTTATTCCAAGCATGTTAAGAATTTTTCAGTTCAACAAAGTTTTTAAATGCAAGCATTTGTCACAAATGTATTCATGAGCAGTTTTCATGTTAAGTATAGCATTTTCAGTTACACATGTTTTTAAAACAAGCATGAACATGTTTACTATCGATTGTATGTTTTGTGAGAGTAGGTATCTACTTACTAAGCAATTTGCTTATAGTTGCATCCTTTTTCTGCAGATAAAGGTAAAGAAAGGATGTAAGGCAAGGAGGCTAAAGGAAGGATGTTTTGTGTCAGTGGCGGCGGAACCGTGGAGTGAGATTCCTTAGGATGAGTTTTGCTTAGTGTTCTAAACTCTGAACAGTAGCAACTTGATAGTAGTTTCGTTTCCACAAGCTTCATGATAGTAATTTTATTTCCGCAAGGATTATAAACTTGAGTTGTTATTTTGCAAGAGATTTGATGTTTGAAATGCATGCTAAATGGAGTATGATTATGGTTATTATGGTTGTGAGTCTATAATCTTATTGTAGTCGAAGTAGATATGTATCTTTGAGTTGATTAATGTTTCTGAAATCTGGAAACTGGAATTCCAGACGTATCAGTCGATTGCTCAAGGTAGCAGTCGACTGCCCTCAGGAATTTGAGGGAACAGAAAAATTGGTCGAGTGATTTTCAGGTGGAGTCGACTGCACCAGTCAACTGCTAGTCCCATCAGTCGACTAGTCCGGGGCCAACTTTCGAACAAAAAGATTGGGGGAGTGAATTGGCCTAGGAGTCGACTGACACCAGTTGACTGCTTAAGGAGCCAGTCGACTGGTCCTGGTTAAGAAGAGAAGTAATGTGACGTCCCTCTAGAGTGAGGTTTAGGAGAAAGGGTCATTACAGGTTTGGTATCAGAGCCAGTTTCCGCCCTTCCGCCACACTGACATCAAGCATCAATCCTGCCTCCTACCAAGTAAGAAAGTGCATATGTTTAGTTTTTTTTATACATGTCTTTATTTGACTGTTAGTCTTAACATATGCTATTATGTGCATGATCAGTATATGCTATTATGAGTGTGATGATAGTGATTGAAGTAATGTCCTTGTTCTCATTATATAGTAAGAGAATGGCAAGGGGATGTCTCAGGAAGGCCCAAAACGAGGAACGAACTCCTATAGGGCAAGAGACAATAGAGTCAGTACCACCACCAAATCTTTTAGAGGTGGTAGCTCAGTTACAGACGCAGTTAGCAGAACAGCAACAAGTGATTGCCACCCTAATGGCTAACCAGCAAACTACTTCCATTACCCCGCCAGTGGAGAATGTAGTGGCACCAATTTTGACCGAAGATCCATCAGTTACATTTGTAGTCCCAGCAAGAGGGGTAAGGCAAGAAGCATACCTCATCCAGTGGCAGAAACTGAAGCCAGGGAACTTCTCAGGCACAAGCGAACCATGGGATGCTCAAGCATGGTTCAAAACTTTGGAAAGCATAGTAGAACTACTGGACTGACCTGAGGTAGAGAAGATAAAGTGCGCCTCCTTCTGCCTTACCGGAGATGCTAGAATATGGTGGGAGAGAGTCAAGGCCAAGAGAAATGTCAACCAGATTACATGGGCCGACTTCGAGACTGAGTTCTTTGAAAGTACTTTCACATGCGAGTAACCAACAAGCATTATGATGAATTCACTGAGTTCAGACAAGGAGAACTATCTATGGACAAAGCAGTGAAGAAGTTCAATCGGCTAGTTCGTCTGTGCCCAGAGCTAGTTGGCACTGAAAAAGAAAGAGTCAGACTAATGCTCAAGATGTTAAGGCCTGAGATAGCTTTAAATGTGGCCAGTGGTTAATAGGCCGTAGACATCAGAAGAACTAATAAGTAGTGCTTTAATCACTGAGTACTATTTAAATAGTATAAAGGCCACCAGTATTCAACCAAAGCAAGTACCAGTCCAGAAGTCCCAGGGTAACCCGCAGAACTGGAAAGGGACCCCAAACAAGAGGAAGTAGTGGGATCAAAAGACTTCTGGAAGCAACTCAAAAGGAGGATCATCAAGCAAGTACCCCAAATATCCTCCTTGCCCAAAGTGTGGAAGGATGCAACCAGGAGAATGTCACCAAGGCATGAGTGGGTGCTATATATGTGGAGTAGAAGGGCATATGGCCAAGGCTTGCCCTACCAAAGCGAATCCGCCTCCACCATAGCTTATCCAGTACGGGGGAAAGTCTGCACAGTTGCACCAGATGCAGCCAGCACTGGAGGGTGTTGAGGCAATCTATGGTCCGGAGTAACCATGTGTTTTGATGTTTGGGCAAAGGGTTTAAGTTAGGTTTTCCCTTGTGTTCTAATATGTGTATGTTGAGTGTGCAGGTTGTGCAGGTTACACATATTGACTTAGCTGGATGGTTTCGGTATGGTGAATGGTGGCATGGAGACAAGCTGGAGGCTTGTGTGCACCCGAGGGACCTTGGATAGCAGAGATGATGAGCCGAGGGGCGTGGACTTCGAGGCATGCGTGAAGGATGACATGGAGACAAGCTGGAGGCTTGTGTGCATCCGAGGGACGGGAGCCGAAGATGAAGAGGGCGCGAAGGTAACAGTTAAGGCTGCTGGTGAAGAGTCAGCTAAGTCATAAAGGGACGAGAGCCGAGGGAGGAGGACTCCAAGGGCAAGCCGGGAAGTGGACTTCAAAGGGTACACGTGAAGGGTGGCATGGAGGCAAGCCAAGGGAAGGCTTGTGTGCGCATCCGAGGGACGATAGCCGGTGGAAGAGGACTTCAAGGGGCAAGCCAAGGGAGTGTACCTGAAGGCATGCATAGAGGAGGGTCGTTGGAGTGAGGAAGAGGGCTGTTGTAAGCTGGGCAGTCGACTGGTAATGTAGCAGTCGACTGCCCGCGAGAGCTGAAACTCACAGTGTGTATTTGACCCTGGACCAGTCGACTGCCCCTGAGGCAGTCGACTGGTCATCCCAAAAACTAGCCGTTAGCTAATCATTAAGACGGGCCAGTCGACTGCCCCTAGGGCAGTCGACTGGTAGCGGGATAATCGGCCTAGGATTCTATTTAAAAGGACTTTATTTTAGCTGGAAGCTCTGACGAATTTGGCTTTGGATAAAAGCCAAATAGTAGTCTAAGAGCTCAGATATTGTCGAGGTGTTGTGGCGAGATTTCTCCACCCACAAGGAGCGACAAGGGCTAGTCAGAGGGCATCCGGGGAGTGATCCACCGAAGGATCCTTGGATTAGTCACCTCTTGGAGGTGGATACCAAGTAAACGAAGGTGTTAGGATTGGTTCTCTTGTTTTTCATTATATTGTTTGTATTGTGCTAATCTCCTTGTAGAGAAAGTTCGAGAAATTGCTATTCACCCCCCCCTCTAGCAACCGTTAACGATCTATCAAGTGGTATCAGAGCGAGGTGTGCTCATCTACGGACTAATTGCCAGGAGAGCAAAAGGTGCAAGAGGAAGATAGAATCGGAAGGTCCATTGGGATGGGATATCTGGATTCCACCTCCATACGATCGAGATGATTTCGACTATTGGAGGAAGTGGTTGGAGACATGGTTCCAAATGGATTGGGATCGTTGGATGACATTGGAAGTTCCATTTGAAGCTCCAACGGACAAGAAGGGGAAGCACCTTCGACTTCGGTATTGGACCAAGAATCAAACGGAAGAAGCGGAGGCAGATAAGGAGGTAACTAGAGTTATACTAAATGTGTTACCTTCATATATTGTGTCAAATGTAGGAGATTACAAGAATGCATATGAGCTATGGAGAAGAGTGATAGCTCTACATGGGAATCCGACACAAGGACATGAAGAAGAGGAGAAAAAGGACCAATCGGAGAGTGAAGCAAGTTCAACATCCGAAGAGGAGGAGAGAATTGAATTGTCTACATCTTCTAGTGAGGAAGAGATAGAAGAGGTCACCACCTCAAGGATTGAGGGGGAGGAGAGACCCACTTCAATACCGGTGTCACGCCCCGAGACCCAAGAGCCGCTGATCCAATATAAAATCGGACAGCACCTCCCCTGTCCGGCGGACAATTTACACATACATACAACATAATAGACATCACCACGCAGTTTAATTGGCCTCAGGCCTCAAAATATATATATAGACACTAAGAAAACCATAACACAAGGTAAATCATACCTGACTGCGGACCGGTCCGACTTACGACGAAACAACCAATACACAAACCCCTTAGGGCACACGACACATATGACATATACAAATCACTAAAAGGAATATAAAACAAGTTACTACACAGGATAAAACAAAATCCTGCGGTCGCGATGGGTAGGGACTGGCTGCTGGGCTCTTCTGGCGACACCAAATATCTCAACCTGAAATAAAAATATATGGCAACGGGGTGAGTCCATAACTCAGCGAATACCCATCAGATATGCATAGTATGTTATAATAACAATAAGCATCTACGTTAATACAGTCTCATATCAACAATATGGAAAAACTAGTACTGGAAATACTGAGTTAGATACATACCAGAATCCAGCTAACCTGAAAAGAGGACAATAAGTACCAAGGAAATATCATTAGACATATAATCTCAAATAACAAGTCTCCAGAATATGCATGTCAAACAAGTGCAAGAATCAAGTGCAGCAAACAATGCACTATGCAAAATATGCACATGGTGCAATGACATATGTCACCCCTGACACCAGACAGATCATCGTACACCTGTCATAGGGACGTCTGAACGGGTAGGGCTCTGACAACTGTACGCACCCTGCCATCACTGCTCCTGAGTGACCGGGTGGACAGGATGCTGGCGAGGGACCACCCCTCTACCCCAAGTAATGGGGGAGCTCCGCTCTTATCTCCTCATGGCTTAGTACGAGAAGGGATCCCTGCTTGCTACCACGCCCGCGCTCACCCTCCTCATAGTGGCCGAACGGAGCAATACAGGGCAAATGCACACATCTACGGTATCCACTAACCCATGAGTGGCCGTGTGTGCATGTCATGTACCGGAAGACGATTAGGCTCAACCACAAGGGAGTCGCTGATCGCCGGCATGCAACAGTGCAAGGATGGTGTATGATAGATACACATACATAATAACTCAGGGATAACTAACAAGTATCCAGAACAGGCATAATAACTCAGGGATAACTAACAAGTATCCAGGACATGCATAATAACTCAGGGATAACTAACATGTATCCAGAATATGCATAATAACTCAGGGATAACTAACAAGTATCCAGAACAGGCATAATAACTCAGGGATAACTAACAAGTATCCAGAACATGCATAATAACTCAGGGATAACTAACATGTATCCAGAATATGCATAATAACTCAGGGATAACTAACAAGTATCCAGAACAGGCATAATAACTCAGGGATAACTAACAAGTATCCAGGATATGCATAATAACTCAGGGATAACTAACATGTATCCAGAATGTGCATAATAACTCAGGGATAACTAACAAGTATCCAGGACATGCATAATAACTCAGGGATAACTAACATGTATCCAGAACAGGCATAATAACTCAGGGATAACTAACAAGTATCCAGGACATGCATAATAACTCAGGGATAACTAACAAGTATCCAGGACATGCATAATAACTCAGGGATAACTAACATGTATCCAGAATGTGCATAATAACTCAGGGATAACTAACAAGTATCCAGGACATGCATAATAACTCAGGGATAACTAACATGTATCCAGAACAGGCATAATAACTCAGGGATAACTAACAAGTATCCAGAACATGCATAATAAACAAGACTAGCGTATAATCTTACTGCTATCTATAACCAACCATGCATAGCAATATGACAATATCTAAAAGATAAGTCAAAGGGTACCCGCCTCAAAGTAGAAGTCCGTATACGTAGAGAACCTCCTGTCCAATGGTCCGCACCCAATCAAGGACCTGCATCGGTAGGTGTTATTTAGCTACTACTATATGAATTAATAGTTAAATCCAAAATATAGCTCCATTGTAGACCGGATGATAAAACCAGCCCCTACTAAGCCAACCTAATGCCAACAAGATCAACAACAACTGATTCGTTATCACGATCAAATGCTCCCTATATTCATCCAGTACATATCAGATCTCAAATCTACAATTACATTTCAGAACATCATCCAAGGCTAAACAACCACTTCCTAGATCAGGTACGCCCATACCAACCAAGGACTAGCCTCCACAAATGAAGCTCACGGAGCAAAGTCAAACACAAATTCTACATGATCACCTCCAAGCACCAAAACCCAATACAGGATTAGCACTAATCTGATTTTAACATCCAACCCCTGCTAATCTAATCAACACAGCTAGAGGAAATTAAGCTCCAAATCCAAAGTACAATAATAAACCCAATAATCCATCCCTTACCTGGAGCCTGAGCAACCCTCCACGACAAGAGCTCCTGTTCGCACAGGGAGTTGGCATAAATCATCCAGAAACAAACATCCCAGCTTTAGCCGTTAATCCAAGATTAAGGAGTTGCTACAACAATTCAAATCACAACCCATTTCACAGCTCTTACCTCATATCCCTGAAGATCCGAAGCAACCCCTTTCCCAGCTCCAAATCAGAAGCATTCCAGGCACCAGAATCTTAAGAAAATCTCCACGTTCAGAGCTCACAATTAGCTGGAGATTTGAAACCGAGAGGAAACCACAAAACCCCAATCAATTTAGACCTGCCATCACACTAATCAATTTCCTTGCAACACCGCTCAGAATAAACAAGTCAACCATCAATTCGAACCAAGCTTCTCATCAAGGAAAGAAACCTTACCAGAATCCTAGTTCTCTGACCCAGCTAGCTGCTCCAATCTGACCAACACGCCTTCAAAAACCCAACAGGAGGTTGCGATTGGAAAAGAGGAACTAGGGCTAGGTACTTCCCTTGACTTGCGGCGATCCCAAGTGTGGTCCGACGCCGGCGAGAACAGAAGATGGGAGAGCGTGTGATCGCCGGTCACCAGTCGAGATCAGGGGAGCGGTCGTCGACGCGTGTGGGAAAATCGCCTGCGGCTAGGGTTCGCGAGAGATGGGCAACAGTGGAGGTCGGCTCTCGATCGACAGAGGAGAAGAAGAAGTTGCGGCAGAATCGAGCCCTAGCCGACCTTTTATTCGCTGTCATTTTGCATTTTGGTCCAGCCATTTTCAGCCTAATCGCAAGAACACCCCTATATTTGAACATTTTCGCAAACAACCCCTTTAAGGTTTAGCTTTATTCCATTTAACTCCTTAAAATTCTGTCTAAGAGCCCGTACACCCTAGGGGGTTTTCTGAAAAATTTTCTGGAGTAGAATAAAAAAAATGTCAGATTTAACAACCGGAGCAAGAGAAAGCTTCAAGCTCCACCAAAGCAAAGTCAAAGGAGCATATTATATGCTTTGGATGCAACAAGAAGGGACACTACAAGGACAAGTGTCCATTGGGTAAGAAAAAGGAGGTAAGCTCTAAACCCATTTCAAGTTCTTCAAAATCTAACATGGGTTGTAGGAATGAAGAAGCCCAAGAGAGAAGGAAGAAAATAAGATACTACACTTGTGGAGAACTAGGGCATTATCATACCAAGTGTCCAAGAAAGGGAAAACTCAAGAAAATGGAGCACTTGAGAAAATGGGAAAAGAGTGAGAAGAACAAAAGTTCACACCAAGGTGAGGCTTAAAGGTAAAAGGAAAGGTAATTCCTTATTTAAAATTAAATCCAATTTCAAATTCTTACATGTTTGATAGGAATAATCATGGTTTTAAATATAATGATAGGAATAGGGTTAACAAGATAGATCAAAATCCTAGGAAGGTCATGCATCATGAAAAATCTAAGACCACTAGACCTAATGATCAAGGCAAAAATCCCAAGAAGGGGAGACATATGCCTAGAAAGGTGGGTAGGTCTAGGAATGTCCAAGGTGGACATGTGGACTCTAGGTTTGAGAACCTAGAAAGGGAAAATTAAACTTTAAGGGAAAAACTTGATAGGTTAGAGAAAATCCTAGAGAGATTCACGATTGGATCTAAGGGTTTGGATATGATGTTGGGTGGTCTAAAACCCAACAATGATAGATCGGATCTAGGGTACCGATCTAAGGTCTCCCATGCTAAGGGAAAGAGATATGCTAGGGTAGCATATGATTATGGCAAGAAGGGGGAGTCCAAAAATCGCAAGGGGGTGTCATTTAAAGGGGAAAAGAAGGACTTAACCAAAGATAAAGTGTCTAAGGTTAAGAATGTTAGGTTTGTAGGCCAAGAGTAACCGGAGGTAAACCGGTGTGGCTTAGTGGTGGTTGAGTCACCTAGGGAGGTGGCTAGGGCTAAGAGCTCAAGGGGGAGCTCTAGGATTCTTTGGGATATATGGTGAATGGACCTTGGGAGAGGTGCTCCTAGAGGTCTAGATGGACCATGGAGTGTTCTAAAAGAATTGAAGATGGACTTGAGTCTCAATTCTTGGGATTTAGCACGTTAGATTTATGTTTTATGCATGGAAATATGACATTGAGGTCATATAGCATGAAAGTTGATTTTTGATGATTAAATGCCATGTAAATCAATGCTAGGGATGCATTGTGGGATGACATGGGCAGAGACATCAAGAGGAGACCAAAACTAGGACTTTAGGTCAAGATTTGATTGAAGTTTTTAGCTAATTTTGAGTTTTGTGTCAAACATGGGAATGGTGATAGATACATTTTGGAATGTA
Source organism: Boesenbergia rotunda (assembly GCA_024364735.1). Lineage (NCBI taxonomy): Eukaryota > Viridiplantae > Streptophyta > Magnoliopsida > Zingiberales > Zingiberaceae > Boesenbergia > Boesenbergia rotunda. Next base: position 442,548 of record JAGFNQ010001777.1, read on the forward strand.
TTTTTCCCAAGTAAGTATGGGTACCATAAACTTCTCCACAAAATTTAAAATTTTTTGGAGATTTGTGAAATTTCTGACACATTTCTGAATTTGGCCAGAAAAGTTGAAATTCTAATTTTCAGAGTATCAGTCGACTGCCCTGGGGGGCAGTCGACTGGTCAGGGCTGAGTTTTGTATCAGGAGTTGGGAAGTAGTCCAAATGATGTAAAACAAGTGTATGGGGGGGGGCTAGTATACATTGTTTATGATCATTAGGGATTGAAAGATCCAATAATTGGGATATTGTTGGAGTCTTTTTGATGTTAGGCAAAGGGGGAGAAGTGTTGGGTTTAATTTGGGAAACCAAACACGCCTTTGCAAGGAAATCCTAGGTCTAGGGGGTGACTAGGTGAAGGGGGAGCATTGTTGCTCCATTCTTGGCGTAAGGGAAACCTTGGAAAGGTTCTTAAAAAAGCCTTTGTAAGTCCAATATAGGGGGAGCCTTAGGATAGGTTTTAAAAAGCCCGTTTTGGTGAAAATTCCTAACTTGGGGAAGTTAGGTGTATGGGATGCCTTGGGATAGGATCCATGATTGTTTAGCATTGTTGTTGCTATCTATTTATTGCTATTTGTTTTCCCTAACTTAAATGTATTGCCAAACATCAAAAAGGGGGAGATTGTTGAGGCAATCTATGGTCCAGAGTGACCATGTGTTTTGATGTTTGGGCAAAGGGTTTAAGTTAGGTTTCCCCTTGTGTTCTAATATGTGTATGTTGAGTGTGCAGGTTGTGCAGGTTACACATATTGACTTAGCTGGGCGGCTTCGGTACGGTGAAGGGTGGCATGGAGACAAGCTGGAGGCTTGTGTGCACCCGAGGGACCTTGGATAGTAGGGATGATGAGCCGAGGGGCGTGGACTTCGAGGCATGCGTGAAGGATGACATGGAGACAAGCTGGAGGTTTGTGTGCATCCGAGGGACGGAGGCCGAAGATGAAGAGGGCGCGAATGCAACAGTCAAGGCTGCTGGTGAAGAGTCAGCTAAGTCATAAAGGGACGAGAGCCGAGGAAGGAGGACTCCAAGGGCAAGTCGAGAAGTGGACTTCAAAGGGCACACGTGAAGGGTGGTATGGAGGCAAGCCAAGGGAAGGATTGTGTGCACATCCGAGGGACGATAGCTAGTGGAAGAGGACTTTAAGAGGCAAGCCAAGGGAGTGTACCTGAAGGCATGCATGGAGGAGGGTCGTTGGAGTGAGGAAGAGGGCTGTTGTAAGTTGGGCAGTCGACTGGTAATGTAGCAGTCGACTGCCAGCGAGAGCTGAAACTCACAGTGTGTATTTGACCCTGGACCAGTCGACTGCCCCTGGGGCAGTCGACTGGTCATCCCAAAAACTAGCCGTTAGGCTAGCCATTGGCTAACCTTTAAGGCGAGCCAGTCAACTGCCCTAGAGGCAGTCGACTGGTAGCGGGATAATCAGCCTAGGGTTCTATTTAAAAGGACTTCATTTTAGCTGGAAGCTCTGACGAATTTGGCTTTGGTTAAAAGCCAAATAGTAGTCTAAGAGCTCAGATATTGTCGAGGTGTTGTGGCGAAGTTTCTCCACCCACAAGGAGCGACAAGGGCTAGCCGGAGGGCATCCGGGGAGTGATCCACCGAAGGATCCTTGGATTAGTCACCTCTTGGAGGTGAATACCAAGTAAACGAAGGTGTTAGTATTGGTTCTCTTATTTTTCATTATATTGTTTGTATTGTGCTAATCTTCTTGTACAGAAAGTTCGAGAAATTGCTATTCACCCCCCTCTAGCAACCGTCAACGATCTAACAGAGGGACCCTACATCAGTCAAGGGAGAGTGGAAGCTTCACCAGTCCCGACCAACGCCAGGATTTTCGCCATCACCAAGGAAGAGGTGGCAAATTCTCCTACCGTGGTCACAGGTCGAATACTCATCTTATCTCATTGTGTTAGTGTGTTATTCGATACTGGTGCAACACATTCTTTTATGTCTATATCATTCTCCAAGAAGCTAGGGATTCCACCAGAAGTGCTGAATGATGAGTTCTTAACGACATTACCTTCAGGAGAGGTCATGGAATCTACTCAGTGGCTAAGAGCTGTACCAATTCAGATTTTCAACCGAGAACTCTATAGTGATCTAGTAGTCCTTGATATGAAGGATTACGACATCACTTTAGGGATGAATTTCTTGAGCAAGTACAGTGCCTCTATTGAATGCCGCAAAAAAAGAGTAAAGTTCACATCAGAAGTAGAACTTCAGTTTAAATTTGTCGGAGACCCAAAGAGAAAGACAAAAAAGTTTCTTTCTAACCTACAAGCTCACAGGATGTTAGATAAGCGATGTTCTGACTATTTAGCACATATAATAGATGTAAGGCAAAGAGAAGAACTAAAGAAAGAAGAAGTGCGGGTAGTATGTGACCATCCGGAGGTGTTTCCTGAAGAGTTACCAGGATTGCTTCCTAATCGAGAAATTTGTTGGTGCAAGATGCATCAGTGATGTCCTCCTCTAGTGTTTCAATGTTTAACAATATGCTTAAGTTGTTAAATCTTGTACGGTTGCTAGAGGGCGGGTGAATAGCACTTCTTCGATTTTCTTCGTCCTACGTTGTTAATTGCCCAAGCGGAAATACAATAAAACAAAACTAACAACGTAAACAATGCTAACAATACCGATTTACTTGGTATCCACCCCTAAGGGTGACTAATCCAAGAATCCTTCGGTGGATCACTCCCCGGAAGACCTCCGGATAGCCCTTGTCGCTCCTTGTGGGTGGAGAAACATCGCCACAGCACATCGACAATATCTGAGCACCAAAGGCTACTAATCTACTCTATCCAAGCAGATTTCACCAAGAACCCCAGCCCAAACCGAGTTGTCTTTAAATAGAACTCAGGCTAGAAACCCTCGCTAGCAGTCGACTGCTCCCAGGGCGGTCGACTGCCCCCACTCAGATTTGACCGTTGACAGCCCCAACGTTCGAATTCTGCTACACAACAGTCAACTGCTCCCAGAGTAGTCGACTGGTCTAGGGCTAAATACACACTCTGAGTTTTGGCAGTCGACTGGACAATCCCCAGTCGACAGCCCAGCTTACATCAGCACTCCTACTCACTCCGTTGACCCTCCTCCACGCGTGCCTTCAGGTATACTCCCTTGGCTTACCCCTTGAAGTCTTCTTCCACCGGCTATCGTCCCTCGGATGCGCACACAAGCCTTCCCTTGGCTTGCCTTTATGCCACCCTTCACGTGTGCCCTTGAAGTCCACTTCCCGGCTTGCCCTTGGAGTCCTCCTCCCTCGGCTCTTGTCCCTTCATGACTTGCTGACTCTTCACCAGCAACTTTAACTATTGCCTTCGCGCCCTCTTCATCTTCGGCCCTCGTCCCTCGGATGAACACAAGCCTCCAACTTGTCTCCATGCCATCCTTCACGTACGCCTCGAAGTCTGCGCTCCTCGGCTCATTATCCCTGCTATACCAAGGTCCCTCGGGTGCACACAAGCCTCCAGCTTGTCTCCATTCAACCCTTCACTATTCCGAAGCCGTCCAACCAAGTCAATATGTGTAAACCTGCAATCCTGCACACTCAATTACACATATTAGATCACAAGGGAAAACCTAACTTAAACCCTTTGCCCAAACATCAAAACTCATGGTCACTCCGGACCATTGATTGCCTCAACAATCTCTCCATTTTTGATGTTTGACAATACGTTTAAGTTAGGGAAAACAAATAATAATTGTTGATGCAGTCTGACCCTGATTGTTGTTTTGGTGTTGACACCAATTTTAGTTTAGGTTGATGTTGATGATTATGATTATGGTTAAGTCCTGTTCGGGGATTAGGCATGGTATGGAAAATCCTAGCTTGGAGGGCTAGGTGTTGGAAAATCCTAACCTGGAGGGTTAGGTGTGAAAAATCCTAGCTTGGAGGGCTAGGTGTTGAAAAGTCCTAATTCGGAAGGGTTGGGTGAAAATTCCTAGCTTGGAGGGCTAGGTGAAAAGTCCTAACTTGGAGGGTTAGGTGAAAAGTCCCAACTTGGAGGGTTAGGTGAAAAAGTCCTGGCTTGGAGGGTCAGGTCCTAGCTTGGAGGGCTAGGTTTGGAAAAGTCCTAATTCAGAAGAGTTGGGTGAAAAGTCCTAGCTTGGAGGGCTAGGTGAAAAGTCCTAACTTGGAGGGTTAGGTGAAAATTCCCAACTTGGAGGGTTAGGTGAAGAAGTCCTAGCTTGGAGGGCTAGGTTGGATGAAACCTTAGCTTGGAAGGCTAGGGTTGGGTCCCTGGATCGGTCTGGTGACCGATCAGGGAAGTTGGCACGCTGCTCCTTCGTGGATCGGTCTGGTGATCGATCCAGAAATGATTGATCGGTCTGGTGACCGATCAGGGAGCGCACAGTGAGGTTGGGAACCTACTGTATGGCTCCTGATCGGTCTGGTGACCGATCAGGGAGCAGGCCGTTGCCTCATTGCTTGGCTCCTGATCGGTCCGGTGACCGATCAGGGAGCAGGCAGCTTCCTCACTGCCTTGCTTCTGATCAGTCTGGTGACCGATCAGGGAGCACTCAGTGAGTTGAGTTCCCCTGCTGATCAGCTCCTGAACGGTCTGGTGACCGATCAAAGACTTAGGATTTGATTTCCGCGGTTACTGTTCACTCAGACGTGGACGATCAGGCTTGAGCTTGATCGGACAGGGAGCTACCTGATCGGTTTGGTGACCGATCAGGCTTCACTCTGATTGGTCTGGTGATCGATCAGGCTTGTGTCGCCGCGAGAGCTGGGAGTCCCAGCACAGCGGTGGATCGGTCTGGTGACCGACCCACGAGCCCTGGATCGGTCCGGTGACCGATCACTTTAATTCAAAATGCACTGTCAGACGCTCTGATCGCGTCTGAACGTATCCGATTCTTTGCGCTTAACATCTGATACACGATTTTCTGCTTGATATGCTGTGCTAACACTCTGATTGAGCTGCAGGTGACAGGGAAGGATTCAAACACTCAAGGAGAGTCAATGGAGGCCTTTCCTTGGAGCATATTTGTCCATTTTCCATCTCAAGTTGCAACGGACATTGGCGCCGGCTGGAGCTGCTGACTGGGGCTGGTCTGAGGGAAGCTCAGGGAGTCCAGAAAAGCTCAGTGGTGGCTGGTGGTTGTAGGAAAGTAGCTGGAGGCTGCAGTGAGATGGTGTTACCTGGTGCTCAGTGGAGAAACAAAAGGGCATAGAGGAGAAGAGCAAAGTAGAGTTCGGTTGAAGCAATTTCTGTCGTGAGTTCTTGTTGCGTGTTTGTGTTCTCCACACTTTGCTTGTGCGTTCTGAAATTCCATCATCTTGAGCAAGCAACTGCAATTAGTGAAGCAACCATCCCTTGCTTGAGCACTTGGAGGAAGGAACAAGAGGCTTTGAGTCCAACAGCGAGAAGACACGAAGAAAGGGTTCTTGCGTGAGATCGTCGCTGGGTGGAGCTTGGGAGAAGCTTGCTGTGTTCTTCTCTGTGCTAAGCGCTAAGTAAGATCTTTCTTGTGTTTCATTGTGCTTAAAACTATATCTTTGATTGAAATGCTGTGGAGAGGTTACTCCACCGAGAAGGAGGTTGCTTTCTATCCGGATCTTCCGGGGCTTGATCTGCCGACGATCAAGGGATCGCCCACCTTACAGGCACGCCAAGGAGTAGGGGCAAGTTATCCCCGAACCTTGTAAATCCTCTTGTTAGCGTTCTTGTGTTTGCTCATAGTTTAGGGTTTTGATTTTCTGCATACTCTGTTTTTATTACTTCCGTTGTGTTACTAAACGTTTAAGTGTAGAATTTTTGATAAGTGCTTTAAGTTCAAGTGATTGGCTATATTCACCCCCCCTCTCCAGCCATCCGAGTTCCAACAAGTGGTATTAGAGCTTGGGGCTCTGTTTTTGCGGATTAACAACCGAGAGCTATCATCCATGGCTTTGAGAGAAGGTTTTTCCACCACCCGACCTCCCTTCTTCGATGGCGCAGATTTCCAATATTGGAGATCGAAGATGGAGTATTACTTGAAGATGGACATCAATACTTGGTTCGCGATGAAGGAGGGCTTCACCCCTCCAAAGGATGATGAAGGCAAAGAACTTGAGTCTTGGCGGTGGACGGCTGAACAAACTCGAAAGAGTAAAGCCGACGCAAAGGCAGTTGTCACCCTACAATGTGGCATGAACAAAGATCAACTCATCAAGGTTGGTCCTTTTACAAGTGCAAAAGACTTGTGGAACAAGCTCATCGAACTCCACGAGGGCACCCGAGATTCAAGAATCGCCAAGAGGGACTTGTTCCTCAACCAACTTCAAAATCTCTCCATGAAGGAGAATGAAATCGTAAGTGAGTTACATAGCCGATTCAAGGAAGTCCTCAATGGGCTTCATTCTATTGATGAAAAGGTCGAGAATCGCGACCTTGTGAGGTATGTGCTAAAAGCATTTCCAAGGAATGCTTTGTGGTCATCCATGGTGGATGCCTACAAAGTCTCTAAGGATTTATCAATTGTTAAGCTAGATGATTTATTTTGTGAAATGGAATTGCATGAAATGGCTAATAAAGGCCCCAAGGAGAAGGGGATTGCCTTAGTTGCAGGGGAACGATCCAACAAGAAGAAGAAGGAGAAGGAAGTCTCTTCATCTTCATCCTCTTCCGAATCCGAATCCGATTCCGAGGAAGATGACAGCGGGTCTTCTTCCTTCGAGATGGAAAATTTTGTGAGAAGGATGATGAGAAGGGGTCGACGCTTCAAGGGTAAAGGTAACCCTAGTGAAGTCAAAGTTGATAAGACTAACGGTTCTTGTTTTGAGTGTGGTAGGAAAGGGCACTTCAAGAGTGAATGCCCAAAGCTAAAGAAGAAAGAGGAGAAATCCAAAAAGAAAGAGGAGAAATCAAAGAAGAAGAAGAAGGCCTTGAAGGCCACTTGGGATGAATCCTCTTCAAGTTCATCCGATGAAGAAAACGAGGAGAAGAGTACACGGCACGTGGCACTCATGGCTCTTGGAGAAGGGAGCAGTGATGAATCCTCTAACTCCTCAAACTCGGCTTCATCATCTTCGGATGATGAAGAGGTAACTTCTCCCGAACTAGAAAAATGTTATAGAGCTATTGCATGTTTAACCAATATGTTGAAGAAGTCAAAGAATAGGGTTAAATCATTGCAATTAGAAAATGAACAATTGAAGTCATCTAGGGATGATAACATAGATGATTTGCATGTTGAAATGTTAGAGGATGAGATTAAGTCATTGAAAATTGAGATTGTACATTTGAAATCCTCTAGGGTTGAGGATGTAGATGATTTGCATGATGAATTGTTAGAGGAAGAAAACAAATCATTAAAGAGTGAAGTTGAGAGACTCAAGAATATTCTTGAGAAGTTCTCAACAAGCTCAAAAACCCTAGACATGATTTTGAATGCCCAAAGGGCAGTCTACAATAGGGTCGGTATTGGTATCGACCCAAAGAACCTTCATTTGTGTCATTGATGTCTAGGACTGATATGAGACAATCTAAGATACCCAAGGTTCAAAAGAAAGTTGTCAAGGCATGGATGCCTAAGTCTTGTTTAGTAAATGCTTTAGGTCCCAAGGTTTGGATACCTAAATCTTCCATTTTTCGAATTGTGTAGGATATGATTGAGGGGGAGCATCTATCAACTTGGTTCGTTGATAGTGGGTGCTCCAAACACATGACCGGGGATAGATCATTGTTTACCACACTTCAAAAGAAAAGTAGAGGTAATGTTTCATTTGGTAACAATGGTAGTCTTAAGGTCATAGGAATATGAGACATTCAAATATCCGAATGTCTTAGAATCTCAAATGTCCTTCTAGTCAAGGGGATGACATTTAATCTCCTAAGTGTCAGTCAATTGTGTGACACGGGTTACACAATTGATTTTCAACCAAGTCAATGTCTAGTTAGACAACATGACACCTTGGACACGGTACTAGTAGGAACAAGAGTAGACAATATTTATCAAGTTTCATTTAAAAGTGCTACTAATGCTTTTGTTAAGTGTCTCATGTCAAAAGAAGAAGAGTCCACCCTTTGACACCGGAGACTTACACATGTGAATATGAAGAACATCCGGAAGTTGGCCAACAAAGGATTAGTTCGTGGCTTACCAAGCATCAAGTATGAAAAAGACAAACTTTGTGATACATGTCAAATGGGTAAGCAAACAAAATCTACACACAAAGGTAAAAGCGTTGTAAGTACATCTACCGCTTTGGATTTACTTCACATGGATCTATTTGATTGTAGCACTATCATATCATTGAATGGAAGTAGATATTGCTTTGTTATCATTGATGATTTTACTAGATATACATGGACTTATTTTCTAAAATATAAGGACCAAACTTTAGATGTTTTCATTTCTTTTTGTAGAAGGGTTGAAAATGAAAAATCTTCAACAATTAAGACAATTAGAAGTGATCATGGAGGTGAATTTCAAAATCAATGATTCTTAGAATTTTGTCAAGATAGAGGGTATAGACATGAGTTCTCTACTCCTAGAACACCACAACAAAATGGTGTTGTAGAGAGGAAGAACCGTGTTTTACAAGAGGCTGCACGAAGCATGCTTAATGAGTACTCACTACCGAGTTACTTATGGGCCGAAGCTGTAAATACAGCTTGCTATGTGCAAAACCGAGTCCTCATCCATAGGTTCTTAGGAAAGACTCCCCATGAACTTTGGTTTGGAAAACCACCTACGGTTAAACACCTTAGGGTGTTTGGTTGTAAGGTGTTTATCCTAAACACCAAGGATCACCTTGGAAAGTTCACGACAAAAGCTGATGAAGGGATACTAGTCGGGTACTCCCTCGTTAGCAAAGTCTATCGAGTCTACAACAAGAAATCTAGATTAGTTGAAGAGTCTTCTGATGTTGTCTTTGAAGAAATTCCAAAAGTCAATGATCAACCAGAAGATGAAGTCCAATTCGAACTTAGGAGACTAAGTTTGAATGAGAGTCAAAATGTCGTTGATGGTGATGAATCCGATGACGGTGAGCCTAGACAACCCATAGATCAGCCGAATCCTGAGGCTGAGCTTGTGTCTAGTGAACCCATTCAAGAAGCACCACCAAGAGCTAGGCAAACTAGATTAGCCTCTAGTCATCCCCAAGATCAAATTGTTGGAGATATCCATCATGGGGTTAGAACTAGATCATTCTTTAGGAATGAGACTAATGATGTTGCTCTAATTTCCGAAATTGAACCTAGAAAAATTGATGAAGCATTAACTGATCCCGATTGGATCATTGCAATGCAAGATGAACTAGGTTAATTCGAAAGAAGTCAAGTTTGGGACTTAGTCCCTAGACCTAAGAAGACCACCATCATTGGAACCAAATGGGTCTTCAAAAATAAGTTGAACCATAAGGGAGAAATCATTAGAAACAAGGCACGCTTAGTAGCCAAGAGCTACAGTCAAGTTGAAGGCCTTGATTATGATGAGACCTATGCTCCCGTGGCACGATTAGAGTCCATCCGATTGATGCTAGCATTTGCAGCACATCGAGGGTTCAAATTGTATCAAATGGATGTCAAATCGGCCTTTCTAAATGGTTTAATTAGAGAAGAGGTCTATGTCGAACAACCTCCGGGGTTTGAGAGTACCGAATTTCCAAACTACGCGTTCAAGCTCAAAAAGACACTTTATGGCCTTAAACAAGCACCCCGAGCTTGGTACGAGCGGTTGTCGACGTTTTTAATTGAAAAAGGCTTTGTAAGAGGCCAAATAGACCATACACTATTTCTACGGAGAGATGGTGACAATATTTTTGTAGCCCAAGTATATGTCGATGACATAATTTGTGGCTCAAATAACAAGGGCTATTTAAATGAGTTCATTGGACATATGGAAAGCGAATTTGAAATGAGTCTAGTGGGAGAGTTGACTTTCTTCCTTGGACTTGAAATCAAACAAACCCGAGATGGGATCCATGTGCACCAATCAAAGTATACTCAAGAAATGCTCCGTAAATTTAATATGAGTGATTCGAAAGATGTAACCACTCCCATGGCTACAAACACAAGATTAGACAATGATGAGAGTGGTAAACCTGTTGATTTGACTCAATATCGGAGCATAATAGGTATTTTGCTATACCTCACAGCTAGTCGACCTGATATTCTTTTCGCTGTGGGTATATGCGCAAGGTATCAAGTCTGTGCCAAGGAATCTCACTTAATCGCTGTTAAGAGGATTTTGAGATATCTTAAAGGCACAATAGGAGTCGGTCTTTGGTACCCCCGTATCGAATCTTTTGATCTGATTGGCTATACCGATTCCGACTACGCTGGATGTAAGTTGGATCAGAAAAGCACAAGTGGGGGTTGCCAATTTCTAGGATCATCTTTAGTCAGTTGGTCAAGTCGGAAGCAACATTGTGTTGCTCTCTCCACAACCGAGGCAGAATATATCGCCATGGGAGAGAGCGTATCACAATTCCTGTGGATGATTCACACTCTAGAGGACTATGGATTAAGTTACAAAAGTGTGCAAGTGTTGTGTGATAACATCAACACAATTAATCTAACCAAGAATCTAGTCCATCATTCTAGGACCAAACATATTGAAGTGCGTCACCACTTCATTAGAGATCATGTTGCTAGGGGAGATATTGTACTCTCACATGTAGAGTCCAAGTCAAACCTTGCTGACATTTTCACTAAACCACTCCCCGAGAATGAGTTTAGTTTCTTAAGAAGGGAGTTGAGAATGTGTCGCGCTTTATAGTTTTCAAAATGCATTCAAAACCCTTCATGATTATTTCTAATTGTTGGGATACAATTGGGTAACTTGGGGACATCTCACACAAACTATAAGGCTTAACAAAACGTTTTTGTTTGCTAGAAATGGGGTGAGATGTTAGGATCAACTCAATTTCTCAAAATGTCATTGCATCCCTTGAGAAATTAAGTTGACGAGATAAAAATCACTTTGGTGACCAAGTATGGGGAAAACCAATGCATAACACAATGTGTATTTGGCTCCATGATCATACTTGGACATTCCAATCAAGGAAACTTGATTGGAAACTTGAATTTGGCACAATCTTGTTTGAAATTGGTTGAATGATTGTTGATTGAGTTTGACTCCACTTGGGTGGAGCAAAGTGATTGTTGAACCTATAAGGACCTTTGATCCTTGTTTAGGGATCAATTATAGTCAAGGGATCTCTTCCAAGTTCGATATCTTTCATCAGATCCTTTCAAAAATCGTGCAAAAATCTGAAACTGAAAGTTTCAGATTGGATCAGGCAATATCAGGAACCCTGATTGGTCACTGGACCGATCAGGAGTAGGGCTGATCGGTCCCCAGACCGATCTGGCTCCATACTGTGGTGATCGGTCCACAGACCGATCAGAGGAGTCAAAGAGACTTAACAAAATTCTGACCAATCATTCTGTGCTAGCCTGGATCGGTCCCCGGACCGATCAGGCACCCTATGGTGATCGGTCCACAGACCGATCAGAGGGCTTCCCGAATATCATCCGACCCTACTGTTTGCTTCCTGATCGATCAGCCGATCGATCAGGAGCCTGCCTGATCAGTCACCCAACCGATCAGGACCAGGCCAGTCCGATCAGGCCAGAGCCTGATCGGTCTGAGCGCTTCCAGATCGAACGGTGATCCGTTCAATCGCATTAAATTGCGGTTGGTGGACCGATCCATGTGTTTCCTCAACAATTATCATTTCGTATCAACTTTCAAATCTATCTCTAATTCCATGTGTTTGTCAAAGCTAACTATTATAATTTGACACATGGAATTGTCTTCAATTCTTTTCTCTATATCTCTTAATCCTAGATACCTATGAAAAACTTCCACATCCTTTCATTCACCAACAACTTCCCATTCAATATCATCTAATGACTTTCAAATCATATAAGATCAAATCACGACATAAAATCTCACAAGATAGCATAACTCTTTCCTATGATTTTAATTTTGCAATTTCTGATCAGCCAATATCCCTTTTCTGCCTAAGCATATGGACCAGTCGACTGCCCCTTTGGCAGTCAACTGATAAAACGAACAGAGGGTTTTCTGGGTAAGATCAGTCGACTGCCCCCCAGGGCAGTCGACTGATACCTGAATTTCAGGTTTTCAGTCTAACTTTAGAAATGCTTAAATAATTCCACAAATCTTCAAAAATCTGAAATTTCGTGGAGAGATTTGTGGAGCCTATGTCTACTTGGGAAAAATATGTTTCCAAATAAATGTACTCCAAATCCTAAGATTGACACGAAACTCAACTTCTCCTAAATTGTATCATTTAAACTTCTCCCAAAAGTTCTAATTATACTTTTCCTTGATATATCTTCTAATACCTGACCATGATACATTTTTAGCACTGAATTATATGGTATTTATCCATTAAACCTTAATTTTATCAAATTTAATCTTATTTCCACCTTTTTCACCATAATCCGCCTTTTAATGTGCCAATTTTCTAGGATTAAGACTTACCCTAGTCTTCCAACCCTTTATGGCACATTTCCCAGTCCACCTAGACTTCCTAGAGAACTCATCTCTTGAGATCCATTTACAATTGACCCCAAAGGCTCCTAGAGCTCCCCCTTGAGCTCTTAGCCTTAGCCACCTCCCTAGATGACTCAATCCACACTAGAACACACTGGTGTGCCCCTGGTGATTCTTGGCCTACAAAACAAACCCTCTTAACCTTAGACACCTTGTCCTCGGTTAAGTCCTTATCTTTCCCTTTAAATGGCACCCCCTTGCCATTTTTGGGCTTCTCCTTCTTGCCATAATTATATGCTTCCCTAGCATATTTCTTTTCATTGGCATTGGAGACTTTAGACCGATATCCCAAACCCGATCTATCATAGTTGGGTTTTAGACTACCCAACACCATGTCTAAGCCCTTAGATCCAACCTTGAATCTTCCTAGGGTCTTTTCCAATGTATCAAGCCTTGCCCTCAAGGCTTGATTTTCCCTTTCCATGTTTCTAACCTTAGTGTCCATATGTCCACTTTGGACATCCCTAGACCTACCCACCTTTCTAGGCATATGCCTCCCTTTCTTGGGATTTATGCTTTGATCCTTAGGCATAAAGATCTTAGGTCTATAATGATGCATGTCGTTCCTAGGATTTTTATCTACTTTGTTAACTCTATTCCTATCATGATACTTAAATCCATGACTATACACAAGCAAACATTCTTCATTGATTCTAGCATGCATGGATGAAGAATTTACACTATTTTTAACATTCATGGAGGAACTCAAATTTAAATTACATTTTAACTTAAGGTTAGGGATTACCTCCCTTACCCTTGGAGCTCCCCCTTGATATGAGCTTTTTCTCTTCCTTTCTTCTTTCTCCCATCTCCTCAAGTGTCCCAATTTCTTTAGCTCTCCTTTTCTTGGGCACTTGGTGTGGTAGTGCCCTAGCTCTCCACATGTGAAGCATCGAATCTTCTCTTTTTTCTTTTAAGCTTCCTCATTCCTACAACTCATGCTAGAATTTAATTGATTTGAGATGGGTTTAGAGTGTACCTCATTTTTCTTACCCTTTGGACACTTGTCCTTGTAGTGTCCCTTTTCATACCCAAAGCATGTGATATGGTCCTTTTTCTTTGCTTTAGTGGAGGTGGAGGCTAGGTTGACTTCTTCCTCAACCTTGGATGAAGTGGATGTTTCCTCTTGTTCCGGCATGGAAATGGATCTCTCCTCCCCTCAATCCTTGAGGTGGTGACCTCTTCCTCTTCTCTTGATGAGGTGGATGATCTTTCACTTAATTCTTCCACCTCACTTGATGAAGTGAGCAAGTCTTCTTCTTCTTTATCCTCTTGCACCGTTTGACTTGTCTCTATGGGCTTTTGAATTTGTGTAGAATTTATATGAAATTCTTTTATCTTTTTTCATAGATCATGTGTATTCTTATATACCCCTACACTACTCAAATTATGGTTAGACAAAATATTAATCAATACATCAATTTCCTTTTTATTTGCCCTCGATTGATTTTGTTGATATTGATTCCAATATCCAGGCCTAAGCTTCTTCCCGTGCTTATCCTTTAGAATTTCGAAGGACTCCTCAAGTGCAATCCTATGATCCCACTCCGTTCTGAACCATGTCTCGATCCTTGCCCTCCAAAAGTCAAAATCTTCATGGTCGTAGGGCGGTGGAGTGTTGATGTCATCCCCCAACTTATCTTCCATTGTTTTCTCCTCTAGCTTTTGCTTCTTTGGCGATTAGTCCAATAAGAGCGGTCCTTCGCTCTGATACCACTTGTTAGATCTTGTACGGTTGCTAGAAGGGGGGGGGGGTGAATAGCACTTCTTCGATTTTCTTCTTCCTACATTGTTAGTTGCGCAAGTGGAAATACAATAAAACAAAACTAACAACGTAAATAATGCTAACAATACCCATTTACTTGGTATCCACCCCTAAGGGTGACTAATCCAAGAATCTTTCGGTGGATCACTCCCCGGATGACCTCCGACTAGCCCTTGTCGCTCCTTGTGGGTGGAGAAACCTCGCCATAGCACCTCGACAATATCTGAGCACCAAAGCCTACTAATCTACTCTATCCAAGCAGATTTCGCCAAGAACCCCAACCCAAACTGAGTTCACTTTAAATAGAACTCATGCTGGAAACCCTCGCTGGCAGTAGACTGCTCCTAGGGCAGTTGACTGCTCCCACTCAGATTCAACCTTTGAAAGCTCCAAAGTTTGAATTTTGCTACACACCAGTCGACTGCTCCGAGAGCAGTCGACTGGTCCAGGGCCAAATACACACTGTGAGTTTTGGTAGTCAACTGGACAATCCCCAGTCGACTGCCCAGCTTACATCAGCACTCCTACTCACTCCGTTGACCCTCCTCCACGCGTGCCTTCAGGTATACTCCCTTATCTTGCCCTTGAAGTCTTCTTCCACCGCCTATCGTCCCTTGGATGCGCACACAAGCCTTCCCTTGTCTTGCCTCCATGCCACCCTTCACGTGTGCCCTTGAAGTCCACTACCCGGCATGCCCTTGGAGTCCTCCTCCCTCAACTTTTGTCCCTTCATGACTTGCAGACTCTTCACCAGCAGCCTTGACTATTGCCTTCGCGCCCTCTTCATCTTCGGCCCTCGTCCCTCGGATGCACACAAGCCTCCAGCTTGTCTCCATGCCATCCTTCACGTACGCCTCAATGTTCGTGCCTCTCGGCTCATCATCCCTGCTATACCAAGGTCCCTCGAGTGCACACAAGCCTCCAGCTTGTCTCCATGCAACCCTTCACCATTCCAATGCCGTCCAACCAAGTCAATATGTGTAAACCTGCAATCCTGCACACTCATTACACATATTAGATCACAAGGGAAAACCTAACTTAAACCCTTTGCCCAAACATCAAAACTCATGGTCACTTCGGACCATTGATTGCCTCAACAATCTCCCCCTTTTTGATGTTTGCCAATACGTTTAAGTTAGGGAAAACAAATAGTAATAAGTAGCAAAAACAATGCTAAACAAACAATTGGACTTACGTTGCCAAGAATCCACCTTGGACTTACACCGCCAATGCATATGCAAATGCAAACAATGTATGGATCCTATCCCAAGGCATCCCCCACCTAACCTACCAAGTTAGGACTTTTTCACCAAAACGGGGTTTTTAAATCTTCTCCAAAGCTCCCCTACATTGGACTAACGAAGGTTTTTTAAGAACCTCTCCAAGGTTCCCCTTACGCCAAAAATGGAGCAACCATGCTCCCCCTTTATCTTAGCTCCCCCTAAACCTAGGGTTTCCCGCAAAGGCGTGTTTGGTTTCCCAAATTAAACCCAACACTTCTCCCCATTTGCCTAACTTCAAAAAGAACCCAACAATATCCCAATTATTGGTTCTTTTAATCCCCAATAACCCTAAACACAGTATACTAACCCCCATACACTTGTTTTACACCATTTGGACACAAATCAGCTGCTGACTACCCAAATCAGCCCTGACCACTCGACTGCCCCCCAGGGCAGTCGACTAATACTCTGAATATCAGTTTTTCAACAATTCTGACTCTGAATTCAGAAATGCATAACTAAATCCACAAATCTCCAAAAATTCCCAAATTTCGTGGAGAAGTTTGTAGTACCCATACATACTTGGGAAAAAAATATATTTAATCATGTATCTATCACCATTCCCAAGTTTGACACAAAACCCAAAATTTTCTATGAAAATTAAGGCAAACAAGAGGTAACCTCCCCCTTGACCTATGTCTTCTCCCAATTTTCAATTTACAAGGTTATGTTCTACCCAACTTAACACCATATCACCAAGTCAAATTCTACTCAACTCAACTTCCAAGTTCTTCCCCCTTAGACACCATTAAAGGATTGCCCCCAAGCAACCTTATCCCTAGTGCCAAAAAGAACCCAACAAAACCTTGAACAATCTAAGAGTTTGCAAGCACATTTGCTAGGATATACCATATCCTAGAAAAAATATGATTCCATGAAAAACACAAATATACTTGACTTTTGGTACAACCTCTAATTTCCTCAACAATTATCATTTCGTATCAACTTTCAAATCTATCTCTAATTCCATGTGTTTGTCAAAGCTAACCATTATAATTTGACACATGGAATTATCTTCAATTCTTTTCTCTTTATATCTTAATCCTAGATACCAATGAAAAACTTCCACATCCTTTCATTTGTTGATGTAGTCTGACCCTGATTGTTGTTTTGGTGTTGACATCGATTTTAGTTTAGGTTAATGAGATGAGTCTAGTTTAAGTCCTGGTCGAGGACTGGGCACGATTCCCGGTGAGTGAAGCCAAGTTACGAAAACCCCGGTGAGTGAAGCCGGGTCCTGGTGAGTGAAGCCAGGTGATGGAAACCCCGATGAGTGAAGCCGGGTCTTGGTAAGTGAAGCCAGGTGATTGAAATCCCGGTGAGTGAAGTCGGGTCCTGGTGAGTGAAGCCAGGTAATTGAAATCCCGGTGAGTGAAGCCGGGTCCTGGTGAGTGAAGCCAGGTGACTGAAATCCCGGAGAGTGAAGCCAGGTCCTAGCGAGTGAAGCTAGGTAACCGAAACCCTGGTGAGTGAAGCCAGGTCCTAGTGAGTGAAGCTAGGTTGAATGAAGTCCCGGTGAGTGAAGCTGGGCACGGAGTCTTGATCCGGGGGACTGAGCACGAGTCAGAGAAGGCTAGGGAGCCTGTTCTCTCGACTTAGGGTTGGATTGGGAGTCGCTGGATCGGTCTGGTGACCGATCAGGGAGTTGGCACGAACTCCTGTTGTGGATCGGTCTGGTGACTGATCCAGTAATGTCTGACCATTCTGGTGAATGATTAGGGAGAGAACAGAAAGGTTTCTGTTTGGCCTCTGATCGGTCGGGTGACCGATCAGGGAGAAGTTGGATGGGTTCACAAAGTTTCTGTCAGGAACTTTGATCGGTCAATCTGACCGATCAAATTGTCGCGACACTGCTCATCCCGACCGATCAGAAAGGCTCCTGATCAGTCAGGGAGTGACCTGATCGGTCACCAGACCGATCAGGGCACAAACTGATCGGTCAGGTGATTGATTAGGGTTTTGGTCTACGGAAGCTGGGGAAAGCCCATCAAGTGTTGGATCGGTCCGGTGACCGATCCACATCTATGATCAGAAGTCTGCGATACCTGTGGATCGATCAGGCTGGAGCCTGATCGTTCAGGGCTTACCCTGATCGGTTGGTGACCGATCAGGGTCATCTCTGATCGATCTGGTGACCGATTAGTAGCTGAAAACTTTAATTCAAATACGCTATCAGACTTCTGATCGCATTCTGATTTCTCTATGATTTCCTCTGCTATTACTGATTCACGTTTGATTTCATTTACTAAACTTCTATTAAGTGTGCATGTGATACAGGGATGATTCAAACGTTGGAGGAGGGTCAACTGAGATCTTTCGCTGCCACAGTTTTGGCTGTTTTCCCTTTGCAGGATACAACGTCTTCTGTCTTCTGGCGAACAGCTGGGAAGCTGACCTGAGGCTAGACTGGAGGGAGTCCAGAAGAGGTCAGGGGTAGCTGGGCTGTTGCAAATGAGCAGCTGGTGAGCTGCAGAGGAGCGTCTGGTGACCTGGCGAAGGGCAGCAGATTAAGTGTTGGCTGGCGAAGAAGAGAAGGGATCTCCTTGCTTCAGCAACAACTCAAAAACTCTCTTGTGCATCATTCAGAAACTTCAAGCGAACTCTTGTAATCACTCTGATCCTTGAAGCAACTCGTTGGATCTGCAAACTTGAGCGCTTGGAAGAGGCAAGGAGCTTGGCGAGTCCATCAGCAAGCAGACACGAAGAGCGGGGAGTTCTTGCGTGAGGTTTGTGCTGAGTGGAGCTCGGTGTAGAGTTCTTGTGTTCTTTCTGTCCGAGTGCTCTGTAAGCCTTCTCGTTTCACTGTCCCTAAATTCATTACTCTGTTAAAACTGCTGTGGAGAGGTTTCTCCACCGAGAAGGAGGTGTTATTTTATTCGGATTTCCCGGGACTTGATCTGCCGACGATCAAGGGATCGCCCATCTCAAGGGCACGCCAAGGTGTAGGGGCAAGTTATCCCCGAACCTTGTAAATCATTCTTGTTAGCGATCTTGTATTGTTATTTCTGTTCTTGTCTTTGTTTTTCTGTGTTTCCGCTGCCGCTAACCCTAAGTGCAGAAAAACTTGAGAAGTTTTCAAAGAGTTCAAATTTCTGTATCTGGCTACATTCACCCCCTCCTCTCTAGTCATCCAAGCACCAACAAGTGGTATCAGAGCTTGGGGCTCTGTTCAAACGGACTAACACCCGAGAGTCAACAAGAATGACAATGAGAGAAGGATTTAGCACCACCCGACCTCCCTTCTTCGACGGATCTGATTTTCAGTATTGGAGGTCTCGCATGGAGTACTACCTCAAGACCGATATTGGAATGTGGTTCTCCGTGAAGGAAGGATTCATCCCTCCAAGAGATGTCGAGGGAAAAGAGTTGGAGTCCTCGCGATGGTCGGCTGAGCAAACTCGTAAAGGGGAAGCCGATGCGAAAGCCGTGGTCACCTTGCAATGCGGGATGACCAAGGACCAACTAATCAAAGTTGGTCCCTTCACAAGCGCCGGATTTATGGAATAAGCTTATCGAACTCCATGAGGGCACCCGGGACTCGAGGATAGCCAAGAGGGACTTATTCCTCAACCAACTACAAAATCTAACCATGAAGGAGTCCGAGACGGTAAGTGAACTCTATGGACGATTCAGAGAAGTCTTGAATGGTCTACATTCCATTGATGAAAAGGTCGAGAATCGCGACCTTGTGAGGTATGTTCTTAAAACGTTTCCAAGGAATGCCTTGTGGTCATCCATGGTGGATGCTTACAAGGTTTCCAAGGACTTATCTTTTGTTAAGTTAGAAGATCTATTTTGTGAAATGGAACTACACGAGATCTCTAACCAAAGCCCAAGGGAGAAGGGGATTGCATTTGTGGCAGGTGACCGAAGGAAGAAGAAGGAGAAGAAGAAGGAAAAGGAGGAGGATGAAAGTTATTGTCACATGGCTTTCATGGCAATAGAGGACTCTAATGAAGAAAGTAGTGACGAATCGAGTAGCTCCTCAACCGTGCCTTCATCATCTTCGGATGATGAAGAGGTAATCTCTTCCGAGTTGGATAAGTGCTATAGAATCATCGCATGCTTAACTAGTCTACTTAAGAAATCTAAGAACAAGGTTAAGTTATTGAGATTAGAAGTAGACAAATTGAAAACATCGAAGATCATGATAACAATGATTTACATGTTAAGACCCTTAAGGATGAAAACAAGACTTTGAGGAGTGAAATTGAAAATCTCAAGAATATTCTTGAGAAATTTTCAATTAGCTCAAAAACCCTAGATATGGTTTTTAACTCCCAAAGGGCGGTTTACAACAAGGCCGGTATAGGTTACCGGTCTAAAGAACCGAGCTTTGTATCATTAATGTCAAGAACTCATGTTGGATCATCTAAGGTTCCTAGGGTTCAAAAGAAAATGACTAAGGAATGGGTGTCAAAGTCTTTCATTGTAGATGCTTTAGGTCCCAAAATTTGGGTATCCAAAACATCTATATTTCAAATTGTATAGACATTGATTGAGGGGGAGCATCTATCAACATGGGGTGTTGATAGTAGGTGCTCCAAACACATGACCATGAATGGAAAATTCCTATTAAATTCTATGATCACCATTGTTTTGGTTTTGTAATGATATAAGTCCTTGGCCAATAATTTTTGATCATGAATAGTTTAGTTAAGGATTGAATGAAGATTCTATGATGTTGCTTCCCTGACATAGTCTAGCGTTTTTCTTTGCTATGTATGACATGTTTAATCTTCAGTCTACTTGGAAAGAGAGTAGGTGTAATTTGTTGCTAGTGATTGAGTTTAGGACTTAATGGAGGATTAAAGTCTGATAATAAATCTATCATGAAGCTGTTAAACTCATAAGGACTCTTGATTCTTGTTAAGGAATCAATTCTAGTTAAGGGAACACCCCCAGGATGATAAACATCCATCTAATCGTATTAGAATTTGAAAAGAAAGTCTGAAACTACAATTTCTGAAAGTTTCTGACATCTGATCGGTCCACCGACCGATCCAGAGTTGTTCTGATCGGTCCACGGACCGATCGGTGAGCTCACAGAAAGTTCACATAACATTCTGTTCGGTCCTTGATCAATCCTCAGATCGATCAGGGACTTCCTTGATCAGTCACCGGACCGATCAGGATGCTGCCAGACCGATCAGGAGGGCACTTATAGATCGAACGGTGATCCGATCGATTGCATTAACTTCGGTTGGTGGATCGGTCCACCAGCCTATTAACTTCACCTACACCTTACATTCCCAAACCCTTGCGTCGAAAACCCTCATCTTCTTCCATTGCCTGCGTGAGACCTCTTCTTCACCTGCGAGCCCTTTGAGAATGAGTAATCTTTGAGTTTCCCACTCGTGAGTTCTCTCAACCAGATCTGAGTGTGTTTCTCAGACAACTCAGCTGAGGATCTCATCTCTTGCGCAAGCTCCATTGAAGCTCTGCAAGTTCTTCTCTTCCTCAAGCTGTCAAGATCTTCTTCCATCACCTTCATGGCACCAAAGTAAGCATACTCTTGCGGTTTATTTGATGTTTACTCCATAAGTTATGACTTTGGGAACTAATTAGTGATATCTAATGTTGTGCTTGCTTATGTTGTGACCTTGCCCTTGCTGTGGCCTTCCCTCAATCCCATTGATCTTTTGGCTGGGTGGTTATTTTTGGTGTTTGTCATGATCTTGCGTGACCGAAACTGATCAAACCATATTCATTTGATCAAACCTCACTTCACTGATCAAACCTTACCTTCATCAATCCAATTTGTTGCCGTGACTCCTTATTCCAACCCTTAGGAAATCTTCTAAAGGCAAAGAACCTGCTGAAGGAACTTCCAAGACCAAAGCTCCCTCATCCTCTTCCAGATCTCAATCATCTTCTAATGCCAGATTTCCCAATGCTCATTTCGAATTGGCCTTTCAAAGTCGCACTTTCAAACTCCTACCCTATCGAACTGTGGACAGAGCATTTGTTTACGAACACTGTCTGTCAGTGCAACAGATCTTTGAGTATTACGAACTGGGATCCATTCTTTTTCTTGAGCGGCCGATCAATTTTGATTTGGTTTCTGAATTTTATAACAACCTTGTCAGTGCTGAAGGTACGAAGTATAGGACCCGAGTCGCCCGAACCAACCTCAATTTTGATTTAGCCGCTTTCACTGCCTTTCTAGCTTGTTGACGATCAAATAATGACTTTCCGCTCTTCCCGTATGTTCAAAATCCTATACCGGCCCCTTTCGATGGAGTCACCTCTGACTCTATCTAAGAGTATTTTTTCGGCCATCCCAGGCCGGGGGGGGGGGTCTCGGTGAGCCTGCCGGTGATTTCCCCACATTTGCTGCTCTCAGCCTATCCCCACCTGATTATATTCTTTTCAAAATTATAATCAACTGTCTTATGCCTATTACCTCGAAGCCCCTAGCAGAGATTCGTTCCTTTCACTGCTTAATGCTCTACGGGATGCATCGACAGCTAGACTTTGACATCGTGACGACCATCTATTTCTCTATTATCTTCTATAGTCAGATCGACCGTCGGACAGTCTACATGCCTTTTGGGCACATCATTACTGACTGGCTTCAGTCAATCGGTATTGATGTGACCAAGGGCAGGACCGTGCCGATGGTCCGCAGGACTGCAGACTTGGCCGACGGCGTTCGCCAAGTTTGGCATTGTTGTCGGACCTCAGGGTCTTAGATGGAAGGATGGTCGGGGATTAGGGGAGTTACCTCGGGTCGCACATATTCCAGTAGCTGTAGACCAGGCTGGACATCATGGTGCTCCTGCTGCCGCAGAAGACTACTACGAGGCGGATCCTGATATCCGCTGGCAGATTGCTGAGCTGGAGCAGACTGTACAGCATGGACTTCATATTTCGGAGCTCTGGCGGCAGGATGTCAGGTCTGAGATCTCTGGGCTACGTGCTGATCAGCGGGCGACTGATTCGAGGGTTTCTGCGAAGCACGCCGAGCAGCAGGCGTGGATTGCAGAGTGGCGCGCTTGGGCAGCTGGTCATCCATACCAGCCTACATTTTCTGGAGCTGCGCCCTCCAGCGCACTATCCCGGGGTCTTTCCTACCAGACGATGACACGACATATGACTCCATGCAGTCTGACGACCCACCTGCCCAGGATTGATTGTGTTTGTACTCTGATTTTGGTTATGCTTCCATGATTTGTGATGTATCTGACTATCTGACTGATTTCATGTATGACTTGCTATTTCATGGTTATTGCTATTTCATGCCGTATTCTATTTCATATGATGCATATGATTTTCCTTTCATGCTTTATCTTTATCATATGACTTTCATATGTCTTCGAATTAATCATATCATGTTTGTCTTGGGAAAACACTGGTTTGAGGGGGAGGAATTTTAAACTTAACAACCAGTCTACACCCTTTTCGGTGTTTGACAAAGGGGGAGAGTGTGGTTAGTTAAGTTTAGGATAATTACGAGTTTAACTACTGTAGGGGGAGGACTCTGATTCTCCTACGATAGTGAAATTTGATTACAATTGATTTCAAAATACCTAAACTTAAAATCGAGTTGTCAAACAACAAAAAGGGGGAGATTGTTGATGCAGTCTGACCTGATTGTTGTTTTGGTGTTGACACCGATTTTAGTTTAGGTTAATGAGATGAGTCTGGTTTAAGTCCTGGTCGGGGACTGGGCACGACTCCCGGTGAGTGAAGTCGGGTTACGGAAACCCCGGTGAGTGAAGCTGGGTCCTGGTGAGTGATGCCAGGTGATGGAAACCCCGGTGAGTGAAGCCGGGTCCTGGTGAGTGAAGCCAGGTGATTGAAATCCCGGTGACTAAAGTCGGGTCCTGGTGAGTGAAGCTAGGTGATTGAAATCCCGGTGAGTAAAGCCAGGTCCTGATGAGTGAAGCCAGGTGACTGAAATCTCGGTGAGTGAAGTCGGGTCCTAGCAAGTGAAGCTAGGTGACCGAAACCCTGGTGAGTGAAGCCAAGTCCTAGTGAGTGAAGCTAGGTTGAATGAAGTCCCGGTGAGTGAAGCTGGGCACGGAGTCTTGGTCCGGGGGACTGAGCACGAGTCAGAGAAGGCTAGAGAGCCTGTTCTCTGGACTTAGGGTTGGATTGGAAGTCGCTGGATCGGTCTGGTGACCGATCAGGGAATTGGCACGAACTCCTGTTGTGGATCGGTCTGGTGACTGATCCAGTAATGTCTGACCGTTCTGGTGAACGATCAGAGAGAGAACAGAAAGGTTTCTGTTTGGCCTCTGATCGGTCGGGTGACCGATCACGGAGAAGTCGGATGGGTTCACAAAGTTTCTGTCAGGAACTTTGATCAGTCAATCTGACCGATCAAATTGTCGCGACACTGCTCATCCCGACCGATCAGGAAGGCTCCTGATCGGTCAGGGAGTGACCTGATAGGTCACCAGACCGATCAGGGCACAACCTGATCGGTCAGGTGATCGATCAGGGTTTTGGTCTGCGGAAGCTGGGGAAAGCCCAGCAAGTGTTGGATCGGTCCGGTGACCGATCAACATCTATCATCAGAAGTCTGCGATCCCTGTGGACCGATCGGGCTAGAGCCTGATCGTTCAGGGCTTACCCTGATCAGTCTGGTGACCGATTAGGGTCATCTCTGATCGGTCCGGTGACCAATCAGTAGCTAAAAACTTTAATTCAAATACGCTATCAGACGTCTGATCGCGTTCTGATTTCCTCTGCTATTACTGATTCACGTTTGATTTCATTTGCTAAACTTCTGTTAAGTGTGCAGGTGATGCAAGGATGATTTCAAACGTTGGAGGAGGGTCAACTGAGATCTTTCGCTGCCACAGTTTTGGTTGTTTTCCCTTTGCAGGATACAACGCCTTCTGTCTTCTGGTGAACGGCTGGGAAGCTGACCTGAGGCTAGACTGGAGGGAGTCCAGAAGAGGTCAGGGGTAGCTGGGCTATTGTAGATGAGCAGCTGGTGAGCTGCAGAAGAGCGTCTGGTGACCTGGCGAAGGGCAGCAGGTTAAGTGTTGGCTGGCGAAGAAGAGAAGGGATCTCCTTGCTTCAGCAACAACTCAGAAACTCTCTCGTGCATCATTCAGAAACTTCAACCGAACTCTTATAATCACTCTGATCCTTGATGCAACTCGTTGGATCTGCAAACTTGAGCGCTTGGAAGAGGCAAGGAGCTTGGCGAGTCCATCAGCAAGCAGACACGAAGAGGTGGGAGTTCTTGCGTGAGGTTTGTGCTGAGTGGAGCTCGGTGTAGAGTTCTTGTGTTCCTTCTGTCCGAGTGCTCTGTAAGCCTTCTCATTTCACTGTCCCTAAATTCATTACTCTGTTAAAACTGCTGTGGCGAGGTTTCTCCACCGAGAAGGAGGTGTTATTTTATCCGGATTTCCTGGGGTTTGATCTGCCGATGATCAAGGGATCGCCCACCTCACGGGCACGCCAAGGAGTAGGGGCAAGTTATCCCCGAACCTTGTAAATCCTCCTTGTTAGTGATCTTGTATTGTTATTTCTGTTCTTGTCTTTGTTTTTCTGTGTTTCCGCTGCCGCTAACCCTAAGTGCAGAAAAACTTGAGAAGTTTTCAAAGAGTTCAAATTTCTGTGTCTGGCTACATTCACCCCCCCTCTCTAGCGATCCAACCACCAACATCATTCACCAACAACTTCCCATTCAGTATCATCTAATGACTTTCAAATCATATAAGATCAAATCACGACATAAAATCTCACAAGATAGCATAACAGTTTCCTATGATTTTAATCTTGCAATTTCTGATCAGCCAATATCCCTTTTCTGCTTAACCTTATGGACCAGTCGACTGCCCCTTTGGCAGTCGACTGATAAAACGAACAGAGGATTTTCTGGGTAAGATCAGTCGACTGCCCCCAGGGCATTCGACTGATACCTGAATTTCAGGTTTTCAGTCTAAATTCAAAAATGCCTAAATAATTTCACAAATCTCCAAAAAAATTGAAATTTCGTGGAGAGATTTGTGGAGCCTATGTCTACTTAGAAAAAATATGTTTCCAAATAAATGTACTCCAAATCCCAAGATTGGTACGAAACTCAACTTCTCCTAAATTGTATCATTTAAACTTCTCCCAAAAGTCCTAATTGTAACTTTTCCTTGATATATCTTCTAATACCTGACAATGATACATTTTTAGCACTGAATTATATGGTATTTACCCATTAAACCTTAATTTTATCAAATATAATTGTATTTTCACCTTTTTCACCATAATTTTCCTTTTAATGTGCCAATTTTCTAGGATTAAGACTTACCCTAGTCTTCCAACCCTTTTTGGCACATTTCCTAGTCCACCTAGACTTCCTAGAGAACTCATCTCTTGAGATCCATTTATGATTGACCCCAAAGGCTCCTAGAGCTCCCCCTTGAGCTCTTAGCCTTAGCCACCTCCCTAGGTGACTCAATCCATACTAGACCACACCGGTGTGCCCCTGGTGATTCTTGGCCTACAAAATGAACCCTCTTAACCTTAGACTCCTTGTCCTTGGTTAAGTCCTTATCTTTCCCTTTAAATGGCACCCCCTTGCCATTTTTGGACTTCTCCTTCTTGTCATAATTATATGCTTCCCTAGCATATTTCTTTTCCTTGGCATTGGAGACTTTAGACCGATATCCCAAACCCGATCTATCATAGTTGAGTTTTAGACTACCCAACACCGTGTCTAAGCCCTTAGATCCAACCTTGAATCTTTCTAGGGTCTTTTCCAATGTATCAAGCCTTGCCCTCAAGGCTTGATTTTCCATTTCCATGTTTCTAACCTTAGTGTCCATATGTCCACTTTGGACATCCCTAGACCTACCCGACTTTCTAGGCATATGTCTCCCCTTCTTGGGATTTATGCCTTGATCCTTAGGCACAAAGGTCTTAGGTCTATAATGATGCATGTCGTTCCTAGGGTTTTTATCTACCTTATTAACCCTATTCCTATCATGATACTTAAATCTATGACTATGCACAAGCAAACATTCTTCATTGATTCTAGCATGCATGGATGAAGAATTTACACTATTTTTAACATTCATGGAGGAACTCAAATTTGAATTACATTTTAACTTAAGGTTAGGGATTACCTCCCTTACCCTTGGAGCTCCCCCTTGATATGAGATTTTTCTCTTCCTTTCTTCTTTCTCCCATCTCCTCAAGTGTCCCAATTTCTTTAGCTCTCCTTTTCTTGGACACTTGGTGTGGTAGTGTCTTAGCTCTCCACATGTGAAGCATCGAATCTTCTCTCTTTTCTTTTGTGTTTCCTCATTCCTACAACTCATGTTAGAATTTAATTGATTTGAGATGAGTTTAGAGTGTACCTCATTTTTCTTACCCTTTGGACACTTGTCCTTGTAGTGCCCATTTTCATTACACCCAAAGCATGTGATATGGTCCTTTTTCTTTGCTTGGTGGAGGTGGAGGCTAGGTTAACTTCTTCCTCAACCTTGGATGAAGTGGATGCTTCCTCTTGTTCCGACATGGAAATGGGTCTCTCCTCCCCCTCAATCCTTGAGGTTGTGACCTCTTCCTCCTCTCTTGATGAGGTGGATGATCTTTTACTCAATTCTTCCACCTCACTTGATGAAGTGAGCAAGTCTTCTTCTTCTTTGTCCTCTTGGACCGTTCGACTTGTCTCTAGGGGGCTTTTGAACTTGTGTAGAGTTTATATGGAATTCTTCTATCTTTTTCCATAGATCATGTGCATTCTTATATACCCCTACACTACTCAAAATATAGTTAGGCAAAATATTAATCAATACATCAATTACCTTCTTATTTGCCCTCGATTGATTTTGTTGCTCTTGATTCCAATATCTAGGCCTAAGCTTCTTCCTGTGCATATCCTTTGGAATTTCGAAGGGCTCCTCAAGCGCAATCCTAAGATCCCACTCCATTCCGAACCATGTCTCGATCCTTGCCCTCCAAAAGTCGAAATCTTCATGGTCGTAGGGCGGTGGAGTGTAGATGTCATCC
This sequence comes from Boesenbergia rotunda, assembly GCA_024364735.1. Taxonomy (NCBI): domain Eukaryota; kingdom Viridiplantae; phylum Streptophyta; class Magnoliopsida; order Zingiberales; family Zingiberaceae; genus Boesenbergia; species Boesenbergia rotunda. The sequence goes on from JAGFNQ010001777.1 coordinate 470,126, forward strand.
CCCAACTTATCATCTATTATTTTCTCCTCTAGCTGTTGCTCCTTTGGCGATTAGTCAAATAAGAGCGGTCCTTCACTCAGATACCACTTGTTAGATCTTGTATGGTTGCTACAGGGGGGGTGAATAGCACTTCTTCGATTACATTCTTCCTACGTTGTTTGTTGCGTAAGAGGAAATACAATAAAACAAAACTAACAACGTAAACAATGCTAACAATACCGATTTACTTGGTATCCACCCATAAGGGTGACTAATCCAAGAATCCTTCGGTGGATCACTTCCCGGATTGTTAGTAATATGAGAGAAGTGTCCTAAGGCAATCGCCTTATGATTGTAATCATTTACTTTAATAAATGAATATTCACTATTTGAGTATACATGTTCATGTATTTGATTGAGATCTTGAACTCATTTACTGAATATCCGCAATACAATTCACAGCATGAGAGAATTTGTGATGAATTCACAACTAGTGATTATCTCTACATGTGCAATTGTGAAGTATTGAAATTGTCCCTAGTCGATGAATTGATAAATACAGACACTATCAATTCTGTTGAGACTAGCATGGGTTATTCTCTAATCAGCTGATTCTCACTGGCTGGTGACATTGGGATGTCTGGAGATAAACATGGATGCTAGTTAAGGGAACTAGTTCATTGGAGTGACTAGCTGTAAGACTTCATATGGTAATCTACATATAGATATGTCAATGAAAGTTCTTACTGCAGCTTAAGTGTGATGTTCCTTTGACTTGCGGTGTTCAAGTCATCTTGGTCACGGAGACTTATACTTTGACATCTTAAGCAAGCATCTCTAAGGAGGTGTGGACCCAGGATGGTTGGGTATAAGCCGAAGTGCCCGAAGATGTTTGAACAGCATACAAAGGATTCACCACTCCTTGCCAGGAGATGTATACCCAAGGCCTATTATCGGATTGTTACTCGAAGCCTCTGGCCAGAGCACAACATGTTCCGAGTATGAATCTCTAGGAAACATGAGAGTAATTAGAATCCGTTGGATGAGAAAGACATTACTTGGGCTAGGTGTGACGTAGTCAGCCTAGTGGGGACTGACACACATAGACCGTGTCCTGAACCAAGTGGGTATAAGATGGTGAAGGGAATGAGGCACGACTCATTATAGCTGCTGAAGGGTTTCAGAATTATTTCTGAGGTCAATCGTTGATCTTTCGATTAATTGGGGGTCATGATGTACTACTAGGTGCCACTCATGATCGTTCTATAATTGGTTGATTATAGACGGCCAACATAAATCGAAAGCCTATTTAGTCATACGCACTACGAGTAATCCGAGGGATTTAAAACGAGTTGAAAATTAGATTTTCCGATCAAGAGAAATAAGTTGAATCTGAATTAATCAGAGGCGCATCGGAAGCATAAAATGGCTAAGTCTTTTGAAGGCTTATTGGGCGAATTAAATGAGTTTAATTCGTAAGGAGACGGCTTGGATTTGGCCGGCCAAAGAGGGTCCCCACCCTCTTTGGTTTGGCCGGCCACAACAAGGAGGGAAACCAATTTATTTGGTTTGAATTATAAAATAAATCAAGCGCGATTTATTTTATAAAATTATGGATAAATAAATTTATATAAAGAAATTTATATAAAGAAATTTATTTTCATGGAAATTAAAATAAACCTTGGATTGATTTATTTTATTTTATAAAATCAATTATGAATTGATTTTTCCATGATAAGAAAAATTTATATAATAAATTTCTTGTAAAAATTTATTCCATAATAAAATGGGAGATATGTTTGTTTTTATTATAAATTTAGTTATAATAAAACTTGGCATAACGGAATAATTCATAGAAAAATTTATAAGATAAATTTCTTATGAAATTTTATTCCGTTAAAAGGGAGACTTGGCGATGGAGAGGCTACTATATAAAGGAACCAAGGCAAGGCTTTGAATTCCAATTAAGAGATCAAGTAGCAAGCCTCTCTTCCTCTCCTTCTCTCCCTCTCCCTCCTCTAGTGGGCGCCGACCCTAGAGGGACCTCCTAGGGTTGCCGTGAGCCATCTCCACCAAGAAGGTGCCGAAGAAGAAGAAGAAGCGGGTAGCGACTCCTTCCTTCCCCCGGAATCTTGATTCCGATACTTGGTGTTTAGTTTTCCATCTCCCTCTCTTGAAATTCTTGTCGTGCCTTTGGAGAATCTAGTAGTTCTTGTCGGCACGAAACTCGTGGCTTTGCGAAGTCATCCCGAAGAGAACTCGGCATGGACGTGAATAGAGGCGGAGCTTCCAAGGGACGCTACGGTTGGATTTCGTCCCTTTCTACGAGTTACGCGAGGTATTAAGTAAATTAGTTTACTTTCTGCAAAATTTTAATTTATGATCATGTCTCCACAACTTAAGGTTGCATGCTAGATACATGGTTAAAATAATTTAAGAAATTATTTATGCTAAACCTTCTGCTGCATGTAATTAAACTTTAAAATTACGAACTCGTATCCATGTCAACATGCACCCGGTCCCAACAGTGGTATCAGAGCCGGTTAGTGTTCGACATAATCATATAATTGTTTTGCGAAAAACTTTATCATGATCTCAATTTTGGAAAATTTTTCAATTATGGAAACTTTCCAATTATGATAAATTTTAGATTTAGGAATTTCAAAGTTTGGAAATCCTCATGAAATTTCGCAAACTTTTGAAATATCCTAGTTTCTGAAATTTTATGATAATTGTGAAAACTTCCCATCTTTGGAAACTTTCCAATTTTGGAAATTTCCTATTTTGTAAATTTTTCAATTTTGGAAATATGTAAGTTTTCTTTGTACCAGAAACTTACAAATATTCTGAAAACCTATTATGAAATCTCGTAATTTTGGGCACTTTCTTTCAAGAAAGTCTAGACAAACTTATGGATCATTAATTGACAATTAAAATTTAAATTAGTTTTAAATTATTAACAAAATTCTTTATTTTGGATTGAGCCTCGGGGAGCCGTCCAATTGAAAGTTAGTTGTTGTAATTTAATTTCCCATTTTGAATAAAATTGTCATGTTTAATTTGGTTACGCCTCGGGGAGCAGACCAAATTGGATTTACGCCAAATTTCTTTTCTTTGGGTATCTGAGCCTCGGGGAGCCACCCTTAGAAAACAATTTGTTGTAATTAATTAATCCATAAATAAAATATGTGATTAAATCTTGAAAATTTAGGATAATTTCCTTATTTGATTTAAGAGGTGATGCTCTTACATATTGTTGTCTCCAAAATTAATTAGGAAAATGGTTTCCTATAGAGTTTTCTTAAATAAGATTTTCATGAAAATAATATGTGGTTGAATTAAGAGAATCTGTCTCTTAATTTAATAAGATTTGATTTAGAGAAATCAAAGTCTTAAACATATTATTTCTGAAATTGATTATGACAATTTAGAAAATTATTTCCCAAAACAATTCCTTGAATAAAGTATGAAATTAGAATTAGGAAATCCGGTTCCTAATTCAATTAATGAGACTTGATAAATTAAGTCACATACATACTTTATTAAGGAAATCGTTAGTACATGACATAATTATATGTCATGAATGTGCTTAGAAAAGAAAGGATAAGACCCAAAACCCCTTACAAAATATTAAGGCCAACACCTTCCATTAATATGGTTAGAACCGGAGTTTTGTTTCTCGTTTGGGTTGATGGACACATCCATGCCCGGCTTGAACCTCAACATGTTCAAACCATGGAATTAGTTTATGATTAATATAGTTGGAGTCAGAGGTCAATCCTTAGTTTTGATTGTTGGACACATCCAAGCCTGACTAAACGGTTGAATGAACTCCAACCATATTAAAACTATTTCTTGATTAATGGGTCAGCCTTAAGCTTGGAGCATCAATTTATTGTGCCACAGCCAAGGTCGATGTAAAGAGAGGTGCAGTTGGGTGCTATGTATATTGTTGCATACTTGTTAATGAGTTAACAACCCAATGATTTATGTAAGCATTCAATTAGTTGATAGCATAAAGTGATAGTTACATATATGTGATATGTAATCGGTATAATTACCTACCTTCATAGCTAAGAATAACTTGATGGCCACAGCCATGGTTGTTCTTATCTATGGTTGGATATCAACCTATTTGGAGGTGTTCCTACGATCTCCCGAATTGATAAAAAGGGTTATTCAATTCGAAAAATAAATAGGATTTAATTAATATATGTTGATGCATTCTTTATCATTCTCATCACATAACCTCAATTTGTATTTCTAGGATAATCACTTGATCATGTCTTCTTTGAATTTGCGTTCCATTTTGGACACCAATAAGTTAACTAAGGACAAAAGGATTGAAAAAGCACCAAAAGGCACTTGCCATCATTGTGGCAAGGAGGGCCACTGGCGAAGAAACTGCAAGGTTTATCTTGAGTCCTTGAAGAAGAAGGCATCCGATGCCCCATCCTCTTCAGGTATCTTCGTTATTGAATGTCACTCTATTTCCTCAACCACCTGGGTACTTGATACTGGGTGTAGCTCACATATATGTAATGACATACAGGGGCTAAGGAATAGAAGAAGACTCGTCAAGGGAGAAGCGAATTTGCGAGTTGGAAATGGAGCAAAGATTGCTGCTGTTGCCATCGGAACGTATTTGCTAAAGCTCCCTACTGGACGTGTCTTAGAATTGGATAATTGTTATTTTGTTCCTTCGTTAATAAAGAACATTGTATCTATTTCATTTTTGAATGAAAAGGGTTATCATTTAACTTTTAGTAACAATTGTTGTTACATAACTTTAAATGGTGTTCTTTATGGGACCGGAACTTTGTGCAATGGTATCTACACGTTAGATTTATCCGGTGACGTTTTCAATATCAAAGTTAGCAATAAACGTGCTCGAATAGATAATCGAATAGACTCCTATACGTGGCATTGTCGTCTTGGCCATGTAAGTAAGAAACGCATGACCAAATTACACCGATGTGGAATTTTGGAATCATTTGAACCCGGTTCATTTGATACATGCGAATCATGCTTGAAAGGCAAGATGACCAAATTACCCTTTTCCGGAAAAGGTAATCCAGTGGGAGAATTGCTTGGTCTAATACATACTGATGTATGTGGACCAATGTCAACTCTTGCACAAGGAGGCTATAGCTACTTCATCACCTTTATCGATGATCACTCACGATTCGGGTATGTGTTCTTGATGAAACACAAATCTGAAGCTTTTGAGAAATTCAAAAAGTTCAGAAATGAAGTAGAGAAACAGCTTGGCAAAAGTATTAAGATACTTCGATCCGATCGGGGTGGTGAATACTTGAGTCAAGAGTTTCAAGATTATCTTAGGGACAATGGGATATTGTCTCAATGGACTCCGCCGTATACACCACAGCATAATGGTGTATCTGAGAGGCGTAACCGAACCTTCATGGACATGGTTAGATCCATGATGAATCATGCAACTCTTCCAAAATCCTTTTGGGGCTATGCACTTAAGACAGTTGTTTACTTGCTAAACAGAGTCCCGACCAAGGTAGTCTCTACTACTCCATATGAGACGTGGAATAGTAAGAAACCTCACTTAACTCACCTTAAGATATGGGGTTGTCCTGCTTATGTGAAGCGGACTGTATCAGACAAATTGGATGCTAAGTCTGATAAATGTCTATTTATTGGATACCCTAAGGAAACAAAGGGTTACCAATTCAATTATCCCTTGGAGCAAAAGGTGTTTGTTTCAAGGCATGCTGTATTTCTGGAAAAAGAATTTCTTTTACAAGAAAACAGTGGGAGTGGCATTGAACTTGATGAAGTTCAAGAAACTCCAATAGACATTACAGAGACACCTAGTCTAGACCCACAACCAATAACTCATAATGATGAGCTATCAGTTGAACCTAAAACAACACCACCTCTTCGTAGGTCTGATAGGACACGCAATATTCCACAGAGATACGGATTTCTTATAAGTGAATCGAACGACGTGTTACTCATAAGCGATGACGAACCTATCAATTATGAAGATGTTCTGAAAAGTTCAGAAAGGGACAAATGACTTGAAGCCATGAAGTCGGAAATGGATTCCATGTACGAAAATCAAGTATGGGACTTGGTTAACCCACCTGAAGGGATTAAGCCCATAGGGTGCAAGTGGGTTTTCAAGAAGAAAACCGACATCAAAGGTAATGTTGTTACCTTTAAGGCTAGATTAGTGGCAAAAGGATATCGTCAGAAACAAGGAATTGATTATGACGAAACCTATTCGCCAGTAGCTATGCTTAAATCCATTCGGATGCTCCTAGCCATAGCAGCTCATTATGATTATGAGATATGGCAAATGGATGTGATAACAGCTTTCCTTAATGGAAACCTGCTTGAGGATGTATACATGATACAACCTGAAGGTTTCACATCGGTTGATAAAACCAAAATATGCAAGCTTCGACGATCCATATATGGACTGAAGCAAGCATCCAGGAGCTGGAACATCCGTTTTGATGAGACAATCAAAGAGTTTGATTTCTCACAAAATCTAGACGAACCTTGTGTGTACAAGAAGGTTAGTGGGAGTGCAGTCGTATTCCTAGTGTTATATGTCAATGACATATTACTTATAGGAAATGATATATCAGTCTTACAGTCGGTTAAAATTTGGTTGTCCAAAACTTTCTCCATGAAAGACCTGGGAGAAGCAACCTATATCCTTGGGATTAAAATCTATAGAGATAGATCAAAACGGTTGCTTGGTCTTTCGCAGTCTACATATATAGACCGAGTGCTAAAAAGGTTTAGCATGTCGGAATCCAAGAAAGGTTACCTTCCCATCAGGCATGGGATCAACCTTTCAAAGTCTATGTGTCCGCGCACAGAAGACGAGAGGATTTGCATGAATAAGATTCCATATGCATCCGCGATAGGATCTATCATGTATGCCATGTTATGTACTAGGTCCGATGTATCGTATGCTCTGAGCGTCACGAGCAGATACCAGTCTGATCCAGGAATGGATCATTGGGCGGCTGTCAAAACAATCCTTAAGTACTTAAGAAGAACTAAGGATGTGTTCCTAATATATGGAGAAGGAGATATGGTAATACGTGGGTATACAGATGCCAGTTTCCAGACAGATAAGGATGACTCCAAATCTCAGTCTGGATACGTATTTACTTTGAATGGAGGCGCAATAAGTTGGAAAAGTTCCAAGCAAGACACTGTAGCGGATTCTACCACGGAAGCGGAATATATCGCGGCTTCGGAAGCAGCAAAAGAAGCAGTCTGGATCAAGAAGTTTGTCTCAGAACTTGGTGTGGTTCCAACCATTGATGAAGCAATACCGGTTTACTGCGACAACAATGGAGCTATTGCACAAGCAAAGGAACCAAGGTCTCATCAGCGATCCAAACACGTGCTTCGCCGCTATCATCTGATCAGAGAGATTATAAGTAAGAATGACATACAAATTGAGAAGATTCCCACTGAAAGGAATTTAGCGGATCCTTTAACTAAGGCCTCCCCTCAAAGCAAGTTTGAGGGTCATGTTAGAGCCTGTGGTATTGGATACCGTAGCGATTGGCATTAGGCCAAATGGGAGTTTGTTAGTAATATGAGAGAAGTGTCCTAAGGCAATCGCCTTATGATTGTAATCATTTACTTTAATAAATGAATATTCACTATTTGAGTATACATGTTCATGTATTTGATTGAGATCTTGAACTCATTTACTGAATGTCCGCAATACAATTCACAGCATGAGAGAATTTGTGATGAATTCACAACTAGTGATTATCTCTACATGTGCAATTGTGAAGTATTGAAATTGTCTCTAGTCGATGAATTGATAAATATGGACACTATCAATTCTGTTGAGACTAGCATGGGTTATTCTCTAATCAGCTGATTCTCACTGGCTGGTGACATTGGGATGTCCAGAGATAAACATGGATGCTAGTTAAGGGAACTAGTTCATTGGAGTGACTAGCTGTAAGACTTCATATGGTAATCTACATATAGATATGTCAATGAAAGTTCTTACTGCAGCTTAAGTGCGATGTTCCTTTGACTTGCGGTGTTCAAGTCATCTTGGTCACGGAGACTTATACTTTGACATCTTAAGCAAGCATCTCTAAGGAGGTGTGGACCCAGGATGGTTGGGTATAAGCCGAAGTGCCCGAAGATGTTTGAACAGCCTACAAAGGATTCACCACTCCTTGCGAGGAGATGTATACCCAAGGCCTATCGTCGGATTGTTACTCGAAGCCTCTGGCCAGAGCACAACATGTTCCGAGTATGAATCTCTAGGAAATATGAGAGTAATTAGAATCCGTTGGACGAGAAAGACATTACTTGGGCTAGGTGTGACGTAGTCAGCCTAGTGGGGACTGACACACATAGACCGTGTCCTGAACCAAGTGGGTATAAGATGGTGAAGGGAATGAGGCACGACTCATTATAGCTGCTGAAGGGTTTCAGAATTATTTCTGAGGTCAACCGTTGATCTTTCGATTAATTGGGGGTCATGATGTACTACTAGGTGTCACTTATGATCGTTCTATAATTGGTTGATTATAGACGGCCAACATAAATCGAAAGCCTATTTAGTCACACGCACTACGAGTAATCCGAGGGATTTAAAACGAGTTGAAAATTGGATTTTCCGATCAAGAGAAATAAGTCGAATCTGAATTAATCAGAGGCGCATCGGAAGCTTAAAATGACTAAGTCTTTTGAAGGCTTATTGGGCAAATTAAATGAGTTTAATTCGCAAGGAGACGGCTTGGATTTGGCCAGCCAAAGAGGGTCCCCACCCTCTTTGGTTTGGCCGGCCACAACAAGGAGGGAAACCAATTTATTTGGTTTGAATTATTAAATAAATCAAGCGCGATTTGTTTTATAAAATTATGGATAAATAAATTTATATAAAGAAATTTATATAAAGAATTTTATATAAAAGGATTTATTTTCATGGAAATTAAAATAAACCTTGGATTGGTTTATTTTATTTTATAAAATCAATTATGAATTGATTTTTCCATGATAAAAAAAATTTATATAATAAATTTCTTGTAAAAATTTATTCCATAATAAAAGGGGAGATATGTTTGTTTTTATTATAAATTTAGTTATAATAAAACTTGGCATAACGGAATAATTCATAGAAAAATTTATAAGATAAATTTCTTATGAAATTTTATTCCGTTAAAAGGGAGACTTGGCGATGGAGAGGCTACTATATAAAGGAATCAAGGCAAGGCTTTGAATTCCAATTAAGAGATCAAGTAGCAAGCCTCTCTTCCTCTCCTTCTCTCCCTCTCCCTCCTCTAGTGGGCGCCGGCCCTAGAGGGACCTCCTAGGGTTGTCGTGAGCCATCTCCACCAAGAAGGTGCCGAAGAAGAAGAAGAAGCGGGTCGCGACTCCTTCCTTCCCCCGGAATCTTGATTTCGATACTTGGTGGTTAGTTTTCCATCTCCCTCTCTTGATATTCTTGTCGTGCCTTTGGAGAATCTAGTAGTTCTTGTCGGAACGAAACTCGTGGCTTTGCGAAGTCATCCCGAAGAGAACTCGGCGTGGACGTGAATAGAGGCGGAGCTTCCAAGGGATGCTACGGTTGGATCTCGTCCCTTTCTACGAGTTACACGAGGTATTAAGTAAATTAGTTTACTTTCTGTAAAATTTTAATTTATGATCATGTCTCCACAACTTAAGGTTGCATGATAGATACGTGGTTAAAATAATTTAAGAAATTATTTATGCTAAACCTTCCGCTGCACGTAATTAAACTTTAAAATTACGAACCCGTATCCATATCAACATGCACCCGGTCCCAACACGGATTACCTCCGGCTAGCCCTTGTCGCTCCTTGTGGGTGGAGAAACCTCGCCACAGCACCTCGCCAATATTTGAGCACCAAAGGCTACTAATCTACTCTATCCAAGCAGATTTCGCCAAGAACCCCAACCCAAACCGAGTTCTCTTTAAATAGAACTCAGGCTGGAAACCCTCGATGGCAGTCGACTGCTCCCAGGGCAGTCGACTGCCCCCACTCAGATTCGACCGTTGACAGCCCCAACGTTCGAATTCTGCTACACACCAGTCGACTGCTCCCAGAGCAGTCGACTGGTCCAGGGCCAAATACACACTGTGAGTTTTGGCAATCGACTGGACAATCCCCAGTCGACTGCCCAGCTTACATCAGCACACCTACTCACTCTGTTGACCCTCCTCCACACGTGCCTTCAAGTATACTCCCTTGGCTTGCCCCTTGAAGTCTTCTTCCACCGGTTAGCGTCCCTCAGATGCACACACAAGCCTTCCCTTGGCTTGCCTCCATGCCACCCTTCACGTGTGCCCTTGAAGTCTACTTCCCGGCTTGCCCTTGGAGTCCTCCTCCCTCGGCTCTTGTCCCTTTATGACATGCTGACTCTTCACCAGCAGCCTTGACTATTGCCTTCACGCCCTCTTCATCTTCGTCCCTCATCCCTCGGATGCACACAAGCCTCCAGCTTGTCTCCTTGCCATCCTTCACGTACGCCTTGAAGTCCGCGCTCCTCAGCTCATCATCCCTACTATACCAAGGTCCCTCGGGTGCACACAAGCCTCCAACTTGTCTCCATGCAACCCTTCACCATTCCGAAGCCGTCCAGCCAAGTCAATATGTGTAAACCTGCACTCCTGCACACTCAATTACACATATTAAATCACAAGGGAAAACCTAACTTAAACCCTTTTCCCAAATATCAAAACTCATGGTCACTCTGGACCATAGATTCCCTCAACATAAGTTAGTGATACACTAAACAAGGAAAGGGTGAGTCAAGAAGTCAGTACCAAAGTGAAGAAAAGTCCTAGTTAACCTAGGCAATAAGTCCTGGTTCGAAGAATTGGGCATTAAGTCCTGATCATTGATTGGGCACTAAGTCTTGGCCGCAGGCTGGGCACCGAAGACCTGACCGAAGGTTGGGCATGATGTCCTGATTCGAGGAATTGGGCAATAAGTCCTGGCAGAGGGCTGGGCACCTAAGTCCTGACATAGGGTTGGGCAATAAGTCCTGGTCGTGGACTGGGCACGAAGTCCTGATTCGAGGAATTGGGAATAAGTCTTAGCCGAGGGTTGGGCACCGAAGTCCTGGTGAAAGCTGGGCAATAAGTCTAAGTTGTAAGATTGGGCAAAAGTCCAACCGGATGGGCCGGTTGGCAAAACTTCTCCTGAGAGGAGTGGGCGAAAGGCGCGTTCCCCTGGAAGGTAACATAGGCGTCAGTTCGACCTAGGGTTTCACGAAAATCTGAGGTTAGAACCAATTCGTTGAGGCTAAGAATATATATGTGCTTGTCTTGTGTTTGTATATCTTTCAGGTACCTAGAATTGGAGGCAAAGTAGGCAAACAAACACACAAAACAGCTGGAAGGCTGCTCCTGGGTGCCTGAATGGATACAGGCACCCAAGAGCATTCAGATGCCCTGGATGCCAGGCGCCTGACTGAATCAGGCGTCGAATAAGTTCCTGGGCACCCTGGATGAAGGTTTTATTAGCTTCGCGAACTTCACGATTTGGATGGATTTTTGACCGCAACTGAGGCGCCCCATAGTAACACAGGTGCCCAAAAAAAGGCTATATAAAGGGTTTCGACCCCTCAACTCAGTATACAATTCACGACATTATTCTAAGCATTTTGAGTGACGACAAAGTGCTAGAAACGAAGCTCTGCGACCAAGGAGGCTCCAGGAGGAAGTGCGCGGCATTTCGGAGTTCTAGATCGGTCGAGTCTTCAACTTTTCTGTTTTGGTTTGCTTTTACTTTTTTGCACTTAATTTCCATATTATTTTTTATTGTAAAACTTGAACTGTAAGACGGGTTTCTCCGCCTCCGGAAAGTCCAGAATGGAGACCATTAGTGGACGGGCGCTTCCTGTGCTTATGCCTTGGACGTACTGACCCTGGGGGGTTGGGAACCAAGTAAAACCCGCTTGTCATCTGTGTCGTTTTATTTTTCGTTATTTCTGTTTTCCGCTGTGCACTAACTATCTGAATAGAACTAACCTTGAAAGTTTACTAAGAAAATTTTAACAAGTTGATATTCACCCCCCCTCTATCGACTGCACCGGTCCCCACAAGTGGTATCAGAGCCTGGTAGCTCTTCATCGGACTAACAACCAATGGAGCAAAGACGTCAGGAGTTGAGGGCAGCCCAAGAGTGAATCAGGTATACTTTTTAATTATGGTAAATTTTAAATTTCATATAATATGTTTCAAGTGCAGGGAGAGAGGACACTATAAAAATCAGTGCCCTACTCGTAAGACTCGATCTTCACCACCGGCGGCAAAGGAGATACCAGCGCCAGAAGTCCAGAGGGACAAGAGTCACATCAAGTGCTTCAAATGTCAAAAGCACGGACACTACAAGAATCAGTGTCCGTCCAAGGTACGAAAAGTTTATGTTTTTAAAAATTTTCAAATTCCTGCACAGTCGTATAGTAATGTTGATAATTTAGATAAGTTAGATAATTTTTCTGAAAAATTAGACTTTTTGCATAGTCAAATTAATGTATTGCATGACAAATTATCAAAGGTAGATAATATTAAATTATCAGAAATTAACTCTTTAATCTTTAACATCAATGGAACAATTTCTAGAATTAATTCTAATATTTTATCAAATAATGTTAAGGATAATAATACTTCACATAATATTATTGATAATGATAAAATTAACATTAATCCTTTAACTTCGAATATTACTGAGGATATCAAAGATAATTCTGAGAATTTTAAAGATGGTTTTGAGGATATCAAAGATAATTTTGAGGATGCCAAAGATAAATATAAGGATATTGAAAATAAAACCCCTTTAGATAATGATTTAATTATTAATTTCTTGGATAATCCTGATAATATTGAAGATAATTATAAAACACTAACTAGTAGTCCTGAAAACTATTCTACATACTATGAAGATGTAGAAGGATATAACTTTGATGATGATGATGAGGATGAGGAGGAAGATGAATTTTTTAGAATCAAGGCTACAGTTAATAAAATCTACAAAAATTCAAATAAAGTAGAAGGGTTAGATAAACTTGAAAAATTAAATGGAGATGAAATAGTAGATGTCAGACATTTTTGAATTAATGGAAATGATGCAATTAAACCCACAACTATTAACTAACCCAAAAATTTTGAAACTAAAATCAAATTAAATCTTAATTATTTTAACCTTAATTAAATCTTAAATTATTTTAACCTTAATTTAAATCTTAAATTATTTTAACCTCTAATTAATCCTTAAAAATTTAATTCTAATTAATTCTTAATTCAAATTAAATCTTAATAACTTAAATTAAATCTTAATAACTTAAATTAATTAATTCTTAAATAACCTCAACTTTTAATGATTTCAACTTTAATTAATTCTTAATAGTTACACCTAATTAATTCTACAAATTAAATCTTTATTCAATCCTTAATCCATGAACCAAAATTCAAATTAATTACCTTTAAGTATGAAACCAAATAAAATTCTACCCAACCAAAACCTCCAACTTAATAAAATTAAATATGTCAAAGTGGGTTGGCATATTCGCGGGTTCACATAATATGTATCAAATCGAGAATTTGATATATTATTAGAATCTTAATTAAAATGCCCTGGCTTGATTGAATCATGCATAAATGTTATGCTCATGCATTTGCTAATTTTTTTAATATATGTCATGACATTCATGTTTAAATTTCTGCATGATTCAGAACGGTTAGTTAAGGACAAAAGACTTACTTGAAACTTGAACAACATAGTATTTGGTGGAGATGAGATGATAGTACGTTAGGGAAGCCCTTCTAAAAAAGTCAAGTAGGGTAAGGCGTACCCTACTTGGTCTGTTAGTCTGGTGGAACTAGCCGAAGCTACCGATCCAAAACCTAAGCTAGTTAGACCAAAATTTCTCAAGAAGTAATTTAAAAATGAACTTTCGGTAAAAGGTTTTGTCAAGGAAAGGGTTGTTGCTCCAATAAGGCTACGACCAAAGAAGGCTTCTGTGTCTCGCCAAGACCTGGAAGCCAATTATCGGAACTCATTTTTAAATTATTATTTGATAAATTTGAATCTAACACAAATTTTAATTAAATCTTAGATTTAACAGTAATTCAAAGAAAAATTATTCAAGCATCTCACAAAACACCCATAAGGCAACCATGCATGCTTGTACTGAGACATTTAGAATGGGTGGATGTTAAGGACTAATAAATTGAAAGATGCTTTTCAAAATTGTTTTCAAAAGTCTTAGGGTATTTTTTTAAAAAAATCTATTTTCAAAATAATGTTTCAACATAATAATGTTTTCATGGATTTCATGCTTGCCTGATTGCTTATATATAATATACATTTTTAAAATTATATCTTTATGAAAAATTGTTTGACCTATACAATTAGACACAAGCCTTTTAGGTCAACACTAAAGTCCCTTAAGACACTTAGTTAGAGTCAGACGGTGTCAAGTCCAGGGGGAGTTTTTTTAATTCAAAAATAAATATTTTTCAAAAATTTAGATTTTTCAAAAAAATTTATGCTCTACAAATCATTATCATATCAAAAACGTTTCCGAAAAAAGTTTCAGAAATTTATTACATTTTATTCTTTCCAAAACTATGCCTTAAAAATTACAATCATATCATTTCAAAATGTGTCTTCGAAAAATTATCTCAAAAACTCAGTTTATCCTTCAAAATATTCTTTTGAAAATTATGTCTTTTATCATAATATTTCAAAATACATTGCAAGAATTATGCTTATTACTCTTTTGATTTTGATTAACCCTAAAGACACATAGGAAGTCTTCTTCATGATCTACAAGAACTCCTAGGATTGTGTCAGACTTAGGGGGAGTCTAAATCAAAAGAAATTAATTCTATTTTCTGACAATTTCAAAATTGGACATTTCAAAATATTATGTTTTCATACACTGTATTTTCAAAATCCTTTTGAAAATATAAGTATTTTCTCTTCAAAATATTATCATTTTAAAGTCATTTCTTTTAAAATCACTATCATTATCAAAAATTTATTTTTGGCTTATTTAATCACTTTTGAAAATAATCTTACTTGAGTTTGGAGAATTTCTAGGACACGTAAGGAAAAGTCCTTGTAGTTAATAAGATTTCCTAGGATTGTGTCAGATTGGAAAGGAATCCAAGTCAAGAACTTATTTTCAAGATTATTTTGACTTTTGAAATCAATTTGAAATAACATTTGCTTGCATTTGGAGAATTTCTAGGACACTTAGGGAAATTTTCTTGTAGTCAACAAGGTTTCCTAGGATTGTGTCAGACTGAAAAAGAAACCAAGTCAAGTAAAATATTATGTTTCAAAAGAAAATTTCATTAAAAAGACTTTATCTTGCGAAAATATTTTAAGTGCAAAATATTTTTCAAAATACTAATTATGTGCAAAATATTTTTCAAAGTACTAATACTTTTTAAATACACAAAATTTTTCTAAGTGAAAATCTTTTCTAAGTTCAAATTTTTTTGTGAAAGTTTGTTCTAAATGAAATTTTTCTAAGGCAATATTTTTCTAAGTGCAAAAAATTTCTAAGATCGAAATATTTTTCTAAAAGTACAAAATATTTCTCCAAGTGCACAATACTTTTCAAAGTATAATTTTTTGTGTGCAATTTAAGTACTTAGTTTTTTTTTTAACTAGTACTTAGGGAGCGCTTGGTATACATTCGGTAATGAGAATGGGTTTTGATTGAGGGGTTTAAGGGTTTAGTGATAACCTAGAAGGGGCTAGGTTATAAAATCAGGGGTATCATATCCATATTTTGCTTCTGATTCCTGTATACCAAGCATCATCAATGGGTTTCATTTCCATTCCCGTCTTCTAAACCCGCTTACCAAGCACCCCCTTAGTTTTTTTAACAAAAAGAAGGTTCGAAATATTTTTTTCAAAGAATTATCCTAAGTATATTCAAAAGGGAAAGAAATTTTCTTTCATGAAATTTTCATTGTTGGTGCAAGTTTTTTTTGTCATTTTTTTATGTATGACAAAGGGGGAGAGAGAGCTTAAGTTAGAAATTTTTTTCCCAAGGATCAAAGGTTAAATCAAAATGTTTTAACAAGGAGAGAGCATAAGTTAGAAATTTTTTCTCCGAAGGGTCAAAGTTTAAATCAAAATATTTTTTCAGGATCAAAACTTAGATCAATTTTTTCCATTTTATCTCAAGGATTAAAACTTAACCCTTAAATCCAACCTAACTTAAGATATTGTCAAACATCAAAAAGGTAGAGATTGTTGGTGCTAGATACATCAGTGATGTCCACCTCTAGTGTTTCAATGTTTAACAATATGCTTAAGTTAGTGATACACTAAACAAGGAAAGGGTGAGTCAAGAAGTCAGTACCAAAGTGAAGAAAAGTCCTAGTTAACCTAGGCAATAAGTCCTGGTTCGAAGAATTGGGCACTAAGTCCTGATCATGGATTGGGCACTAAGTCTTAGCCACGAGCTGGGCACCAAAGACCTGAGGGTTGGGCACGAAGTCCTGATTCGAGGGATTGGGTAAGAAGTCCTGGCCGAGGGCTCGGCACCGAAGTCCTGACATAGGGTTGGGCAATAAGTCCTAGTCGTGGACTGGGCGCGAAGTCCTGATTCGAGGAATTGGGCAATAAGTCCTGGCTGAGGGCTGAGCACCAAAGTCCTGGTGAAAGCTGGGCAATAAGTCCTGGTCGTAAAATTGGGAAAAAGTCCAACCTAATGGGCCGGTTGGCAAAACTTCTCCTGAGAGGAGTAGGCGAAAGGCACGTTCCCCGGGAAGGGAACATAGGTGTCGGTTCGACCTAGGGTTTTGCGGAAATCCGAAGTCAGAACCAATTCATTAAGGCTAAGAATATATATGTGCTTGTCTTGTGTTTGTATATCTTGCAAGTACATAGAATTGGAGGCAAAGCAGGCAAACAAACACACAAAACAGCTGGAAGGCTGCTCCTGGGCGCCTGAATGGATACAGACGCCCAAGAGCATTCAGGCGCCCTAGATGCCAGGCGCCTGAATGAATTAGGTGCCCAATAAGCTCTTGGGCGCCTTGGATGAAGGTTTTATCAGCTTTGCGAAATTCGCTATTTGGATGGATTTTTGACCGCAACTGAGGCGCCCCATAGCAACACAAGCACCCAACAAAAGGCTATATAAAAGGGTTCGACCCCTCAACTCAGTATACAATTCATGACATCATTCTAAGCATTCCGAGTGACGACAAAGTGCTAGAAATGAAGCTCTGCGACCAAGGAGGCTCCAGGAGGAAGTGAGCGGCACTTCGGAGTTCCAGATCGGCCGAGTCTTCAACTTTTCTATTTTGGTTTGCTTTTACTTTTATTCACTTAATTTCCATATTATTTTTGATTGTAAAACTTGAACTGTAAGACGGGTTTCTTTGCCTCCGAAAAGTCCGGAAAGGAGACCAATAGTGGACGGGTGCTTCCTCTGCTTAGGCCTTGGACATACTGACCCTTGGGGGGGGGGTTGGGAACCAAGTAAAACCCGCTTGTCATCTGTGTCATTTTATTTTTTGTTATTTCTATTTTCCACTGCACACTAACTATCTGAATAGAACGGACCTTGAAAGTTTATGAAGAAAATTTTAACAAGTCGATATTCACCCCCCTCCCTCTATCGACGGCACCGATCCCCACAAAATTGAGTTTGAAATTGAGTTGGCTCCAGGGACCAACCCAATTTCAAAGGCACCTTATCGTATGACGCCAGAAGAACTGAAGGAGCTACAAGAACAATTACAGGAGTTGCTCGACAAGGGTTTCATCTGCTAGTCATTCACCCTGGAGAGCTCCTGTGTTGTTCGTCAAGAAGAAAGATGGATCTATGAGAATGTACATAGATTTTCGAGCCCTGAACAAGGTGACCATCAAGAATAGATATCCTTTGCCAAGGATAGATGATTTGTTTGATCAGTTGAAAGGGGAAACAGTGTTTTCAAAATAGATCTGCGGTCAGGTTACCATCAACTCAATGTCAAGGAGAGTGATGTGCCGAGAACTGCTTTCCGAACACGGTATGGACACTACGAGTTTGTGGTCATGCCCTTTAGAGTGACGAACGCCCCTGCAACATTCATGGATCTAATGAATCGAGTATTCAAGGAGTTTCTTGATAAGTTCGTCATAGTCTTCATTGATGATATCCTATTTTATTCAAAGTCTCAAGAGGAACATAACGAACATCTGAGAGTAGTATTGAAGACTCTACAGTAGCAGAAATTATATGCCAAGTTTTCAAAGTGTGAATTCTGGCTTGACCAAGTGGCTTTCCTAGGCCACATTATTTCCAAGGAAGGTATCATGGTAGACCCAGCAAAGATTGAAGCAGTTAGTAACTAGGGTTGACCAAGAATGCTAGTGAGATTAAAAGCTTTCTGGGTTTAGCAGGGTATTACAGAAGATTCGTGGAGGACTTTTCAAATATAGCTTCCCCAATAATAGCCCTTACCAGAAAGAATAAGAGTACGAGTGGACTGAAGATTATGAGCAGAGTTTTATTGAGTTGAAGAAAAGATTGACAAGTGCTCCCATTCTTACAGTTCCAGAAAGTGATAGAACCTTTGATATATACATTGATGCATCAAAGCTGAGACTTGGAGCTGTACTCATGCAAGAAGGCAAGGTCATTGCTTATTCTTCAAGGCAATTCATGGTTTATGAAAAGAACTACCCTACTCATGATCTTGAGTTAGCTGCTGTAGTCTTCACTCTCAAAATATGGAGACATTATCTGTACGGAGTCCAGTGTAAGATTTACACAGATCACCAGAATCTGAGATATTTCTTCACTCAGTAGGACCTAAATATGAGACAGTGAAGGTGGCTGGAGTTAGTCAAGGATTATGACTGTGAAATCCTCTACCACCCTGGTAAGGCAAATAAAGTGGCTGATGCGCTAAGTAGAAAGACTTGCGCAACTTTGATGTCCCTGTCATCACTATCACCACCATTGCAGAAAGAGATAGCAGATTATGGAGTTGAGATTATAGATGGACAACTCTCAGTATTGACATTAGAGTCAATACAGAAAAAGCAAGATCAAGATTCTGATATTCAAAAGATCAAGTAAGAGATGCAAGAAGGAGAATGTAAGGAATTTAGAGTATCTGATAGTGGGATACTCTATTATGATGACCGTCTATGTGTCCCCAACAATGAAGAGTTGAGAAAGAAGATTCTTGAAGAAGCCCATAGAACTCCCTACTCTATGCACCCTGGTTCTACCAAGATGTACCAGGATTTGAAAAGAAGATTTTGGTGGTCTGGAATGAAAAAAGATGTAGCTAAGTATGTCAGTACCTGTCTGACATGTCAAATAGTTAAAGTAGAACACCAGAGGCCAGGAGGAGTCCTACAACCCATATAGATTCCAGAGTGGAAATGGGAAGATATAGCCATTGTAGGTCTACCAAAGACAACCAATGGCTATGATGCTATCTAAGTGATTGTAGACAGATTGACCAAGTCTGCCAACTTCTTGGCAATCAAAGTGTCTTACTCAATAGAAAGACTAGCTCAGTTATATGTACAGGAAGTGATCCGACTGCACGGAGTTCCGAAGACCATTATCTCTGATAGAGATGGTCGTTTCACTTCGCACTTTTGGGAGTGTGTACAGACAGCACTTGGCACCAAACTAAAGTTTAACATAGCTTTCCACCCTCAGACTGATGGGCAGACAGAAAGAGCAAATCAAGTTTTAGAAGATATGCTCAGAGCTTGTGCATTAGATGTGCAAGTATTTATGTTTAGCGGAGTTCGCCTACAACAACAGCTACCAAGCTACTATTGGTATGGCGCCTTATGAAACTCTTTATGGTAAAAGGTGTAGATCTCCTATTTGTTGGTACGAAAGTAGTGAGAAGAATGAAATGGGGTATCAGACTAACATTATTGAGGATACCACAGAAGCTATAAAGAGCATCCGCCAAAGAATAGCAACGCCTCAGAGTACGCAGAAGAGTTATGTTGATATGCGTCGTAGGCCGTTGGAGTTCGAAGTTGGAGATACAGTTTTCCTTAAAGTAGCTCCCATGAAAGGCATAATGAGATTCGGCAAGAAAGGCATGCTAAGTCCTCGTTACATAGGACCCTACCTAGTAACGAAAAGAGTTGGCAAAGTAGCTTATGAGTTAGAGCTACCTCCAGAAATGTCAGCTATTCACAATGTGTTTCATATCTCAATGCTAAAGAAGCATATCCATGATGCCAACCAAGTGATTGAGCCACAGACGATATAAGTTCAAGAAGATCATAGTTATGAAAGTCGACCTATTCAGATAATAGATCGGGCAGTCAAGAAACTGAGGAACAAAGAGGTACCCTTAGTGAAGGTTCCATGGCTAAACCAGAAGTACGAAGAGACAACTTGGGAAACAGAAGATAGCATGAGGCAAAAGTATCCGGAGCTATTCTAAGTTCGAGGACGAACTTTTTATAAGGTAGGGAGGATTGTAACACCCAGTTTTTCCAAAATAAAAAGGAATTAAAAATTTCGTTAAAGGGGTCGGAGCCAAGGCTCAAACCTGAGACCTCTCATTTAACATTCATTTAAGTTTCCATTAGGTGGTGGTAAAGCATCACGCTGAAATATGGAACCAATATAAAATAAGGGATAGTAAGCGTCCTTTTTATGGAAGATGCTTCAACTTCCTCTTAGTATATAAGGGATAGAAAGGAGTGAAACCAAGGGTTTTCATTCTTCCTCCTTTCCCTGCTGAAAACCAAAGAGGGTTTTCTTCTTCCTCCACCGAAAAGGAGAACTAGGGTTCTCCTTGTTCTTGCACCCAAGATCCGGATCGTGCGAAGGAGGTAGACGGGGAGTACCACGCTAGATTCTACGTCGGTATAGTGAGTTCTAAGTGTAAGGATGTAAGTAGATCACTCACTTATAATAAAAGTAGTTCTCGGTTGATTCTAGAACATGATTTTGTTGGTGCCGAACGCACCAAAGTCAAACCTACGTTTTGATAATGGCAAAGGGTTCAGAAGATAAGATTTGGTTGTGATCTAACAAAGTTGCTAAGTGTGCAGGAAAGTCCTAGGTACACTAGGCATAAAGTCCTGGTTCTTTGAATTACGCACTAAGTCCTGGCCGCGGGGCAACTAAGTCCTGGTGAGTGAAGCTGGGCACCGAAGACCTGGTGAGTGAAGCTGGGCACTAAGACCTGGTCGAGGACTGGGCACCGAAGACCTGGTGAGTGAAGCTGGGCAATAAGACCTGGTCAAGGACTGGGCACCGAAGACCTGGTGAGTGAAGTTGGGCAAAAGTCCAACCGGAGGAGTCGGTTGGTAAAAAGGTAAATTCTCCCGAGAGGAGTAGGTGAGGATGCGTTCCCTGTAGGAGGGAACATTAGGCGTCGGTTCGACCTAGAGTTCCATTTGGGAGACTCAAAGTCAGAACCAAGACAGCTTAGGTTGTAAAGAATGTCTAACATATCATACATTTGCTTCTTGTGTTTGGAACTAACCCTGGATGCAGGAAACGAAGGGACTATGTTTCTGCAAAACCCTACTGCCTCTCGGTGAATAGGCTTGGCCTCAGTGCTGCACTTGCCCCGCCAAAGCTGCAAAACCCTACTGCCTCTTGGTGAGTAGGCTTGGCTTCGGTGTTGCACATGTCCGCCCAAGAGCTGCAAAACCCTACTGCCTCTCAGTGAGTAGGCTTGGCCTCGGTGCTGCACATGCCCGGCCAAGAGCCTGTAAGGATACAGACGCCCCAGTGCAAGGCAAAACGAAGCCATCGAAGCAAACTGCCACGAAAGCCTATGGACCAAGTCAAGCTAGACGCCTGTGTTAACACAGGCGCCCCAGTCAGCTCAGGCGCCTCAAAGAAGGGGATAAGCACTGACCGAGCCTGCGGATTGGAGTTCGTGCAGGAGAGACCACGTGTAGGTGCTCCCTTTAACACAGACGCCCAGGAGACGACTATAAAAGGGGGTTCACCCCCAAGGCTTGAGAACAACTCGCTCATTACGCTCTCAACACTTTCGTTCAAGTGCTACGCTCCGACAAGCTCCGTACTCGCGATTCAAGCGCCGACGACGACCCGCTGCTCCGAACTTCCATCCACTCTGGTCGTCGGTAAAATTTAATTTAGTAAAGTGTTGTAATCTCTTTTTCAATTCTATATTTTGTACTCCAACTTGTAAACACTCTTTCGAATAGAGAATTGCCCATCGTAAACGGTTAAGGACCATGGGCCTTGGAGTAGGAGCCGACTGCGACTTCGAACCAAGTAAAAAGAAAAATTGTTAGCGATTGCTTTTGTGTTTTCCGCTACGTAATTTCTCTTAATCGTCCGAAAATTTAAGATCGATATTCACCCCCCGCTATCGATTTACTCTGATCCAACAAGTGGTATCAGAGCGGGTGGGTCAAACTTGGTGTAACCACCTGTTTGAAATTTTTTTCGAATTTTCATATTTTTAAATTATTTTTCTCGCTCGAATTTTCTCATCAATCTAGGTTGGTGCAACACCACTCGATTTTTTTCGTTATTAATATTTTCTTCTGCACTGCTAAATCCAAGACTCAGTCTTGGAACACGTTTTTTTTGTTATTTCTTTTTAGAAAATTCAATGGCCATGCAAGAGAGGTACATCACTGCCAGACCTCCTCTTTTCAGTGGAGAAGACTTGTTGGGACCGGGTGCATGTTGACAAGGATACGGGTTCGTAAAATTTTAAATTTTTACGTGCAGCGGAAGAATTAGCATAAAATAATTTCTAAATTATTTTAACCACGTATCTAGCATGCAACCTTATGATGTGTTGACTTAATCATAAAATAAAACTTTGCGGAAAAGTAAACTAATTTACTAAGTACCTTTCGTAACTCGAAGTAAGGGACGAGATCCAACCGTAGCGTCCCTTGGAAGCTCCGCCTCTATTCGCGTCCACGCCGAGTTCTCTTCGGGATGACTTCGCAAAGTCACGAGTTTTGTGCCGACGAGAACTACTAGATTCTCTATAGGCACAACAAGAAGGATCAAGAGAGGAAAGGGAAACTAACCACCAAGAAAACGGAATCGAATTCCGGGAAGAGAGGAGTCGCTATCCGCTTCTTCTTCTTCTTGTTTCGTTTCTCCTTCTTCTTGAAGCTCACGGCAACCTTGCTTGGTGTTGATAGGGTGCGCCGGCCCTAGCAAGGAAGGTGGGAGCCGACCCTAATTCTCCAAGAAGGGCGCCGGCCCTAAGGGAAAGGAGAGGGAGAAGAGAATAAGAGAGAGGGAGAGAGGAAGTTACTAATCTCAATTAGTAATGCGTAATAAGGGCTTGCCTTTGGTTCCTTTATATAGTAGCAACTCCTTTGCTAAGTCTCCCTCTTAACGGAATTAACGAAATTAGTTATAAGAAATTTATCTTATAAATTCTCTTATTAATTGTTCCGTTTAAGCCGAGTCTTATTATAACTAATTTATAATAAAACAAATTCTTCTTCTTTTTAAATTATGGAATAAATTTTATAAGGAATTTATAAACTTTCTTATTATGGAAAAATCAATTCATAATTGATTTTATAGAATTAAAATAAACCAATTCATGGATTATTTTAACTTCCATAAAAGAATAAATTTCTACAAATTTATTTATATAAATTTCTTTATACAAATTTATTTATCCATAATTTATAAAATAAATCGCACTAGATTCATTTTATTAATTAAACCAATTAAATTTGTTTTTCTCCCTTTTAATGGCCGGCCAACCAAGGAGGGTTGGCACCCTCTTTGGCCGGCCCAAACCGAGCCGAACCAACGCGAATTAAACTCATTTAATTCGCCCAAAAAGCCTTCAAAAGACTTAGCCATTTTTAGCTTCCATTGCGCCTCTGATTAACTCAGATTCGACTTATTTCTCTTGATCGGAAAATCCAATTTTCAACTCGTTTTAAATCCCTCGGATTACCCGTAGTGCGTGTGACTAAATAGGCTTTCGATTTATGTTGGCCGTCTATAATTAACAAATTATAGAACGATCATGAGTGGCACCTAGTAGTACATCATGATCCCCAATTAATCGAAAGATCAACGGTTTGACCTCAGAAGAAATTACTCTGAAACCCTTCAGCAACTCTAATGAATCGTGCCCCATTCCCTTCACTACCTTATACCCACTTGGTTCAGGACACGGTCTATGGTGTCAGTCCCCACTAGGCTGACTACGTCACACCTAGCCCAAGTAGTGTCTTTCTCGTCCATTGGATTTCTAATTACTCTCATGTATTTTAGAGACTCGCACTCTAAACATGATATACTCTGGCCAGAGGTTTTTGAGTAACAATCCGACGATAGGCCTGAGTATACATCTCCTCTCAAGGAGTGGTGAATCCTTTGTAGGCTGTTCAAACATCTTCGGGCACTTCGGCTTATACCCAATCATCCTGGGTCCACACCTCCTTGGAGATGCTTGCTTAAGATGTTAAAGTATAAGTCTCCATGACCAAGATGACTTAAACACCGCAAGTCAAAGGAACATCGCACTTAAGCTGCAGTAAGAACTTCATTGACATATCTACATGTAGATTCCCATATGAAGTCTTACAGCTAGTCACTCCAATGAACTAGTTCCCTCAACTAGCATCCATGTTTATCTCCGGACATCCCAATGTCACCAGCCAGTGAGAATCAGCTGATTAGAGAATAACCCATGCTAGTCTCAACAGAATTGATAGTGTCCGTTTTTATCAATTCATCGACTAGGGATAGTTTCAATACTTCACAATTGCACATGTAGAGATAATCACTAGTTGTGATCCCATCACAAATTCTCTTATGCTGTGAGTTGTATTGCGGACATTCAGTAGATGAGTTTAAGATCCCAATCAAATACACAAAACATGTATACTCAAATAGTGAATTATCATTTATTAATATAAATGTTTACATCATAAGGCGATTGCCTTAGGACACTTCTCTCATATCACTAACAAGACTTCTCCTACTGGAAAAGCAGGATGGAAATCCACCTGAAAACTCAGGTGGACATGTGGATAATCATCTAGTCTGGGCTAGAAATTCCCAAGAACACACAAGGTGTGGTGCAACATTATACCGAATGGGACGCGTCACTAAAGATGAAAATCGAGGCCGTCGCAAAGGCAACCCAAACTTTGCAATGCGGCTTGACCAAGGAGGAACTGAACCGGGTGGGACCCTTCAATAGCACGAAGGAGCTTTGGAACAAGCTGATCGAGCTGCACGAAAGCACTTCCGACACAAGGATCAGTAAAAGAGATCAGTTGCTAAACACACTCTATACAATCAAGATGCACGACGGTGAGACTGCGGCCCAACTCCATGCCAGAATTCAAGAACTGATGAACGGGCTGCACACGATGGTCACAAGGTTGAAAACCGTGACCTAATCAGGTATACGCTTAATTCTTTTCCGAGAAACTCACTGTGGGCGTCTATGGTAGATGCCTACAAAGTTTCAAGGAATCTGAAATCAAATTAGACGAACTTTTTTCTGAATTAGAACTGCACGAACAGACTAACACTACCTTGATCGAGAAAGGTATAGCTTTTGTTGCAGGCAAATCTCAAGGCAAAGCTCCCAAGAAGAAGACTCAACCAGCACCCGAGTCAGACTCAGACTCAGAAGATAGTGAAGGGGATCGACCCAAGTTGGTTCGGCTAGCTCGGGACTACTACAAAGAACTAAAGCACCAAACGAATAAGAAGAAAGCAAGCCGAAGAAAGGAAGATCCATCAGAACCTTCAACAAGCTCGAAGAGAAAGACTAACGTTACCTGCTACAAGTGCAACAAAAAGGGACATTTCAAGTAAGAATGCCCCAACCTAAAGGAAACCAAGAAGGCGTGAAGAAAGAAGGCTCTCCAAGCCACCTGGGACGAATCCTCTTCCGAAGAAGAAGAAGAAATCCCACACGCAAATCTCCTCGCCCTAATCGCCTCGGAAGATGTCGACTCCGGATCAGAGTCGGAACCAGACGACGGAAGACTTACAATCTCGGAGAACGGGCAAATTACGGTAAGAGGTTACTCTGAATATGAATTGTCAAAGTTAATTTCTTATTTGTCTCATAATTTAGCGAAATCCAAGATCCGGGCCGAGTCCCTCCGATAGGAAGTAAAACACCTGAAAGAGGAAGCCGACTCGAGGTCCTTGACCGAGCAAATTCAAGAAGGAAACTCAACTCAAGTTAAAAAGCTTGAGGAAGAGAATTCCTCCTTGAAACCTCAAGTCAAGGAGCTCAAAGTAGCCCTAGAACGGTTCACTTCGGGTTCCAAGGGTCTTGACATGATCCTTGGAAAGCAGAAGTCCATTCATAACCGATCCAGACTCAGATATCGAACTAAGTTGAGACAACGTGCATATTATTCTATGTGAACCAATCTAGAACCCAAGTCCAAGCATGGGTCCCCAAGCTATGTTTAATGTTGTTAGAATAACATAATATGCCTTTTTACTTAACTTTTCGAACCGTGTTGCCATAAATAAAAAAGGGGCAGATCGTTGGTGTCGGAAGGACCAAAGTCAAACCTATGTTTTGATAATGGCAAAGGGTTCAGAAGTTAAGATTTGGTTGTGATCTAACAAAGTTACTAAGTGTGCAGGAAAGTCCTAGGTACACTAGGCACTAAGTCTTGGTTCTTTCAATTGGGCACTAAGTCCTGGCGTGGGCAGGGCAACTAAGTCCTGGTGAGTAAAGCTGGACACCGAAGACCTGGTGAGTGAAGCTGGGCACTAAGACCTGGTCGAGGACTAGGCACCAAAGACCTGGTGAGTGAAGCTAGGCAAAAGTCCAACCGGAGGAGCCGGTTGGTAAAAAGGTAAATTCCCCCGAGAGGAGTAGGTGAGGACGCGTTCCCCGTAGGAGGGAACATTAGGCGTCGATTCGACCTAAGGTTCCATTTGGGAGACCCAAAGTCACAACCAAGACAGCTTAGGCTGTAAAGAATGTCTAACATATCATACATTTGCTTCTTGTGTTTGGAACTAACCCTGGATGCAGGAAACGAAGGGACTATGTTTCTGCAGCTCAGGCGCCTCATGGGAAGGAGGTGCCTCACTGGGCTAGGCGCCTGTAAGGATACAGGCACCCCAGTGCAAGGCAAAATGAATCCATCGAAGCAAACTGCCACGAAAGCCTATGTGTAACGCCTGCCCTTATATCTACTCTCGGGGCGGGGTTACGTACGATCAATCATATAATTTTAAAATAAAAATAAAAATAAACAAAAGTGCAAGGACTAAGTACTGAGCATGCTTGTTTAAAACTATCAAGTGATATTTACAAGTGCTAAGCATACTAGTCAGTGCATGCCAATCAGATATCATGCTTTAATGATTAGAACATGGTAGGTGCATAGCAAGTTCAGTAACACACAAATCATGATAGTGAGGTTATACATTCCATTGCAAGGCATCATGAATTTACATCCTAGAACATCATTTAGAAGCATAGTCATAAGTTTCCATGCATAATAACAGTTCATAAGATTGAGTCTAAAGGAAGTCTAGAACATCATGTGAAATATCTTAATCAAGAGTTATCTTATAACATGATAGGTTCACAAGTAGTTCAACTCACAATATAATCAAATATAATCGAGTATAAGAGTAATCCAAGTGTAATCACTAACATTCAAGAGTACCAACCCTAATCACTACATTCATTATCAAGGAAACATCAACATAAGCATAGTAAAGTAGATATAAGAATCTTTCTTTCCCGAGCCACCACCCCACACATCTTCAGCCCTCCTGCCTCTTCCTTTAGTTTAAGTGTCCCTTACCCTTATCTGCAGCATAAGACAACACATAAACTAGTAAGCACAAATGCTTAGTAAGGATCCTGTCCTACTCGCAAAATCCATACGGAAGAATACAACATGTACACATAATGAATCATAAGCATGAGTTTATCATAGCATACTAAACATCAAAGTTTCTAAGCAAGCAGTATAAAGTATCTCAAGCATACCCTTCACATATAATAAATGTTTTCAAAACAATTCCATAAAGGTATTACTTAAAAATACTTTAACATCATATAGGGGCCCAGTTGTGTACCACATCAAGCGCGTTCCCTAATGAATTGGGGTAGCGAGCCACCAACCCATTAGAGCAGGACCCTTCCGTCCTACCGGAGCATGACCTTCAGTTAACATGTACCTCGGATTTGTTTAACGACCCCCTTCCGAGTCGGGTACACAACTTTCAAAGTAAAATACTTATCATGCTTTTACATATATGCTAAGGAGTACTCCAAATCCACTCTCAAGGGACACACCACTCTTCAAGGGTGCTCATGATCCCATAGGGACACACCACACAACATAAGGGGTGCTCTTGATCCCATACTTAGTGGAGTATCCTTTCAAGCATATTAACATACACATCACATGCAATTCATAAGGGTGCCCCATGGGCTATAAGATATGCTCATACATACATCATATTTCAACCACTTAAACAAACTTTATATATGACAAGATTGGTCACATAAATCATATTTATATCATAGGAAGTGGTAGCATGCTTCATGGGTTAATTTAATTCTTCCCAACCCTAATGTTTCATGCATGGCCGAAAGTTACATGCTAGGGAAAGTTAAGTTTTCCAATCAAGCATTCCATTTAAACATCACATGCATATACATATCATCTTACTAAACATAAGCATATCTCATAGGGTAGTTTAACCTTCACGAACCCTAACCTATTCATGTTGGCCGAATAGTGTAGGGTAGGGGGAATTAGGATTTTTGAAATCAAACATTCACACAAACATTTACACAAACACCTTACATACATATCATGCAACATATTAAGCATAGAATACATCATAGGAAAATCATGCAACCCTAAACCCTAATTCTTCTAGGGTTGGCCGAAAGTGTAGGGTAGGGAAAAAGTTGGGTTTTTGTAACCAAACATTTATACAAACACCTTGTCTACACTATCACACAATACACTAAGCATGGATACATCATAGGATAATCATGCAACCCTAAACCCTAATTTTCATGCCTTGGCCGAAACATATAGGGTGTTCAACCCTAGTTTTTGTCATCACGACATGAAGGGAAACAACATATGTCTATACCCTAAGTCCCAAGGGGTCTCCTCATGCATCAAGGAGTAGCCAAGGTCTCCCCCTTGGTGGTGGCCGAAACTTACACAAGGGAAAAACTCCCATTTTCGAAAATGAAAAGGAGAAGGAATCATGCACAATAATTACACTGCAGGCGAGGGGATACTTACATCCTTTCGCTTGAAATTCACCTTCTCTAAATCCTTAGGGTACCCTTGGTTGAAGGAGGGGTGAGAGTTCCCCTTGCTAGAACTTCTCTAAGACCCTTGGCCCTAGTAGGGGGCAAGATCCTTGGATGGGGTCTTCTTCCTTCCAATTCCCTAGGGTTAGAACCCTAGGGTGTATTTTCGAAAATGAAAAGGGAGAAAGAGCTTCTAGATTTCGGTGGGGAGAGTGGGGAAGAAGAAGAATGGAAGTTATTCCCCCCTCTCCCTCTCTTATTTATACTATTCTCATGAAGGGACATGTCTCTTCACTTCCCTAGCTTTAATGAGCACGTTTCTTATTCTCTCAACATGAAACACTCTTGGTGCATTGGTTAAGACATGGTTAGTGTAACTAGGAGGTTCAAGGTTCGATCCTTGCTTCCTCCTTTCTACACTTTCTTTTTATCACATTTTGCACTAATCCACATCAAAGCCCATTAAGCCAAGCCCATCATGACATTTCATAATAATGTTTCATGAATTCATAATATTACATAAGGATGAAAAATTGGGGTGTTACACTATGGACCAAGTCAAGCTAGGCGCCTGTGTTAACACAGGCGCCCCAGTCAGCTCAGGCACCTCAAAGAAGGGGATAAGCGCTGACCGAGCTGTGGATTGGAGTTCGCGCATGAGAGGCCACGTGTAGGCGCCCCCTTCAACACAGACGCTCAGGAGACGACTATAAAAGGGGGTTCAACCCCAAGGCTTGAGAACAGCTCGCTCATTACGCTCTCAACACTTTCGTTCAAGTGCTATGCTCCGACAAGCTCCGTACTCGCGATTCAAGTGCCGACGACGACCCACTGCTCCGAACTTCCATCCACTCTGGTCGTCGGTAAAATTTAATTTATTAAAGTGTTGTAATCTCTTTTTCAATTCTATATTTTGTACTCCAACTTGTAAACACTCTTTCGAATAGAGAATTGCCCATCGTAAACGGTTAAGGACCATGGGCCTTGGAGTAGGAGCCGACTGCGACCCCGAACCAAGTAAAAAGAAAAATTGTTAGCGATTGCTTTTGTGTTTTCCGCTGCGTAATATCTCTTAATCGTCTGAAAATTTAAGATCGATATTCACCCCCCCTCTATCGATTTACTCTGATCCAACTGATTTTATGTCTTTTGGTGGTTGTGATCTTAGTATAGCCCAAAATAAGTTTTAGAATTAGGGCACGCAAGGTGCTCGATAAAAGTTCCAAGTAAGACTGAGGTCTTACTAAGCCCTAGAGCGAGTTCTAGGACTAAGAGATGAGATAAGTTCAAGACCAAGGTTTGTTGAGTCCTCAAACAAGTTTTGGAACATTACTTTTTAAGTGCAAAGAATATATCATTTTATTCTTGATGAGTACAAGTTTAAGTATATTACTTTTTTAAAAGTGGCATGTACCGGGCCGAGGCCCATAGAGATCTAGGCGAGCCTAGTAGAGATGCTCTAGTAGGGTTCGGTGGCTAGCTACCCCAAAACCTATTAGGGATGCACGCATTGGTACTATGCCGGGCATAAAGGAGGATGTTTATTATTTTGAAGTATGAGAATTATAAGAGTATAAGTGTCAAGTTTTCCAAAGCAAGCATTTATTCCAAGCATGTTAAGCATTTTTCAGTTCAACAATGTTTTTAAATGCAAGCATTTGTCACAAATGTATTCATGAGCATTTTCCATGTTAAGTATAGCATTTTCAGTTACACATGTTTTTAAAGCAAGCATGAATATGTTTACTATCGATTGCATGTTTTGTGAGAGTAGGTATCTACTTACTAAGCAATTTCCTTATAGTTGCATCCTTTTTCTGTAGATAAAGGTAATGAAAGAATGTAAGGCAAGGAGGCTAAAGGAAGGATGTTTTGTGTCAGTGACGGCAGAACCGTGGAGTGAGATCCCTTGGGATGAGTTTTTCTTAGTGTTCTAAACTCTGAACAGTAGCAACTTGATAGTAGTTTCGTTTCCACAAGCTTCATGATAGTAGTTTTATTTCCGCAAGGATTATAAACTTGAGTTGTTATTCTGCAAGAGATTTAATGTTTGAAATGCATGCTAAATGGAGTATGATTATGATTATTATGGTTGTGAGTCTATAATCTTAGTGTAGTCGAAGTAGATATGTATCTTTGAGTTGATCAATGTTTTTGAAATCTGGAAACTGGAATTCAGAAGTATTAGTCGACTGCTCAATGTAACAATCGACTGCCCTCAGGAATTTGAGGGAATAGATAAATTGGTCGAGTGATTTTTAGGTGGAGTCGACTGCACCAGTCGACTGGTAGTCCCATCGTCGATTGGTCCGGGGCCAACTTTCAAACAGAAAGATTGGGGGAGTGAATTGCCCTAGGAGTCGACTGACACCAGTTGACTGCTCAAGGAGCCAGTCGACTGGTCTTGGTTAAGAAGAGAAGTAATGTGACGTCCCTCTAGAGTGAGGTTTAGGAGAGTGGGTCGTTACATTTCTCTAGTTGGATTAGCACTAACGTTGTCCCATCAAGACATGTCCTCACAACACTCTCCTCCAGGAGCTTACCTCATTCACCTGCTCAACATTAGGTCTCCTAGACCTATTTGGCTTCATTGCATGGCATCAGATCGGTCTGCTTGGGCTTCCACTTGCTTGGTATCAGGTCTTCCAGACCTACCGAGACTTTCTGCTAGATGTCAACCTATCTGGGCTTCCTGTCTATTTTTCACGATCTGCCAAGACTTCCTTGCCTATCCATAACCATAACTTCACAGAGGTAATCTTCCTGCACACTTTTAGCTTCATCAAATAAAAACAAGACTTTAACTTGAACCTTTGCTAACATCAAAATACAGGTTTGAGTGTGGTGCACCATGCACCAACAATCTCCCCCTTTTTGATGTTTGGTAACCTGGTTCATAGTTAAGTTAAACAAGATAGGAAAGTATAAGAAAGATAAGACAGTAAAGTAACTCTCCCTTAAATAAACCTCCCCTTGTATGTGATATCTCTCCTGCTTTGAGTAACATCAAAATATGGGATTACAAATGGGATGTTTGTTTTGAAAAGCAAATTCAAAGCATTAAACTTCCTATGAAAATATTTTAGAAATTTCAAGTTTTGAAGCTTCTTTAAAAAGATTTAAAATATGTTTGAAAATTTTCAAGTTTCAAAAATAAAATTATGTGTTAAAATGAATTAAGGTTTAAGTTTTAAAGATTGAAAAGTTAAAATTAAAAATTTGTTTAAGGTTTAAAAATTAGTTTAAGTTTTAAAATTAAGTTTAAAGTTGAAATTTTGAAAATTAGTTTAAGTTTTAAAATTAATTTAAAGTTTGAAAATTTGTTTAAAATTAAAAATTTGTTTAAGTTTTTTTTAATTAAGTTAAAAATTAAAAATAAATTTATTTAAGGTTAAAACATATACATATATATATATATATATATTTAAAAAAAAATTTGTAATTTTATTAAAATTAAAATTTTAAAATTCGATTCTCCCCTTAAGTTGAGATTTTCTTTTTCTAAAAAGGTTGCCCTAAAATCCAAGCATGGAAAGATTCTAGAAAAAGTCTTTATATGAAATATCTAACTTTAGTACTTAGCTGATTACTATAAGATATCAGTTTGCGTGACTAAAAGTTGGTTAAGTTGAGAGTTGACTTTGATACTAGCTCAACTTGATTAATCAGTGTTTAAAGCTTTTAATTTATAGTGATGCACAGACATAAGCATCTGAAATCTAAGATAAGACCTAAACATCTCATCCATTTCTAGATTTTATCAAACACCGTAAGTACTCCGGGTTGATTTTGATATGATCAACTAAGTCAAGTTAGGTCCTGGTGTGTTTTGATCCATATATCTAAGTGTGTAGGAGTTTAGGAGCACAGGAAGTCGAAAGAAAGATACAACAGACTAGAATGATGGTACGGGGAAGGGAGCCGACAGGCTCGATGCATCCAAGAGACGCGAAGACTGTGGAAGAGTACACCAATGGATCGAGAAGGGCGCACACAGTGTCCGAGGGATGAGAAGACAGGGAGGAAGCTTGTTCGAGATGAAAGGCTAGAGTCGGGTTCGGGTTAGCCTAACTCTAGTTGGCCGAAAATCACCAAAATGGAAGAAGGATGGAAAAGTTAAAGTCAACATGTGTTGACTTTGACTAGTTGGATCCTCCTCAGTTGCTGAGTGAGGCACCTCAGTTTGAACCGAGATGCCTCAGATTGTAATTGAGGTGCCTCGAGTAATCGATCAATAGGTTACCATTGTGCAATAGTTAAAATTCTATCCAATCTGAGACACCTCAGGTCAACGGTAAACTTGGTTTTTAGACTATAAATAACCCCTAGAAGATTGGTTTAGATATCAACTCTTGTACCATATTTTCCTAACTTTTTTCTGTGATGTTCAAAGTCTGTAAGAGACAACTCCACCTACAAACAATGGAGATCTTGATAGTGGAGCTTTCGTCTTGGATTAACAACCACCCTAGTTGCAACTAAGTAATTCTTTTTGTCTTTTACTAGTCTATTTTAGTTATTTATATGTTTTTAATTAACTGCTGCCACTGATGCCCATCTTTGTAAAGTGCAAAAGATAGAATTTTGATTTGCAAGGCAATTCACCTCCTCTTGCGACCTACAACGGTCCTACAAGTGGTATCAGAGTAAGGTTCGCTTTTGAAGGACTAATCGCTTACTAAAGTAGGAGAAATGATCGAAACCAACATTCACCCACCTAAATTTGAAGGAGACTTCGCCATATAGAAGAAATAGATGAGGGTATTTTTTTGTACCAATTTTGAAATTTTGTTAACGATTAAATATGATTTTGAAGCTCCTAAAGATGCAAACGAGGATGAAAAAGAGGAGTATCTGTGGAATAAGAAGGAGCAAGTTGGCTCAGTAGTAAATAGTAAGGCTGAGTTCCACCTGCTAGCGATTTTACCTCCTCAAAAAGTCAACCAGATCGACAACTAGCACTCCATAAAAGATCTTTGGGAGATGTTCCTAAAACATCATGAGGGCACGACAGAAGCCAAGTCAGCAAGAAAAGATCTTCTCCGAAATTAGCTAACAAATCTCCGAATGAAAGAAGGAGAGACGGTGGCCGATCTTCATGCGAAGATCAAAGAATTGGTCTTCGGACTCACCCACCTCGGTGAATCGGCATCAAATCATGATTCAATTCGGTACACCCTCAATGCCCTTCCCAAGAATTCAGGAGTGGAGTTCAATAGTAGATGCCTACTATATCTCAAAGGGCTTGGAGGTAAGTACCATTGAAGAGATGTTTTTCATTTTTAAATTACACACATCTTGAGATGCAAGATCGAGAAAAGAAAAGATGGATAGCATTGCCCTGAATGTGAAAAGAACTGATCTAGATTCGAAGTCTTCAGTAGACGATGAAGAAACAACTTTTGTGGTAAGAAAGCTAAATAAGTTATTTAAGTCTAACAAGTTCTCTATGATGTAGGGAAAGAAACGATCTCCAAGAAGGACACAAGTCAGATGCTACCACTATGACAATGAAGGTCACATAAAGGAATAATGTCCAAAGCTGAATAACAAGAAGAAAGAGAACAAGTCCAAGCATAAAAATTTGAAAGCAACATGGGACGACTCTTCTTCTGATGAATTCGAAATCAAAGCCTACGTCAGACTTACACTTATGGCAAGTCATCAAGAAGAGGATGACAAAGCAAGCACCTCCAACATGAGCATTGATGAAGGGGGACTCTCAACAAAAGAAAGCAACATTGAAAGAGGGGTGTTTAGTTTCAGATACGACGAAATGATAAGTGAGATATGCAAATATCCTCTCGATAAGTTGTATTCTGGTATTATATTCATGCTTAAATTCTTGTATAAGTTAAGGACTAAGAATATAGACTTGAAAAGAGAATTAGTTCATTCATTCCCTTTAGAAATGTATAATTCATTAAAGCATGAAAATGAAAAAATTAAAGGAATGAGTAGCAAAATTATAAAAAGGTCATGCATGTATAAGTTCAAAATTCTTTTCCAAAAAGAATTATTATGGAGGTATTAACTAGTATGTTAGGAACCACAGGAGCCAGATTACAAAAGTACCTAAGAATTATATTCTTCCAAAATTCATAATTAACCTTGTAGGTAGAAACTTGTATAGGATTCCTAAATCAATTTTGAATTGATTTTGTTTAATAAATGTTTTTTGGAAAATTTGAATTGAGTGGTATAGTTGGAATTTTTTAAAAAAAATTTCTGTGATGCACGAAGACTTTATTATCTACTGTAATTTTTAAATTTTTTTGAAATATTGGATGAATTTTCATGGATTTCTTCTCAAAAATTAATTTTTTAATTTTAAAAAAAGTTAGAGAATTATTTTTGATAAATCTATTTTTTCAAGATCTGGATGTTATCTATTGACTATTTCAAAAATTTATCCAAATGTTTTTGATATGATTATCTGATTTTAAAGATTATCTTCTTAAAATTTTCATTATGTGATTAAATTAATTGTTTTTTAATAGTAAAAAATTATTTTATTCTGATAATTTTTGTACTGTTGAAGTTATTAAATTGATAAGTTGGAAAAAATTTTAAAAATTTCGTGACAGTGAAATAATATTTTATCATTTTTTATAGAAAATGTATTTTTAAATTGAAAAATACTTTGGAATTTTTTTTCTAATTTTTTTACTAAGATCTGTACTTAGTATTTTGGATGTTAAGAAAAATTGTTAGATTTTTTTGATAAATCAAGTTTTAACCAAAATATTGTCAAGTTATTTGAAATTATTTTTTCTTTCAAAACGTGTTTTTCTAAAATTAATCTGTACTTAGTACCCTTTTTTTTGTTTCTATCGTTATTTGCTTTAGCGCATGTTTTCGATGTGGTCAAAGGGGGAGTGTAATGAAGTATAAGTTAAGGGGGAGGTCGAGTTGGAATTTACTTGCATTATTTATTGCACTAGATTGTCATATTTATTTTATTAGTTTGAATATATAAATTGTAATCTAATTATTATTTTCTTATTTAGTTAACCCTAACATAACTTGGGTTGATCCATATCAAAAAAGGGACTTTGTGAAAATGCAGAGCTGAGGCGCCTCAATTTGAACTTGAGGCACCTCAAGTAGGAACTGAGTCACCTCGAGTAAAATTCTATGAATAGGTTATTGTTGCACAATAGATAAAATTTTATCCAATTTGAGGCATCTCAGATCATATCTGAGGTGCCTTAGGTTAACGATAAACTTAGTTTTTAGGCTATAAATAGCCCACAGAAGTTAGGTTTTGATATTAACTCTTGTACTACATTTTTCTAGCTTTTTTCTATGCTACTCAAAGTCGGTAAAAGATTACTTTGCCTACAAACAAAGGAGATTTTGATAGTGGGGCTTTCAACTACCTTGAATTAGCAATCACCCTGGTTGTAACCAAATAATCATTTTTGTCTCTTACTAGTCTGTTTTAGTTATTTATATAGTTTTAATTAACTATTGCAACTAACGTCTATCTTTGTAAAGTGCAAAAGATAAAATTTTGACTTCCAGGGTAATTTACCCCCTCTTGCAGACCTACAATGATCCTACAAACACAAGCAAGCAACCTTAATGTGCTTGTGAGATGTTGTTTACCTAAAACTATAGGTGCATGTATACTATAGTAAGACCTAGGCTAGTTCCATTCTATGTTTTGAAAACCCTAGGTTTTGGGAATTTACAAAAAGATAAGAAAATTTTGAAAGCTAGAATTTTAAAGATAGTTATACATGTAAAAGCCTATTTTATGAAGCATATTTGAAAAGAAAGGACATTAAGGTAAGTAGCGCACAAAGCTAAATATATGAGGATTGGGCACGAAGCCAAAGTCATGGGCATAAGTCACCCAACAAGTCTAGAGTCATGCATCATCAAATATTCTAAGTACCAATACATGCCAAAGTGAAGTCAAGGATCAGGAGGTGAGAAGAAGAGCAAAAGAAGTCAAAAATGGTATGTTGCTCCTACTCTATGTGATCCATCCAAGTGATCATCTCCTGACGAAAATCCATAATTTGACCGTGAAATGAGGTATACTACTCCTAAATCATCATCTGAAGTGTGTCAAAATGACTAAACATGTCATCGCAAAACTGTCTATAGGAGTCACCGATCGGTGGAGGGGCTCAGGAAGAGACACCGTGTGCTGCATCGAACAGTGGAGTCAAGGCAACCAATTCTTGAATTGTCATTTGGATAGGTGGGATTGTAGTGGTTGATTCTTCCTCGTGACCTCTATCTCCTACTGGGGGCATGTAGCATGGATGTCCTTGCTTGTAAGCAAGCCCTTCGGAAGTGGCCTTAATCCCAGCCAAGGACAACTGACAAATGCCTACCATGTCAAAATTAAACTACTCTACTAGGTCACCTCTGCCAACACCAATCCCTAATGAAGCTATGAATGCAATCAGGATGTGGCAATGAACCATATGTACCATGAGTGAGGTATTGTAACCCGAGTAGTAGATGGACTTGAAAACCCAGTAGCCTAAGTCAAAATCTAACTAATGTTTTAAGGCATACATAAAAAAAGGTGAACTGAATGTACTATAGCTAAATCATGTGATGCCATATGGTGAATACAAGAGACAACAATCTTGAATCACGCTAGGACTTAGAGGAATTGAAGACATCTTCTTTGGGTGTTGACCTTCGTAGAAATCAGCATATATGATATCAAGAGTCAGATGGTCAAAGGGTTCTGGTAATTTGTCTGGAAATTTTAAATAAAGAAAAATCTGATTTGGTGATGGTCATATGCGTAAAAATCTTGAAAAGGTGGCGAAGTCAAACAGTATGTCTCTTAGAGCAACTCGAATCTTAAAATGGTAGGCATCGATTTCACAAAGGTTATGATAAAATTCAATACACAAGATGATATTGTGAGCATGTTTGCAACATGCTAGATTGTCCAACGAGTAGTATTGTATATAATATCAATGCCCTTAGGACACTAGGTCTGATAGAAGGGTAGATCAATGCATCATGTTGGTAAGACCAAATTTTTTTTTGTTAGGGAATGACTTATTTAGATTTTTAGAGGAACACATAGGGTCCTAGCTGGGAAATAAGGAGCTAGCATCCTTTTGGGCAATTTTACGAGAATTTTCACTATATTTGCAGAAAAAATAAAGTAAATAACTTTGCAGGAAATTAAATAATTGAAAGAAAGGGTTTGGAGTTGTTACTGAGGCATTGTCGAAGGCTTTGGGAACGAGATTAGAAGAGAGATGGATTAAGAGGAAAAGATTTGATGTGAAGAGTTGGGTTCGCCTCTGATGGGGGGTTTTATAGCCTTTGATCGGTTGACTGATCTGCTTGATCGGTCGACCGATAAATTGAATATAGAAGATTTCAACTAATCAGGTGTCTTCGGTTGGTTTTTGGCCGCCTAAGGGAGTGTTTGGGAGAACTTTTGCTTCTTGAAAAGTGATTCTTATAGAGATTATCTTGAAGTCAGTGAGAAGCTAAAGCATGGAGTGTTTAGAAATAGAAGCTAAAAGCTTATACAAGGTAAAGTTTGAGTGTTTGGTGAATAATTGCTTCCAAGCTTAATTTTTAGTTAAATGACAATAATATCCTTAAACTATATAAATTATTATTTTTAATTATCTAAATATAATTTTGATACAACATCAATAATGTTTTATATATTTATTATTATATTTTGAATATTATATCAAAATTAATTTTTTTTAATAATATATATGTTTAAAAAATATATAATTAATAAAAATATAAATATAAAAAAATGACAAATTTATATAAATTTATAAAAATTTATAAAAAAAATTATGAATATATAAATTATATGAAAATATAAAATTTTATTTAAAACTATGTTGGCAATTATGTAAAATGATAAATTATTAAGGGTATAAATGTTTACTTTTAATTCTAGACCATAAGCAAAAAAGCAGAAGCAGAAAAAAGCATCAAATTCTTGCTTCCAGCTTTTGGCTAAAAGTTATAGAAGTTAAAGCAGAATCTGATATTCACAAATACTCAAAAGTGCTTCTATGTAGCTAGAATCTAAAAAGCAGCTAGCAGAAGCTCTCCCAAACACTCCCTAAAAGGATTTTTTGGTCGACCGATAAATTCAATTTTTACCATGTCTAAGGGTAAAATGAGTTCGGTTTCGATCGATCGATTATATATATTAGTCGATTGATAAATTCAATATAGGCGATGTTTTCTCCATTTGGCCGATGGGGTTTAAGTGTTTGGTCAACCAAAATTTTTCGATCGACTGATACATGCCGTTTTGGCTGTCGAATTAAAGGTATCGATCGATTGATAGTTTTGATCAATCGATTGATCCAAAGAAGATTGGAATGATTAATTTGAGTTTATCTCACAAATTCTAAGTTGTCAATCAAGTGTCAAGCAAAATGTGTGAGATAAATAAATATTTTTATAAGTTTAAAGTTAAAATTTTTTATAAGTTTTAAAAATAATTTTTCTAAGTTTAAAAATAATTTTATAAGTTTTAATTTTTTTTATAAGTTAAAATAATTTTTTATAAGTTTTAAAAATAATTTTTTATAAGTTAAAATATTTTTATAAGTTTAAAAATTTTATGAGGTTCAAAATTATTTTTTATAAGTTAAAATATTTTTTTATAAGTTTTAAAAATAATTTTTATAAGTTAAAATATGTTTTTATAAAGTAAAATAATTTTTTATAAGTTGAAAAATTTTATAAGTTTTTTAAAAAAATTATAAGTTAATTTTTTTTATAAAATAATTGTTTATAAGTTTAAAAATTTTGTAACATTAAGTTTGAAAATAAATTTTGAAATTGGTTTGATTTGAAATTAGTTTAATTTGAATTTGGTTCAAGTTTGAGTTGGTTTAGTTTGTTTTTGAGTTTGATTTGATTTGGTTTGGTTTGAATCTAGTTTGATTTGAATTTCATTTGAGTTGGTTTGGTTTAGTTTTGGGTTTGATTTGATTTGGGTTTGAGTTTAGTTTGGTTTAAGTGGTTTTAAGTTGTTTTCATCTCACCCAGGTGTTTTCAAACAGGGTAATCTTATAATTTTTGTGAGATGAATTATTGTTTAATTATTAGGAGTAGTCTTAACTTATGTTTGGTTTAAGTGTAGCTTTTGAGTCCCCAAAGCAATCATCCTTGAGTAAGCTCCCAGAGTGGGGTGAGTCACATGGACATCAATAAGGCAACCATAATTCTTGACAGAACTACTCAACTGTTCTCACCTAGAAAATTTAGTACTCAATTAGACCCTTAACAAGTAAAAAACTAACACTGATTTAACTAATCCTAAGTACTCAAAAGTGTATGTTTAGTTAGTGAATGATTAGATAGTGAGGTGACAACTAGTTTACTGCCTTCTATTTGAAATTTAAGTTTATTATTTAGAAAATAGATTTGATCCTTACGTACAAAATATTGGTTTGGACCAGTTGAGACAATTTATGGTTCGTGGGACCATGTGTTTTGTGTTAGGATCTTACCGTTTGCTAGAGGGGGTGAATAGTAACTTTTCGATCGTGTCTTCTTACAAATGTTAGTGCACAAGCGGAATAATAAAAACTAAAACTAACAAACAAGAACAACATACCGATTTATGTCGTTCGGAGATGAAACTCCTACTCCACGGCTATCCGTAAAGTGGACGATCCCGATCCTTCGGTGGATGATTCCCCGGAGCACCTTCGGTTAGCTCTTGTCGCTCCTTGTGGGTGGAGAAACCTCGCCACAACACTTCAACAACCCCTAAGCACGTGCAGGCTACTAACATGCTCTTACCAAGCTTGTTTCGCCAAGAAGAAACAACCATAAACGAGCTCCCTTAAATAGAGCTCGAGGCTGATTTAACCGTTACCAGTTGACTGGTCCCTTATCAGTCGACTGGTCCTCATGATTTGAATGTCATCGCCCGACAATTCAAACTCTAGTCGCAACCAGTCGACTACCCAGTTGACTGCATTAGTTGACTGATACTTCATCAGTCGACTGCCAACCCTTTAAGTCTAAGGTTTCCCTTCCCGAGTACATTTCCATCGGCACTCGAACCCTCATGACTTAATCCCAGGTTTCCCTACCAGAGTGCAATCCCTCAGCACTCGAATCCTCACGACTCAGTTGACTCTTCATCCAGCAGCCTCGACCTGTTGCCTTCAAGCCCTCTTCGACTTTGGCTCCCGTCCCTCAGATGCGCACACAAGCCCTCGGCTTGCCTCCATGCCACCCTTCACGCATGCCTCGAAGTCCGCTTCCTTCGGCTCATCATCCCTGCTCCAGCAGCCTCGACCTGTTGCCTTCAAGCCCTCTTCGACTTTGGCCCTCGTCCCTCAGATGCGCACACAAGCCCTCGGCTTGCCTCCATACCATCCTTCACGTACGCCTCGAAGTCCGCTTCCCTCGGCTCATCGTCCCTGCTTTGTCCATGGACCCTCGGATGCGCACACAAGCCCACGGCTTGCGTCCATACCACCCTTCACCGTACCTAAAGACGTCCAACCAAGTCTATGTGTATCCTACAAACCTGCACACTCACATACACATATTAGATCAACATGAAACCCTAACTTAATCATATTGACATGTGCACATCAAAACCATGTTCTCCCCCATCATACTTGGGTCGATTGCCCCAACAATCTCTCTCTTTTTGATATGTGGCAATATGTTTAAGTTAGGTGCAAAAACAACAACAACAATTGAAAATTATAGACACAGTAAGAAGCATAACACATGCATTCTCCCCCTTAACCTATGCCCTCCATATAATTTCCAATTTTTCATAGCCACAAGCTATGTTAAACACTAACTCCACAAGTTAAGTTAAAACCTAACTTAACACCACAAGTTCTTCCCCTTTGACACCATCAAAAAGATTGCCCCAAGCAATCCTAACCCTAGTATCAATGAGAACACCTTCCTATTTCTGAAAACCCCCAGAAACCATAACACAACAGTACCAATCGACTGACCCTGCACCAGTCGACTGGTGCCTGTAATTCGTAAACCTACAGAAAGATCAGTCGACTGCCCCAAGGGTAGTCGACTGATACCCAGAAACCTGAATTTCCAACCGAAATTCAGAAACCCCTGAAAAATTTCATAAAATTTGAAAAATTCTGAAACTTTGCAAGCATATTTCATATGATGTATTTTATCCTAGAAAAATATAGTTTCATGAAAATACCAAATATGCTTGACTTTTTGACAAAAATTCTAATTCTTTGAAAAACTTCAAGTTTGTATCAAACATCCCTCCTATTTTTGAACCCAAATGTTTTCCAAGTCTATCCTCTACTACTTAAAACATAGAATTTTTTCAAACCTCCCCCTTTTTCTTATATAAACATTCAAGACATCACAAGGTGATAAAACCTCCCCTTTTTTTATCCTAATCCCTTGATAGAAGACATATATATGAAAGTTTCGTTATAACCATAACAACAAAATAATAACATTTCATATCAAGTCATGAACTGAAGGTGCGATAAGCAATACTAAAACATAAATAAGTACTACAAGGGTCATAGCCCCGAAATCCTCAAATAATACAATATGAAATAAAGTGTTTGAGAGATAAATGAATAACATAATCAATCTAACACACTCTCAACACTACTACGCCCAAGTCATGTTGAGTCTACATCTCATCAGCTGGAGGAGGAGGTAGAGGGGCCTGATACATAAGGTTCCAGTGCTACATCATCTCGTACATCTCATCATGTCACTGTCGGAACCTTTGAAAGTTCTCTG
The DNA here is from genome assembly GCA_024364735.1 of Boesenbergia rotunda. Lineage (NCBI taxonomy): Eukaryota > Viridiplantae > Streptophyta > Magnoliopsida > Zingiberales > Zingiberaceae > Boesenbergia > Boesenbergia rotunda. The sequence goes on from JAGFNQ010001777.1 coordinate 513,138, forward strand.
CGAGCCCGTGGACCTCCCCCTGAATATCAACCTGTCGCTGCTGAAACATCTGAAAGACCTCCCTAAGACCATGCACCTCTGACTGTAGTAGGGAGAACTGCTCCTGTGTAACCCTAGCAGCAGCAACAGCTGCAGCAGGCGCAGCAGGCGCAGCAAGCGCAACCTCCTCCTCATCATCTGAACTGGAAGAAGCAGGATGCTGTCGCCAGACCATCACCCCCTTCTGACTCTCAATCCCAGCCAGAGAGAGATGCCTAGAGTCAATCTGGTCATAATCCTTGGACAAACTATGCATCTGACCTCTAGTAGTGCTAATGCCTCTAGACTTGAAAAACTCGGTCAAAATGTGACAGAATGACATGTAGAGTTTTCTATTGACACAATGTGAAAAATGGACAATAGATACAAATATATGCAAGGCGATGTCAATATCTAACCTCCTCTCCAATGCATACATCATCACCAAGTGAGGCAGTCGAATCTTCGACCTTCCCTTGGTGACAATCGGTAAAATGCAATCTAGGACAACTTTATATAATACATTGCTGACTGGACTCATGAGCCTAGCTTCAAAGATACGCTGTAGAGGAGGTCGAGGTCTTTCAAAATAGTGACGATAAATTTGATCCAAGGTTACATTAGGAAGGGTGAAGGGCTCGATGACTTTAGGAAAACATGTAAATGCGTTATTGGAAACCCTACACCCTAAGAACGATGCTAGTAACGTAGATGAAAAGGGGATGGTAACTCCTACTACCATGGACTCATATGTCCCGTCATCGGGACTAATGCATGTAAGATTAGCATAAAATTCTTTGCATTGGTCAATGTTGACATAATGCTGACAATAGGCTAGCTTCTCTAAACCAAAATGGGTGATTATCTCAACAATATGAGGGGTATTTTCCTGGAAATATGACTGGTTAAGATACCAATAGTTCATTAACACAAAATCAGCACTTGCAAATCTTTGTCGGCAGACCTCGGATCAAAACCAAGGAGCCTCAGGATCTACAGGATGATGTTGGGATGGTCCCTCACCCATCCTTCTCTTTTGTACAAACCCTAAGATGCAATTAACCCATGCATGTACCCAAAATTACCCAATAAAGACAGAAAACAAAGAAAAAACATGCAAAATGGGACATGTTAGGCATGAATCATGAATTGATCGTGAAAAATAAACAACACAAGTTGTTACCGTTTCCCCGCACATTGCATGATGAATGTTAATGAAGATTAACTCAAAGAGGGATGTTCTTCTAGCCCTAGCCTTGGATCTAAGGTGGAGGGAGGCTAGAAATGTGATTCTAGGGCCTTGGGGAGACTTAGAACAGTTGGGAAGGTTGAGGGAGAGGAGAAATCGCGGGTGGGTGGCGTTGAAACCCTAGGTTTGGCCACCACCCCCACCCCCCGGCACGGCTGTTCCTTTCAAAATAATCACAGATCAGTCGACTGCCCCTGGGTCAGTCGACTGATAAACCACACAGAAAGATCAGTCGACTGACTGGGGGTTCAGTCAACTGATGCCTTAGAAATCCTAGTTTCTGAATTGAACTTAGCCAGTTGACTAATCTTGAATCAGTCGACTGGTACCCTATTTTCAGCCTTTCTATCCTAATTTCAGAAACATATACCTAATTCCACAAATCTCCAAAAAATCTAAAATTTCGTGGAGAGATTTATGTCACCTATGTCTACTTGGAAAAAATACGTTTACAAGTAAATCTATTGTCAATTCCAAGTTTGACACGAAATTCAAAACTATCTAATTTGTTCAATTTATCCTTAGCCTAAAGTCCTAGTCTTGATCTCTTCTTGATGTATCTTCTCATTCTCTACCACAATGCATTCCTAGCATTGATTTATATGATATCTAGACATTGAACACCAATTTCCATGCACTATAGTCATATTGCTATCTCTTGATCCATAAAACTCACTTTTCATGTGCCAACTCCCTAGGATTAATACTCAAGTTAGTCTTCCAAATCCTTTAGCACATTCCACAATACATTTAGTCCCCTAGGAGAAATCCTCCCGAGATCCATTGGCCATGGATCCCATCTTGACTCCTAGAGCTCTCTCTTGAGCTCTTAGCCTTAGTCACCTCCCTAGGTGACTCATCTATAATGGCAAGGCCACACATGTGTACCTCCAGTACTTCTTGACCTACAGCCCTTGCTTCCTTAACTTCTCACACCTTGTCCTTGGTTAAAGTCTTCTTCTCTTCTTTAAATGGCTTCCTCTTGCCATTTTTGGTCTTCCCCTTGCTATAGTCATATGACATCCTTGCATATGATTTTTCAATAGCATTTGATCTTGTAGATCGATATCCTAGACCCGGTCTATTATTTTCGGGGTGTTGACTCCTTGACACCATGTCTAAGCCCCCTAGATCCACTAGTGAGTCTATCTAGGGTTTTCTCTAATTTATCAAGCCTTGCCCTCAAGGCTTATTTTCCCTTTCTAGGTTCTTCACCTTAGTATCACCATGTCCCCTTTGGACATTTCAAGATCTACCACCTTGCCTAGGCATGTGTCTTCCTTTCTTTGGACTAATGCCTTGGTCCTTAGGTTTAAAAATCCTAAGTTTATCATCATACATAGATTCCTTAGGGTTTTGAGATACAACATTAGCCTTATTTCTATCATGATATTTAAAACCAAAATTATGCATAGGCAAATAATTTTCATTACTTCTAACATTCATGGAGGAGTTTGAAAAATGCTTAAAGTTAGGGATTACCTCCCTTACCCTTGTAGCTCTCCCTTGATATGAGCTTTTCTTCTTTTCCTTCTTTTCCCACTTCCTCAAATGCTCCAATTTCTTGAACTCTCCATTCCTTGAGCATTTGGTGTGGTAGTGTCCTAGCTCACCACATGTGTAGCACCTAATGTACTTTTTCTCCTTCTTTTCCCTACAACCCATGTTACATTTAAAATGAATTGACCTGGGATTAGGGTTTACCTCTTTTTTACCTAATGGACACTTGTCCTTGTAGTGTCCCTTTTTGTTGCATCCAAAGCAAATGATGTGATCTTTAGACTTTGCTTTGGTGGAGGTAGATGCTTCTTCTTGCTCCGGTATCAAGGGTGGTCTCTCCTCCCCCTCAATCCTTGAAGTGGAGACCTCTTCTTCTTCCCTTGATGAAGTGGATGATCTTTCACTTTCTTGTGCCACTTCACTTGAGGAGATGGATGCATCTTCTTCTACTTTCTCCTCCTCTTCAGATGTTGAGCTTCTTTCTTCATCCGATTGGTCCTTCTCCTCTTCTTGGACCATTGAGCTCATTTTCTTAGGCTCTTCTACTACTTGAGCTTGTGTAGGGTCTTCATGTAGAACAATTACTTTGCTCCATAATTCGTGTGCATTTTGTATTCACCTACACCACTAATTATATCATTATGAAAAATACTCAATAATATTGAAATTACCTTTTCATTTGCCTTTGTTTGACTTGTTGCTCCTTATTCCAATATCATGGCCGGAGCTTTTTCTCATGTTTGTCTTTTGGAACTTCAAACGGCTCTTCTAGCATGATCATGTTGTTCCAATTCATCCCGAACCATGTCTTCGTCCACATCTTCCAATACTCGAAATCCTCGCGATCGTAGGGAGGTGGAACATTTATATCATCCCCAAATTTTTCTTCAATCGCCATTTCCTCTAGCTTTTTGCTCTCTCGGTGATTAGTCCGTAAATGAGCGAACCTTGCTCAAATACCACTTGTTAAGATCGTACCGTTTGCTAGAGGGGGGTGAATAGCAACTTTTCGATCTTGTCTTCTTACAAATGTTAGTGCGCAAGCGGAATAACAAAAACTAAAACTAACAAACAAGAACAACACACCGATTTACGTGGTTCGGAGATGAAACTCCTACTTCACGGCTGTCCATAAGATGGACGATCCCAATCCTTTGGTGGATTATTCCCCGGAGCACCTCCGGCTAGCTCTTGTCGCTCCTTGTGGGTGGAGAAACCTCGCCACAACACTTCAACAACCTTTGAGCACGTACAGGCAACTAACAGAATCTTACCATGCTTGTTTCGCCAAGAAGAAACAGTCATAAACGAGCTCCCTTAAATAGAGCTCGAGGCTGATTTGACCGTTATCAGTCGACTGGTCCCTTACCAATCGACTGGCCCTCGTGAATTTGAATGTCACCGCCCGACAATTCAAATTCTGGTCATAACCAGTCGACTGCCCATTCGACTGATACTTCATCAGTCGACAGCCAACCCTTTAAGTCTAGGGTTTTTCTTCCCGAGTATATTTCTCTCAGCACTCGAACCCTCACGACTTAATCCCAGGGTTTCCCTACCCGAGTATAATCCCTCAGCACTCGAATCCTCACGACTCAGTTGACTCTTCATCCAGCAGCCTCGACCTGTTGCCTTCAAGCCCTCTTCGACTTTGGCTCCCGTCCTCAGAAGCGTGCACAAGCCCTCGGCTTGCCTCCATGCCACCCTTCATGCATGCCTTGAAGTCCGCTTCCTTCGGCTCATTGTCCCTGCTCCAGCAGCCTCGACTTGTTGCCTTCAAGCCCTCTTCGACTTTGGCCCTCGTCCCTCAGACGCGCACACAAGCCCTCGGCTTACCTCCATACCATCCTTCACGTACGCCTCAAAGTCCGCTTCCCTTGGCTCATCATCCCTGCTTTGTCCATGGTCCCTCGAATGCGCACACAAGCCCACGGCTTACCTCCATGCCACCCTTCATCGTACCCAAAGACGTCCAACCAAGTCTGTGTGTATTCTGTAAATCTGCACACTAACATACACATATTAGATCAACATGAAACCCTAACTTAATCATATTGACACATGCACATCAAAACCATGATCTTCCCGATCATACTTGGGTCGATTGACCCAACATTTTGATGTTTGAGCAAAAGGTTTAAGTTAGGTTCACCCTTGTATTTGATATGTGTATTTGAGTGTGCAGGTTCTGTAGGATACACATAGACTCAGCTTGATGGCTTTGGGTCGGTGAAGAATGGTGCATCTGAGTGACCGTGGACAAGGCAACAATGATGAGCTGAGGGAAGCAAACTTCGAGGCACACGTGAAGGATGACATGTGAAGACAAGACGCGGGCTTGTATGCATCCGAGGGACAAGAGCCAAAGCGAAGAAGGCTTGAAGACAAGAGTCAAAGATGCAAAGGAAGAGTTAAGTGAGTCATAAGATCAAGATGCAAAGGAATTTGACAGCTGGTAGTCAACTTGTGTTGGCACAAGTCGACTGGTAACGGTTGGATATGCAACGATCTCTATTTAAGAGAGCTCGGTGTACTTAAGCAAGGTTGACAAAATTGGTCTTAGTTAAGGGCCAATTAGTAGTCTAAGTGCCCAGGTATTCTTGGTGAGGTTGTGGCAAGGTTTCTCCACCCACAACGAGCTATACGAGCATAGCCGTAAGTTTTCTGGAGAGTCATCCACTGATGGATCAGGATCGTCCACCTTATGGATAGTTGTGGAGTAGGAGCGTCATCTCCGAACCGTATTAAAGATTTTGTGTTAGCGTTTGTTCTTTCTTGTTTAATTTGTATTTCCGCTATGCTACTAACCGTGTAGGTGTAGGAAGATCAAGCGAATTAGTGGGTGATCAGCTATTCACCCCTGCTCTAGCCGGGCCATTCAATCTCAATAAGTGGTATCCGAGCAAGGTCACTCTTGTTGGACTAACCGCCAAAGGAGCAAAGATCTAGAGGAAAATGAATCTTGAAGAATGTTTAGGGGACGACATCAACATTCCACCTCCATACGATCATAAAATTTTGATTATTGGAGGTTGGGGGTGAAGGCATGATTCGACATAGATTGGGATATGATGATAGTCATCGAAGAATCATACGAAGCCCCAAAAGACAAGCATGGGAAGAAGCTCCGACCAAGAAATTAGACCAAGGAGCAACAATCACAATCAAAGGCAAATAATAAGGTAATATCAATTTTAATTAGTATTTTGCGTAATGATGTGATAAGTGGTGTAGGTGAATATAAGAATGCTTATGAGCTATGGAGTAAGGTAATAGCTCTTCATGAGAAGCCTACACAAGAAGAAGATCTTAAGAAGATGGGTTTAATGGTCTAAGAGGAGGAGAAAGAAGAAGAAGCACCATCCACCTCCTCAAGTGAAGTGACACAAGAAGATGAGGGCCAATCCACTTCCGAAAATGAAGAAATAGCATCCAAAGTTAAAGAGGAAGCCAAGACAAATAAAGAAGAGATCTTGGAAGTCAACCTTGCAAGTACCTCCACCAAAGTAAAATCAAAAGACCACATCACTTACTTTGGGTGCAATGAAAAGGGACACTACAAGGACAAGTGTCCATTGGGTAAGAAGGAGGTAAGCCCTAAACCCATTTCAATTCCTTTAAATTCTAATATGGGTTGTCGGAAGAAGAAGAAGAAGAAGCACATTAGATGTTTCACATGTGGTAAGTGGGGTCACTACCATACCAAATGCTCAAGAAAGAGAGAATTCAAGTAGTTGGAGCATTTGAAGAAATGGGAGAAGAAGGAGAAGAAGAAAAGCTCACATCAAGGGGGAGTTACAAGGGTAATGGAGGTAATCCTTAACTTTAAGTGTAAATCAAATTTAAATTTTCCTATGTATGCTAGAAATAATTGTCATTATTAACCCATGCATAATTATGGTTTTAAATATCATTATAGAAATAGGGTTAATAATGTATATCAAAATCTTAGGAAATAATTTCATGATAAACATAGAACCATTAGACCTAAGGATCAAGGCATTAATTCCAAGAAGGGGAGACACATGCCTAGAAAGATAGGTAGGTCTAGGAATGTCTATAGTGGACATATCGATTCTAAGTTCAAGAACCTAGAAAGAGAAAACAAGCTTTGAGGGTAAAACTTAAGAAATTGGAGAAAACTCTAGATAGATTCACTATTGGATCTAAGAGGTTAGATAAATTGTTGGGGAGCCAAAAATCCAACAATGATAGATCAGGTTTAGGATACTGGTATAAGTCCACCAATGCTAAGGAAAAGTCATATGTAAGAGTGTCATATGACTATAGCAAAGGGAAGTCAAAAAATGATAAGGGAGTACCATTTAAGGGCAAGAAGAAGACTTTAACCAAGGATAAGGTGTCCAAGGTTAAGAACATTAAGTTTGTAAGCCAAGAATCACCAGAGGTACACCGGTGTGGCCTAGTGATTGTGGATGAGTCACCTAGGGAGGTGGCCAAGGCTAAAAGTTCTAGGGGAGCTCAAAGAGTCAATTTGGGACCCATGACAAATGGATCTTAGGAGGATACCTCTTGAGAGTCTAGATGAGCCATGAAATGTTCCAAAGATTTGGAGATGGATTTGAGTCTCAACCTAAGAGATTTGACACATTAGGATTGTATTTCATGCATGAAAATATAATATTAGGGTCATGTTGCATGAAAATTGGTTTTTGATCTACAGATACTGTATAAACCAATGCTAGGGATGCATTGTGGTTTGATATGGGCAGATACATCAAGAGGAGGCCAAAACTAGGACTTTAGGGAAAGTTCAATTGAACCATTTAGCTAATTTTGAGTTTTGTGTCAATCTTGGGATCCGAGATATGTATATTTTTAAATGTATTTTTTCTAAGTAGACACGGGTACCACAAACCTCTCCACAAAATTTTAAAATTTTTGGACATTTATAGATTTATTGGTGAATTTCTGAAATTGAGTTTAGAATGTAAAAAATACTGATTTCTGAGTATCAGTCGACTAGTGTAAAGGGTAGTCGACTGATAATTCTGTGAGATTATTTTTGATAGGAATCAGTCGACTAGTAACTATCTCAGTCAACTGATACATGCTGAAACTATTTTTAGCAAAGTTGAAAAGTGTCCTAATGATGTCAAACATATGTATAATCTTATAGGGGTTAATACACAATGTTTATGATCATTGGATGGTATAGAATCTAATGATTGAGACATTGTTGGAGTTATTTTTGATGTTTGACAAAGGGAGAGAATTAAGGTTTAATTGGGAAAACCTTATGTACCTTTACAAAAAATCCTAGCTCAAGGAGGAGTTTAGGTAAAGGGGGAGCATTGTTGCTTATGTATTGGCAAAGGGGGAGCCTTGTGATAGGTTCTTAAAGAGCCCTTGGTAAGTCCAAATATAGGGGGAGCCTTAGATAGGTTTTTAAAAAGCCTTTTGGTAAAATCCTAACTTATTGGGGAGTTTAGGTGTGGGGGATGCCTTGTGATAGGATCAATGCATGTTTGCATTTGCATTTGCATGTTGACATATGCATTGGCGGTGTAAGTCCAAGTGTGTAGCCTTGGTAACGTAAGTCCAAATGTTTATTACCATGTTGATTTGCTATTTATTTTCCCTAATAGGGAGAGATTGTTAAGATAATCTATGGTCTGTGGGACTATGTATTTTGATGTTTGGACAAAGGATTTAAGTTAGGTTCACCCATGTATTTGATATGTATATTTGAGTGTGCAGGTTCTGTAAGATACACAGACTCATTTTGATGGCTTTGGGTCTGGTGAAGGATGGTGCATTCGAGGGGCCGTGGACATGGCAGCAACGATGAGCTGAGGGAAGCGAACTTCAAGGCATACACGAAGGATGGTATATAGAGACAAGTCGCAGGCTTGTATACATTCGAGAGATAAGAGTCAAAGTGAAGAAGGTTTGAAGGCAAGAGTGAAAGCTACAAAGGAAGAGACAAGTGAGTCGTGAGGGTCCGAGTACGAGTGAACTGTTCTCAGGAAGGGAAACCCTAGGTTTAGGGTTTGGTCAGTTGACTGGTATGGGATCAGTCGATTGGTAGAGGTCACAGAAGGATCGGTCTACTGATCTTCTGTGCAATCGACTGGTATCGGCTAAATTTGAACGTTGGGTTGTAACGTTCAAATTCGACAGCTGGCAGTCTAATGGTGTCACCACCTGTCAACTGGTAATCGCTGGATCAGCAACGAGCTCTATTTAAGAGACCTCTATGTACTTGACCAAGGTTGACGAAATTGATCTTGGTTAAAGGTCAATTAGTAGTATAAGTGATCAGGTGTTCTTGGTGAGGTTGCGATGAGGATTCTCCACCCATAAGGAGCTACATGAGCATAGCCCGAGGTTTCCCGAGGAGTTATCCACCGACGGATTAGGATCATCCACCTTATGGACAACCATGGATTAGGAGCGTCATCTCCGAACCACGTTAAAGATTTTGTGTTAGCATTTGTTCTTTCTTATTTAATTTGTATTTCCTCTACGCTACTAATCGTGTAGGAAGAAGAAGCGATTAGTGGGTGATCGACTATTCACCCCCTTTAGCCGGACCATTTGATCTCAATAGGACCTACTTGCTTTGTTAAGGAAGCTTTCGGAATCCATACTTGGAACTGGTTACTAGTGTTTTGACTAACCAATGAAAGATAGGATTTGTTGGTTGAGTTAGGTTTATATCCAAGTCTAAATTTATTGTACACAGCTCTTTGAAACACAAGCATCATGTTTAGATACTTGATGCTCAAGTTGAACTTGTCCAATGTTTTCTTGATTCCCTCAATTTGACCTTTCAAGGTGAAATTTTCGTCCTCAAGTTTTTCAACTTGAGTTGAAGTTCCTTCTTGAAATTGGTCAGTTGAGGTGTTCAAGTTAGCTCGCTTCTTAAGGTGGCTAACTTCCTCAAGGAGTGAGCTAATTCAATCCTCAAACTTAGACAACTTTCTAACTAAATATTTAATTAATTTGCGTAATTGAAATTTCAAAAGTAAATAAACCTCCAATTCTTCTTCTTGTTTTGATTTAGACTCAGGTTCGAACTTGAGTTCGGATCTTGTCATTAATGCCAGGTGCTTGAGTGTTGTGGTTCGTCCATATCTGATTTGTCCTAGGAGGTCTCCTCCCAAGTCGCCTTGAGAACCTTTCTTCTTCTTGATGTCTTGGGCTTTTACTCCTTCAGAGTAGGGCACTCATGTTTGATGTGACCCTTTTTGTTACACCCGAAACAAGTGATTTCAGATTTCAGTGTGGTTGATGTACTTGGCACTTTCTTTGAATTTTTTTTGGTTCTTCTCATAGCAAACATTCTTCGAATCATATTTGCTAGTTCCTCTTCGTTGGGTGAATCTAAATCTGACTCGGACTTAGATTCAGGCTCTGATTTAGACTTGATCTTGGCTTCTTTATTTAAGCCTGCATACAAGGCAATACCTTTCTAAACCGAATCAAGGTTAGTTTGTTCATGCAGTTTAAACTCATAAAAAAGTCATCTAGTTTAATAATTGAGAGATCCTTCGAACCCTTATAAGCATCTACCATTGATGCCTATAAAGAGTTTCAAGGGAATGAATTTAGAGCATACCTAGTTATATCTCGATTTTCGAGATGGTGACCAATCAAGTGAAGGTCGTTGATGATGTCCTTTATTCCTCCATGGAGTTGGGTGGCACTTTTTTAAGGAAACATCTTAATATTAAATAATGAATTTAAAAGTAAATCCCTCTTTGTTACCTTAGAGTCATTCGTTCCTTCGTGGAGCTTGACTAGTCAGTCCCATAATTCCTTGGCGTTGTCGAATGGTTCGACTCGGTGGAGCTTTTCTTTAGTTAGGCCGCATTGTAATGTATTCATTGCCTTGTAGACGATTTGAGCCCGTCTTTTCATTTATGGGGTCCACTTGTAACCCCCGCTTTTTTTTTTCATAAGCGGCGTTACGTTCACATGCTTAGGGCATGTAGACATCGTAAGGCAGCGGAATAACTTTAACTTATACATGCCCTGTTACCATTCTTAACTTAATGACATAGGAACCTTAGCATATTAACTTTGAACTTAAGCATCATATCATATCATGTCATACGTAACATCATATCATAAGGTTCCATAGGTCATTATTCAGACATATAAGTAACCAAGGTGAAGTTCTAGCATAAACCGTAAACATAAAGTTTCCTGGGCCAAGTCACTACTACACACATGCGTTCTTGCCCTCCTGCTGCTTCCTTCATTGTCCCCTTGAATGATCTGCGGTATAAGGAAATAAGACTATAAGCACACAGGCTTAGTAAAACTCTTTCATACTCACAAAACCATTCATCATTCATCATCTCATAATGAGCACATAAAACATTAACATACTTGGTGCTCTACTTGGAACATAACATCTTACATCACATATCGTATACATAGCATGGCATGAACATAAACATAATAGACATTCTAAGCATGACATAATTCATGGAATAACTCATAAACATAGTAGACATTCTAAGCATGACATAATTCATAGCATAAATCATAAACATAGTAGACATTCTAAGCATGGCATAATTCATGGCATAAATCATAAACATAGTAGCATGACATCATTCATGGCATAAATCATAAACATAGTAGCATGGCATCTTTCATGGCATAAATCATAAACATAGTAGCATGACATCTTTCATGGCATAAATCATAAACATAGTAGCATTCTAAGCATGGCATAATACTTGGCATGAACATAAACATAGTAATATTCTAAGCATGACATAATACTTGGCACGAACATAAACATAATGAACATTCTTCCTATCATAACATATGAGCATCTTCTTAACATTATCATGGCATAGATCATTTGTTCTCATGCATATTTCTTAACATGAAGCGTAAGCATAAAATCTTATCATCATAGAATAATGCATAACATCAATGGAGGCATGAGTGGAATGCATATACATATATGGATGCTTAGTTTAAAATCATACTTTTCATGAACATACTTTTCATAAACATACTTTTTCATAATGAATGCATGGGCAATGCATATATATCATAAGGATGCTTAATCTTTAAAAACATACTTTTCATTTCTTAAACATAATCATCATAACATCATTTGGGGTCCCCGGCTTGTACCACATACATACATCATAGGCGCATCCCTAGCAAGTCCGAGGTCGCGAGCCCCAACCTACTAGGGTAAGGACAGCATAGTCGGTAGTCCCCGAACCGAGGCGTTCTTAAGGTGCCCATCCCTGTTGCACAGCTTCGGTAGTGCCAGAACCGTGGACAGCTTCGGTAGTCCAAAACCGGGGCGTTCTTAAGGTGCCCATCCCTTGGACCCATACTTCAGTCCGGTACAAGCCCATACATAAAGTAAAATACTTTTCATGCTTCATCATTCATTAAACATTCATGGCATCTTCATCATAGCATAACTTGTTACGGCCCGGCCCGTCTACCGGCCCATTTACCGGTCCTCACGACGTCGTACCGTCGACCATCGACCGTGCCGTTTAGCATATTTATGCCTTAAAGACATAAGCATCATCTTTCATTCATCATACTTGTCATTCATCATTTTCATTCTTAGACATGGCATATGTACACATCATTCATAGAGCATGGCATACATTCATATTATCCTAAAACATGGCATATCATTCATAAACATGCATATCATTCCTAAACATGGCATATCATTCATAAACATGGCTTATCATTCGTAAACATGGCATATCATTCATAAACATGACTTATCATTCGTAAACATGGCATATCATTCATAAACATGGCATATCATTCGTAAACATGGCATATCATTCATAAACATGGCATATCATGCATAAACATGGCATATCATTCATAAACATGGCATATCCTTCATAAACATGGCATATCATTCGTAAACGTGGCATATCATTCATAAACATGGCATATCATTCATAAAACACAAATCACATCTTACCATAGGGCCATTGGGACCCTTACTTGAAATAAATCTTAACTTTTACCCTATTAACCCTACTTGGCCGAAACTTGTGGAGTCCCAAGGCCATGTGAAAATTCACATAATCACCATCCATCATCCTTATATCATGGCAACACATAAACATATGCTTGAAGTTAAAGACTCAACCCTAACCCTTGGGTCCTTGGGGTTGGCCGAACCATATGGGGCCTCTAGGGTACTCCAAAAATTCCAAAAAATTATACTTAACCTATACACATCATAAGGGAACATTAAATAATATTATCATGATTTTTAGCATAATTATAGACCTTTAAAACATGGTGGCCGAAACCCTTAAACTCAGGGTTCTTAGTTTTTGTTTCTTTCATGTTGGCCGAAACCCTAGGGTGTCCTAGGGTACTCCAAAAATTCCCAAAAATTATAATTAACTTCTAAACATCATAAGGGAACATTAAATAACATTATCATGATTTTTACCATAATTATAGACCTTTAAAACATGGTGGCCGAAACCATTAAACTCAGGGTTCTTAGTTTTTGTTTCTTTCATGTTGGCCGAAACCCTAGGGTGTCCTAGGGTACTCCAAAAATTCCCAAAAATTATAATTAACTTCTAAACATCATAAGGGAACATTAAATAACATTATACATATTTTTAGAATAATTTTAGATCTTAAAAACATGGTGGCCGAAACCCTTAAGCATGAGGGTCTTGGTTTTCTTTCCTTTCAACATCCAATTCGAAAACCAACCACTATATCATACTAAAAATCATAAAAATCATAGGGAGCTATTATACCACAGGTGAGGGAGTCTTACCTTGGGGTTTCTAAATTTTTAGACATTGGATGGAGAGAAGGAAGAAGACTTGATGTCTCTTGACCACACCTAGTCCTTGGATCCTTGTAAGAACTTTAGATCTTGGAAGATGGAGCCTTGGTGGAAACTTTTCCAAGGGGAACTCTTCCTTAGAATTTCGGCTAGAATGAGGAGGGAGGAGGGGAGCAAATGCACTTGATGGTGAAGAGAAGTAACCCCCCAAACCCCCTCTTTATAGCTCCTTTAAAGAGGCAAATGAAGAGTCTCTCCATGACCCTTCATCTCCTTCTACTTCTTAACCAACCTCCACTTCATTTACTCATAAGTATTCCTTGCTAGGTGAGTTGGTTAAAGCATTCATGGTTGTACAAGAGGTCCAAGGTTCAATCCTTGCCCATGCACCTTTTATTTTTATTTTATTTTTCATTTTATTTAAACCTTTTCCTCTAATTTTCGAAAGTTCCCTTTTATTTGAAAATTCTCCAAAAATCACCCATAATTATGCTAATATTCCTAAATAAAATTCTTTTATATTTATATTAATTTTACCTAATTTATATTAATTTTACCTAATTAATCCCCATTTTTGGAGCCCATTTAAAGCTCATTAGTACCTAATTTCTCCATTAAAATAGAAAAATTAGGCTAAGACTTACCCATAATCATGCTAATATGCCTAATTAAATCCTATTTATATTTATACTAATTATTACCAAAATCCACCTATAATCATGGTACTAAAAAGCCCACATAAAGCCCATTAGTACTTAGTTTTCTCAATTTAAATGAGAAAACATGGATTTTCTAGGCCAAAGTTCTCCTTAATATTTCTAGGTCCCTTGGAAAATTATTTAAACATGCTTAATATTTTAAGAAAATATTAAGAGAATTTTCCGGTCGTTACAATCCCCATACCTCGTGAAAGTTCGTCCTCGAACTTAGAATAACTCCGGGTACTTGCGCCTCATCTCGTCCTCGCGCTCCCAGGTAGCTTCTTCGAACCGTTGACTTTGCCATAGGACCTTGACTAAGAGCACTTCCTTACTCCTCAGCTTCTTGACTTCCCTATCCAAAATCTGGATGGGTCTGCTCTCATAGCTTAGGTCCTCTTGCACTTGCACCGTCTGTGGCTCGATCACTTGGTCCATATTTGGGATACACTTTTTCAGCAGGGACACATGGAATACGTTATGGATAGCTGACATCTCTGGAGGCAGCTCCAGCTCATATGCCACCTTACCGACTCCTTTCAGAATCAGGTACGGCCCCACATAGCGCGGACTTAGTTTTCCTTTCTTCCCAAATCTGGTCACTCCCTTCCTCATACCGGACCACCAAAACTTCTCCTTCAGATCCTGATACATCTTGGTGGATCCTGGATGCATCAAGTAAGGGGTTCCGTGAGCTTCTGCCAGTATCTCTTTTCGAAGCTCCGGATCACTAGGGATACATAGACGATCCCTAAGGTAGAGTATTCCCCCTTCGGCGATATGAAAATTATCGCCCTTTCCTTCTAGGATCTCCTGTTTTATTTTCTGGAGACTCAGATCACCATTTTGTTTTTCCAATCTGTCCTCACATAGCGCGGGTGATATTGTCATGGTGGAAAGTCGCCCGGAGATGACTTCGACCCCAAAATTCATAATTTCTTTTTCAAGTGGTCGGGATAATTTAGATATGGACATCAAGGTGGCACTTGACTTCCGGCTAAGTGCATCAGCCACTTTGTTCGCCTTTCCTGGATGATAGAAGATCTCGCAGTCGTAGACCTTCACCAACTCGAGCCATCGGCGTTGTCTCATATTCAGGTCTTTCTGAGTGAAGAAATATCACAGACTCTGGTGGTCTGTATAAATCTTGCACTGCGCTCCATATAGAGATAATGCCTCCATATTTTAAGAGCGAAGACCACCGCGGCCAGTTCCAAATCATGAGTGGGGTAATTCTGTTCATATTCCTTAAGTTACCTAGAGGCATAAGCA
>JAGFNQ010001777.1:533225-639604 GCA_024364735.1 Boesenbergia rotunda
AGTTGTTCGACATAGACCTCTTCTTTAATCAAACCATTTAGAAAGGCTGATTTGACGTCCATTTGATATAATTTGAAACCACGATGTGCTGCAAATGCTAGCATCAATCGGATGGACTCTAATCGTGTCACGGGAGCATAAGTCTCATCATAACAAGGCCTTCAACTTGACTGTAGCCCTTAGCTACCAAGCGTGTATTGTTTCTAATGATTTCTCCCTTATGGTTCAATTTGTTCTTGAAGACCCATCTGGTTCCAATAATGGAGGTCTTCTTGGGTCTAGGGACTAAGTCCCAAACTTGACTCCTCTCGAATTTACCTAGTTCATCTTGCATTGCGATAATCCAATCGGGATCATTTAATGCTTCATCAATTTTTCTAGGTTCAATTTCGGAAATTAGAGCAACTTCATTAGCCTCATTCCGGAAGAATGATCTAGTTCTAACCCCTTGATGGATGTCTCCAACAATTTGGTCTTGGGGATGACTAGAGGCTAATCTAGTTTGCCTTGGAGTTGGTGATGCTTCTTGAACAGGTTCACTAGACACAAGTTCAGCCTCAGGATCCGGCTGATCAGTGGGTTGTCTAGGTTCACCGTCATCAGACTCATTACCATCAACAATACTTGGAGTTTCATTCAAACTCAGTCTCCTAAGTTCGAGTTGAACTCCTCCTACATTTTCTGATTGGTCACTTGATTTTGGAACTTCTTCAAAGACCACATCAGCAGACTCTTCAACTAATCTAGACTTCTTGTTGTAGACTCGGTAGGCTTTGCTAACGAGGGAGTACCCGACTAGTATCCCTTCATTAGCCTTTGCCGTGAACTTTCCAAGGTGATCCTTGGTGTTTAGGATGAACACCTTACAACCAAATACCCTAAGATGTTTAACCGTAGGTGGTTTTCCAAACCAAAGTTCATGGGGAGTCTTTCCTAAAAACCTATGAATCAGGACTCTATTTTGCACATAGCAAGCTGTATTTACAGCTTCGGCCCATAAGTAACTCGGGAGTGAGTACTCATTGAGCATGCTTCGTGCAGCCTCTTGAAGTACACGGTTCTTCCTCTCTACAATACCATTTTGTTATGGTGTTCTAGGAGTAGAGAACTCATGTCTATAACCCTTATCTTGACAAAATTCTAAAAACCTTTAATTTTGAAATTCGCCTACATGGTCACTTCTAATTGTCTTAATTGTTAATGATTTCTCATTTTCAACTCTTCTACAAAAAGAAATGAAAATATCTAAGGTTTGGTCCTTATATTTCAAAAAGTAAGTCCATGTATATCTAGTGAAATCATCAATAATCACAAAGCAATATCTACTTCCATTCAATGATATAATGGTACTATAATCAATAGATCCATGTGAAGTAAATCTAATGCATTGGAAGTACTTACAGTGCTTTTACCTTTATGTGCAGATTTTGTTTGCTTACCCATTTGACATGCATCACATAATTTGTCTTTTTCATACTTGATGCTTGGTAAGCCTCGGACTAGTCCCTTGGTGGCCAACTTCCGGATGTTCTTCATGTTCACATGTGCTAACCTCCGGTGCCAAAGGGTGGACTCTTCTTCTTTTGACATGAGACACTTAGCAAAAGCATTAGTAGCACTTTTAAATGAAACTTGATAAATATTGTCTACTCTTGCTCCTACTAGTACCGTGTCCAAGGTGTCATTTTGTCAAACTAGACATTGACTTGGTTGAAAGTCAATTGTGTAACCCGTGTCACACAATTGACTGACACTTAGGAGATTAAATTTCATCCCCTTGACTAGAAGGACATTTGAGATTCTAAGACATTCGGATATTTGAATGTCTCCTATTCCTATGACCTTAAGACTACCATTGTTACCAAATGATACATTACCTCTACTTTTCTTGTGAAGTGTGGTAAACAATGATCTATCCCCGGTCATGTGTTTGGAGCATCCACTATCAACGAACCAAGTTGATAGATGCTCCCCCTCAATCATAACCTACACAATTCGAAAAATAGAAGTCTTAGGTACCCAAACCTTGAGACCTAAAGCATCAACTAAACATGACTTAGGCACCCATGCCTTGACCACTTTCTTTTGAGTTTTGGGTGTCCTAGATTGTCTCATGTCAGTCCTAGACATGAGAGACACAAATGAGGGTTCTTTAGGGCGGTAACCAATACCGACCCTATTGTAGACTGCCCTTTGGGCATTTAGAATCATATCTAGGGTCTTAGAGCTATTTGAGAATTTTCCAAGAATATTCTTGAGCTTCTCAACTTCACTCTTCAACGATTGGTTTTCCTCTACTAACAAGTTATCATGCAAATCACTGATTTCCTCAACCTTAGAGGACTTCAAACTTACAATCTCATGTTTCAACGATTTAATTTCATCTTCTAGTAATTCAACATGCAAATAATCAATGTTATCATCTCTAGATGCCTTCAATTGATCAATTTCTAATTGCAATGCTTTAACTTTGTTTTTGGATTTCTTAAGCATACTAGTTAAACATGCAATTGCTCTATAACACTTTTCAAGCTCGGGAGAAGTTACCTCTTCATCATCCGAAGATGATGAAGCCGTGTTTGCGGAGCTTGAAGATTCATCACTGCTCTCCTCTCCAAGAGTCATGAGAGCCACTTGCCTTGTGCTCTTCTCCTCCTTTTCATCATCGGATGAGCTAGAGGATGACTCATCCCAAGAAGCCTTCAAAGCTTTCTTCTTCTTCTTGGATTTTTCTTCTTTTCTTTTGGATTTCTCCTCCTTCTTCTTAAGCTTCGGACATTCATTCTTGAAATGCCCTTTCCTACCACACTCAAAACAAGATGCATTATTCTTATCAAGTTTGGATTCACTAGTGTTACCTCTACTTTTGAAACGTCGATCCCTTCGCATCATCCTCCTCACAAAGTTTGTCATCTCAGATGAAGAGGAGCCACTGCCATCTTCCCCAGAATTAGACTCGGATTCGGAAGAGGATGAAGATGATGAGACCTCCTTCTCCTTCTTCTTCTCCTTCTTCTTCTTGTTGGTCCGGTCCCCTGCAACTAAGGCAATCCCCTTCTCCTTGGGGCCTTTGTTAGCCATTTCATGCAACTCCATCTCACAAAATAAATCATCTAATTTTACAATAGATAAATCCTTGGATACTTTGTAGGCATCCACCATAGATGACCACAAAGCATTCCTTGGAAATGCTTTCAAAACATACCTCACAAGGTCGCGGTTCTCGACCTTTTCATCAATTGAATGAAGCCCATTGAGGACTTCCTTGAAACGACTATGAAGCTCACTTACCGACTCATTTTCCTTCAAGGAGAGATTTTGAAGTTGGTTGAGGAACAAATCCCTCTTTGCGATTCTAGAGTCCCGGGTGCCTTCGTGAAGCTCAATGAGTTTATTCCACAGGTCCTTGGCACTTGTGAAAGGACCAACTTTGATGAGTTGATCTTTGTTCATGCCACATTGTAGAGTGACAACCGCCTTCGCGTCGGCTTCACTCTTTCTTGTTTGTTCGGCAGTCCACCGTGAAGACTCGAGTTCTTTGCCTTCGTCATCCTTAGGAGGAATGAATCCCTCCTTCACCGCGAACCAAGTATGGATATCCATCTTCAAATAGTATTCCATCTTTGATCTCCAATACTGAAAGTCAGCGCCATCAAAGAACGGAGGTCGGGTGGTGGAGAAACCTTCTCTCAAAGCCGTCTTGTTGATAACTCTTGGATGTTAAGCCATAAACAGAGCCCCAAGCTCTAATACCACTTGTTGGAAACGAGATGGCTAGAGAGGGGGGGGGGTGAATATAGCCAATCACTTTTCACTTACGATCAACAATTTTCCTGCACTTAACTTATCAGTAGCACAGCAGCGGAAGAAACAAAAGAAACTGAAAGTGCAGTAAGCTAAAGCAGAGACAAGATCAATACAAAGACAACTGCCAAGAACTTTAACAAGAGGGTTTACAAGGTTCGGGGATAACTTGCCCCTACTCCTTGGCGTGCCCTTAAGGTGGGTGATCCCTTGATCGTCGGCAGATCAAGCCCTGGTTTCACCGGATATAATGCAACCTCCTTCTCGGTGGAGAAACCTCTCCACAGCGTTTCAGACAGAATAGAGTTTAAGCACAAAGAAACTACGAGAAAGATCTTACTCAACCACTTAGCAAGGACAAGAACAGAGCTAGCTTCCCTGACCTCCACCCAGTGGCGATCTCACGCAAGAACCCTTCTCCGTGTCTTCCCACTGTCAGACTCCAAGCTACTTGTTCTCTCCTTCAAGCGCTCAAGTAAAGACTGGTTGCTTCTCGATTGCTTGCTCAAAGTGATGACAGCTTCAAGAACGCAGCAAGCAAGCAGATTGTGGAGAACACTAGGCGCGGCAAGAACACAAGTTTCAGAACTCTGCTTCTACGAAGCTCACTTCCGCGCTTTTGATCCTCCACCCAGCACCAGGTGACAACATCCTCCATAGCCTCCCGCTATCTTGCTGCCAACACCAGCTACCACTGAGCCCTCTCTGGTCTTCCTGAGATCCCCTCAGTCAAGCCCCAGTCTCGGCTCCAATCTGCAGCTCGGTCGTTGCAACCTGAAATGGAGTATCGGACAAACCTGCTCCAAGGAAAACCTCCGTTGACCTCTCCTTGAGTGTTTAAATCCTCCCCTGTCACCTGCAGCTTAATCAGACTGTTAGAGCAGCAAATCATCCAATAAATCAGATATTAGAAGCAAACATCAGCGAATCGGATGTGATCAGACGCTCTGACCACGTCTGACATTGCAATTTGAATTAAAGTGATCGGTCACTGGACCGATCCAGGATTTGTGGATCGGTCACCAGACCGATTTACTGTAGTGCTGGGATTCCCAACTCTTATGGCAACACAGGCCTAATCGGTCACCAGACCGATCAGGATGAAGCCTGATCGGTCACCAGACCGATCAGAGTGAAGCCTGATCGGTCACCTAGACCGATCAGGACATATGAACAGTGATTTTTTTAATCAGATCCAAGATCCCTGATCGGTCACCAGACCGATCCAGGACTTTGATCAGCAAGGGAACTCACTCACTTCCCACTCCCTGATCGGTCACCAGACCGATCAGGAGTAAGGTATTGAGGAAGCAGCCTGCTCCTTGATCGGTCACTGGACCGATCAGGAGCCACACAGTAGGTTCCCAACCTCACTGTGTGCTCCCTGATCGGTTACCAGTCCGATCAGACATAGCTGGATCAGTCACCGGACCGATCCACTAAGGAGCAGCGTGCCAATGTCCCTGATCGGTCACCAAACCGATCCAGAGACTCAATCCTAGCCCTCCAAGTTAGTGGCTTCATCCACCTTAGCCCTCCAAGCTAAGGATTTTTCCATCTAACCCTCCAAGTTGGGAATTTGCACCTAACCCTCCAAGTTAGGACTTTTCACCTAGCCCTCCAAGCTAGGACTTTTCACCTAGCCCTCCAAGCTAGGACTTTTCACCCAACCCTTCCGAGTTAGAACTTCATCCAACCTAGCCCTCCAAGCTAGGCACCTGACCCTCCAAGCCAGGACTTTTTCACCTAATTCTCCGGGATGGGAATTTGCACCTAACCCTCCAAGTTAGGACTTTTCACCTAGCCCTCCAAGCTAGGACTTTTCACCCAACCCTTCCGAATTAGGACTTTTCCAACACCTAACCCTCCAGGTTAGGATTTTCCAACACCTAGCCTCCCAGACTAGGATTTTCCAACACCTAACCCTTCAGGTTAGGATTTTTCATATCATGCCTGATCCTCGACCAGGACTTAATCATAATCATAATCAACCTAAACTAAAATCGATGTCAACACCAAAACAACAATCAGGGCAAGACTGCATCAACACACACAAGCCCACGGCTTGTCTCCATGCCACCCTTCACCGTACCGAGGCCGTCCAGTCAAGTCCATATGTGTAACATGTACAACCTGCACACTCAACATACACATATGAGATAACAAGGGTAAACCTAACTTAAACCCTTTGCCCAAACATCAAAACACTTGGTCACTCTGGATCTCAGATTGCCTCAACATGCAAGAGACCTTTGGAGAAAGGTAATTGCAATACATGAAAATACCACACAAGTCCAAGAAGTAGAGGAGGAAAAGGAAGTGGAAGCGTCCACCACCTCAAGTGAGCTAGAAGTGGAAGAGCTCAAAGAAATGAGCCTAATTGCTCATGGAGTGGCTCAAGTTGATGAGGAAGCATCACCAATATCCGAGGATGAGGAAAAATTGGGGATGATATCACTATTCTACCTTCTTACGATTGTAATGACTTCTCATATTGGAAAGGTAGAATGTTGTTATTTTCTTATAACTAATATTGAAGATTAGTTGTGTATAGAAGTAGGTTTCGATGCTCCAAAGGACAAAAAGGGAAGGACGCTTAAGAAGTAGAAGTGGACCGAGGAGCAAATTCATCAATTTGAAATCGATAACAAGGTAACCAAAATGTTAATCAATTTAATACCTAATGACATTTTGGATAAGATAGGTGAGTACAAGCATGCCAAGGAGTAATGGAGTAAGCTAGTTGAGTTCTATGAAGAACCCGAAGAATCAAGCTAACCAACTCAAGAGCTTAGGGAACCGAAAGTTGAGAAGTGCTTAACATCCAAGGAAGAAATAGTAGAAGCTTCAACTTCAAGGATTGAGAGGGAGAAGAGTGTTAGTAGGAGCCCTAGAGTCAATTATATGATGATTGATTAGAGACTTTTTGTATCATATTCTATCATTAATAAAGGCATGTTTGGTTATTATACTTACTTTGTATTTGTGCCAAATAACTAAGTATAATAATGTCCTTAGGTAGTAGATTCTTATCTACATTATATCGATTGGTTGAATCGATAGTGAAGTAGAAAATACTACACTAAACCATTCCTAGTCAAGTATTAATATTCAAGGACAATATTAATACATGGAGACTAGCATGTAGGTCAACTGATGACTTGAGCTCACAAGTCATGGATATGTGATATCAAGTTGACACATGGGTATACATTGGAGAATGTGTACTGAAATGACCCGCCATGAGAAAGTTTCATAGATTGTCATATGAGTGTCATAAACTTTCTCATGTGACTATTAGTATGAATAGTCCTTAGACCTGAAGTCACTACGGTTCCCTACATAAGGAGTTATGTACTTTGGTATCGTCAAACGTCACCTGTAACAGGGTGGACTATAAAGGTGATCACTGGGTGTGTAATGAATTATGCGGAGGGATGTGAGTGATGTAGATGAGATCTATCCCTCCCATATGACGGGAGTGATATCTGTGGGCCCCTTGATCGAGTAGGACTACTAAAACGCATGGTCATGCTCAAATGAGTCAATATGAGATATTGAGCTCATTTGTTTGAGTGAGTCTACTCGGAGATCAAGAAACACAAGATTGACTGAGGATGACACGGTCTATGCTTCATTGGTCAATCTAGATATCGAGGATAGAAGGACAAGGTCATACATTATCATAGTCACGGAGGTTTAGTCGGATCTCGACTTTTCTTGTTACTTGAGTAGCAATGATGCATTGCTAGATGCCACTTATTGCTTATGTGTCTAAAGTGTTTAGGCACATTGCCAACGTTACGAGAACCTATTGGGTCACACACTAAGGACACGATGCTTCGGAGATTAATTGATCTTGGTTTGACTAAGATTTGATTCGAATTGGATTAATTGAGTTAGACTCAAGTGAATCCAATTAGATTATGGGATTGAGTCTAATTTGAGTTAGACTCATTTAGATTAGACTCAACCACTTAATTATGGATAATATTCATTAAAGGGTTTAATAAAATATTATTTTAGAGGAAGGCTAAGAGACATTCTATTCATTAGATGAATAGAATATTAAGAGTCTCAAGGAATACCAAGAGGCTTGGAATTGATTGGGTTTTATTAGCATTAAGATGAGAGAAGCTCAAGGGACATAGACCCTTGGTATTCAATAGATGAGTATAAATGCCCCCCTTGTTAAAGGCTAGAGGGTGCATCTCTCTTCCTCTTCTTTCTTCCTCCTTTTCCATAACTCCCTAGTGTAGGTTCTTATGCTTTGTGAACCATCCTAAGTTGCTAGCACAACTAAGGTAGTTCCTCTCCGAGGCGTAGATCGTGTTCGTGTGGATACGCATAAAGGCACGGACACTTGAACGTGTAAGATATCCGGCGAACCAAAGGACTAACGGGATAAGCGAAGGGCACACGACAAAGGTATTCCTATAAGATAGGAATTGTAGATCACTTTGTATGAGTTTTTCTTTCGCATGGATCGCTCGAGGGATCTTATTTCCGCTGCGATTTTAATATTTTTACCTATAGATCCCTATAAAGAGATCATCTTCAATGCCGGAACAAGAAGAAGAAGTTTCCATCTCCAATGGAGCCAAATCAAAAGATCACACAATTTGCTTCAGATGTAATGAGAAGGGGCACTATCAGGATAAGTGTCCAATGGGTAAAAAAAAAAGTAACTCGTAAACCCAAGTCAATTCTTTTGAATTCTAAATGGGTTGTAGGAATGAAAAAGCCCAAAGGAAAAGAATACAAATTAGAGTTTCACGTGTAGAGAGAAAGACCACTACCATTCTAAGTGCCCAAAGAGAGGAGAGATGAAAAAGTTGGAGCACTTAAAGAAATAAGAGAAGAAGAAGAAGAAAGCTCACATCAAGGGGGAGCTTAAAGGGTAAGGGAGGCACACCATAACTTGAGATGTAATTTAAATTTCAACTTTCCCATGCATTCTAGGAATAATATTCATCATGTACCCATGCAAAATTTTGGTCTCAAGTATCATGATAGAAATAGGGTCATTACAAATCATAACCCTAAGAAATTCATTCATGATAAACCTAAAACCATTAAACCTAAGAATTAAGGCATTAATCCTAAGAAGGGGAGACACGTGTCTAGAATGGGTAGGTCTAGGAATGCCCAATGTCGACATATTAATTCTAGGGTTAGAACCCAAAAAGACAAAATCAAACTTTGAAGACAAAACTTGATAGATTAAAGAAAATCCTAGAGAGATTCAAGATTGGATCCAAAGTGTTAGATAAATTGTTGGGGGGCTAAAGATTCAACAATGATAAATCGGGCTTGGGATACCGATCTAATCTCTCCAAGGCTAAGGGCAAGTCTTATGCTAGAGTAGCATATGACTATAGAAAGGAAAAGCCCAAAAATGGCAAGGGAAAGAAGATATTAACCAAGAACAAGGTATCCAAGATTAAGAAAGTTAGGTTTATAGGCCAAGAATCATAGGAGGTACACTGGTGTGGCCTAATGGTTGTGGATGAGTCACCTAGGGAGGTGGCTAAGGTTAAGAGCTCAAGGGGGAGCTCAAAGAGTCAATTTGGGACCCATGGTCAATGGATCTCAAAAGGATATTTCTTGAAAGTCTAGATGAATCATGGAGTGTGTCAAAGGATTTGGAGACGGATTTGAGCCTCAATCCTTAGGTTTTGGCACATGTGGTTTAAGTTTCATGCAAGAAATATAACATTGAGGTCATATTGTATGACAATTGATTTTTAATGTATAGATGTCATATAAACCAATGCTATGGATGCATTGTGATTTGGTATAGGCAGATAATTCAAGAGGAAGCCAAAACTAGGACTTTAAGTCAAAGTTTAATTGAACCATTTAGCTAATTTTGGATTTTGTGTCAATCTTGGGATTGGTGATAAATACAATTTTGAATGTATTTTTTTTCCAAGTAGACATGGGTATCACAAACCTCTCCACAAGATTTGAGAATTTTTGAAGATTTATGAAATTTCTTATGCATTTCTGAAATTGAGTTCAGAAATGTTGAAAGGCTGATATCAAGGTATCAGTCGATTGGTGTAAAGGACCAGTCGACTGGTAACAGTGCTTTCTAGAGTGAGAAAGCTACTATAAGGTTTTTTGATAGGGATCAGTCGACTGATACATGCTGAAATTATTTTCAGCAAGTCAAAAAGTGTTCAAATAATTATAAACAAGTGTATAATCTTATGAGAATTAATACATACTGTTTATGATCATTAGGAGTTAAAAAATTCAATAATTGGGATATTGTTGGAGTTCTTTTTTATGTATGGCAAAGGGGGAGAATTAAGGTTTAATTAGGAAAACCTTATCTATATTTGCGAAAAATCCTAGTTCAAGGAGGAGCTTAGGTGAAAGGGGAGCCTTATTGCTCATGTATTGGCAAAGGGAGAGCCTTGTGATAGGTTCTTCAAAAGCTTTTGGTGAAAATTCCTAACTTAATGGGGAGTTTAGGTATAGGGGGAACCTTTGTGATAAGATTCCATACATATTTGCATTTGCAATGGCATATGCATTGGCGGTGTAAGTCTAAGGTATAGCCTTGGCAACATAAGTCCAATTTATTAGCATTTGTATTTGTTATATGTTTTCCCTAACTTAAGCGTATTGTCAAACATCAAAAGGGGAAAATTGTTAAAGCAATCTATGGTCCGTGTGACCATGTATTTTGATGTTTAGGTAAAGGACTTAAGTTAGGTTCACCCTTGTATTTGATATGTATATTTGAGTGTGCAGGTTTACAGGATACACATATGACTCAGCTTGATGAATTCAAGTCAGATGAAGAATGGAGCATCTGAGGGACCGTGGACAAGGCAGCAAGGATGAGCCAAGGGAAGCACACTTTGAGGCATACACGAAGGATGACATTGGGATGAGTCGAGGGCTTATATACATCCGAGGGACGAGAGTCAAAGTGAAGAAAGCTTGAAGGTAATAGGTCAAGGTTGCAATGAAGAGTCAAGTGAGTCGCGAGGGACCGTGGACATGACAACAACGGTCGAGGCTGAAGGAAGCTCTAGAAGGTAAGACGTGAAAGATGGAGAGCCATCTGAGGGACGTGAGGCTGATAGAGGAGGCTAGAAGTCTAGGTCTAGGTTGGTCGGGCAAGGACGAGTGTTGAGTGAATATACTCGTGGTTGAAACCCTAGGTTTAGAGTTTTACCAGTCGACTGGTATGGGATCAGTCAACTATTTGAGGGCACAGAAAGATCAATTAACTGATCTTTCTATGTAGTTGACTGGTGTCAGATAAATTCGAACGTTGGTCTATAACGTTCGAATTCGACAGCTGTCAGTCGGCTGGTGTTGGCACCAGGCGACTGGTAACGGGTGGATCAGTAAACAAGTTCTATTTAAAAGAACTCGGTTTGCTTGGGCAAGGTTGACGAAATAGAGGTGGTTAACCCCTATTAGCAGTCTACCAAGCTCTTGTGTGCATGTGCGGTGTTGTGGTGATGTTTCTCCACCCATAAGGAGCATCACGAGCTAGCCGGAGGTTTTCCAGGGACTCATCCACCGATGGATCCGGATCGTCTACCTTATGGACAGTCGTCGAGTAGGAGCGTCATCTTCGAACCACGTTACAACGGTTTGTTCTTCTTGTTAGTTTTAGTTTAATTGTTATTCCACTTGCGTACTAACATCATCGGAAGAGAAACTGAGAGAGTTGAGGGGCAACGTCTATTCACTCCTCTAGACGACCATCTGATCCCCTACATATGGTGCATCAATTTCTGGGCCTCTGCATATCGTGTTGATGATAGGAGGATTAGTTGGTGGGTATTGCATATGATAGTGTCACACATCATTCCTACATGCAGATGGGCTGGTAACACAGGGCTCCCAGTCATGTGGTTGAGATATGCCGCCAGTCATGCTTTTGGTATTATGCATAGGCGGCGACGCAGGGCTTCCAATCATATGGTTAAGACATGTTGTCAGTCATGCCGTGATCATGATCTACACACATTACCACTGGCAAGTAGTGGCTATTGAAGGGTGTGTACAATTGTCCTGTCGAGACTCCGCACGGTCACTTATGAGCAGTGATTCTGGTGCGTCGTAGTAGTTAGGGACCCATTTTAATGTGTGCAATTGTTCTATCGTGTCTCCGCTTGATCACTCATGGGTAATGATGCTGAAGTTTGGTAGCAGGCAGTAGTAGTATAAGAGTTGTTGGCTTCTCCTTTCTGGCTTTGGGTATGTGTCATGATGGATTGTGTGACCTGCGAGCAGTTGGCTCCCCCTTGTTAGCTTAGGGGTACATGTCATGATGGATTTTGTGACTCGTGAGTAGTTGACTCCCTCTTGCCTATTTTTGGGACTATGGTTGTTGGAGCAGTTGGTTCCTTGACATTCTGTCCACTCGGTCACCCAGTGTAGGAGTAGCTGCAGTGCGTACAGACATCATGTGTACATGATCTATCATTGCATAGTTGTGGTTGTTTGCATATGTTGCATTTGCTTGTGTTTATTATATTTAACTACAATATATACTTGACCTGCACCTCAGGAGGTATATTTACATAGGGTCTGGTGACCCTACATTGCTCATATGATATTCAGACATTTATATCTTCGGATTAGTCTAACTCTGGTATATATCATTTATTTGGTATTCTTGTTTAGCATTTCCTACTTCTACACTTGAGATTGTTGTCAGCTTGACTCTTACTACTAGTATAGTTTACTATGCATATCAGATATATGTATTCGTTGAGTTTTTGGACTCACACCGTTAGCCTTATTTTTATTTCAGGATGATCGTCTAGAGTGCCCAATAGTCTGTCCCAGTTCTTCCGTGTCGAGACGATTCGTGTTTGTTTTGGGTTGTATTTGACGATATACTATATTTCCGTTTGCATATTTGTTTTGTTTTCATTGTGTCATGGATTATATATATATTTGTGTGTTATGGAGGCCTATGTTGTTGTTTGTTTGTCATAAGTCGTACCGGTATGCGACTTTTGTTTGCTATAATGTCATGTCTTTTCTTTTATGTTGATATTGCCAGTCGCATTGGCTAATGGATTATGGAGGCCGTGTAGACCTTGTACTCATGCCTCAAGTGTCCCCATACAGGGGAGTTGCTATCCGATTTTCTATCAGATACGCGGCTCCTCAGGGTGTGACATGGGCTCATCCAAATCCGCCTCCAATCTTTCTCCTCAATCGAACTTCCTCCCAGTTTCTTGTCCCTCGGATGTCGTGCACGTCATTTTCGCTCCACCAGTATACTCTTTCGCAGACTTTCGCGTCCCTCGGATGCATCAGGCACGTCGGCTCTCTTCCCGTGCCATCCTTCTCGTCCGCTGAGCTTCCTCTCGACTTCCTGTGCTCCTAACTCCTGCACACTTAGACACAGGGATCAGATACCAACAGAATCTAACTTGATTCGGTTGACCATATCAAAATTCACCCGGGATACTTACAATCTCTTCCTTTTTAATGTGCATCAACCTGAGTTAAGATAGGGTTAAACAACATAGAAACATAAATAGAAAACAATATGACAGTTGTAAAAAATTAATTTGCAATAAAACTCTCACTTAACTTAATCTTATCTTCTCCCCTTTTATCACATAAAAAAAATATTATGAGTAAAATCAACTTAAAAAAAATTTAAAATAGATTCTTTCAAAAGTCTATGTAAATTGACTAAGTGTTGTAAAAAAAATCGAATTTAACTTTGACAAAAAAAACAAAACAAAATGAGTAATGTTAAAGAGAAATGTATTTTTGAAAAAAAATCATAGAAAATTATCTAATTATCTAAAATTTTTAAAAATTTTGACAACGTATCAAAGATGGTTAATATCCAGTAAATTTAGTTTTTCAAAAATCAAGTTTAAGGTATTTTTAAAATTAAAATTCTGGTTTGAGATAAAAATTTGAAAAAAATTTATTTTTGTGTCGAAAATACTCTAATTTTTATCCAAGTGAGAAAATTAATAGATTCATCTCCGTAAAAATTTTTAAAGTAAAATAAATTTTATAATTATAAGATAATAATTTTTGAAAAGATAATTATAAAATTAGATATGACCTTGAAAATATCAAAAAAAAATTCACAACATTCAATATATAATTTATAGATTCCAAAATTTGAATTTTTTTAAAAATAACTTTCTAAGTAATTTTTAAAATTAAAAAAATCAATTTTTGAATGAAAATTTGTAAAAATATATTTAACAGTTAAAAATTCTGAAAAATATTTGTATATAGAAAAAATGAAGTTTATCATAAAAAAATTTAAAACTAAATTTTTAGTAGTAAATAAATATTCTAGAGAAAAATTCAAAAGAAAATAAGATATTAATTAACAATTAACAAAAAAAACCTTAATTAGTAGAAAAAGAATCTAACAATTTAGTATAGTTTTAGGGATCGAAAATGTTCCAGAAGGAATCGCAGCGATGTCCAGTCACCGAAGGCCTGCCCACGTGGAAGTCGCTATGGAGGGGAGGAACTCCGAGCCCTGCGAGATCAACTCGAGCGTTAGGGGGCACGCCGGAAGGGGTCCGGCGGAGTCCACTCCGACGCTCAAGTCAGGATTTTGATGGAGAATGAAGACAATTGAGAAGAAGAAAAGTACTAAGTAAGGACAGTGGGTCACCCCCTTATCGGAGGGGCTGAGCTACCTTTTATACCAATGGAGGTGGACTAAGCATGCTCCCTCGATCTGTGTCACGTCTCCGTGATTTAAGCCACGTTGCCCCCCTCCTTCAGCGGTTACTGGATAGCTTTTGAAACGGTCTGCGCCGTTATTAAGCTTCGACCCGTTGCGGTATTTAAGGGTTGTGATGCTCCTTATAACGGGGATGCTTATCCGTAAACAAGGAGGAGAGTCAGTACTTGAGGTCGGTCGTCCTTGGGGCTCCACCTCCCAAGGTGATCTCGGGGTCGTTTGGCCCGGGTGCACGCGGGCGATATGCTTCCCGAGGAGCTCTCGGGGCCCATCCTCTTGGGGTGATCCCGGGTGGGGTCTTCTGGCTGACCTTCCCGAGCGCGTCTTCGAGGGAAGTCCCGAGGCCCGGGAAGTAGGGTCACTTCGACCCGACGTGTCATGCCACGGAGCTTCTTCATCCCTCGTGCCTGTCACGTACTACTCAACCCTATCACAAGTCCCTCCCTTCAAGTCTGATCGAAGGAAGTGTAGCTGACTGATCAGACTACCGTGGTGATGAAGAAGCTGGGCCTTGTTAGTTTTTGTTTTTCTCTTCGTCCCTTATTGCTTCGCTGGCGGCCTGTGGGGCCCTAAGATATATCTAGTGAGTCTTCGAGACTCTAGCTGATCTTTTGAACATGTCTCATATCTTTGCGAACTCTGGGGCAGCCAAGGCGACGCAGTTGCTCAGCATATGTAACAAGGACACGTGCCCCTTTCCTCGTTTGGCGGCGATATCTTCTTGATACATACTATGGGCTATACGAAGCGACGATAGTAAGGGCTATCCGTTCCCCGAGACAACCCGTTAATGCTATCGACGTTCTATTCTCCCATTGCTCAGAGGGATGTGTCACAACCCTATAAAAGCGGGTGCAACAACCCTCTGCTACCTCCTCACTCTATCTACTTTCAGGAGTTCTCCTTGCTTAGCTATCCGTCTTGCCGTCACGTCCATTTGACTAGAGTAAGTCTCCCTTCACCCTGCTTTTCCCTCATTCCATTTCCATGGGTCCGATGGAGAAGAAAAAGAAGTCCTCTGGCGACGACGATTGCTCCTTGAAAGAATTAGGATTTCGTTCCGAGTGGTATGAGACTATCCTTTCCAAAGTTAGGTCGGAATCCCTTCAGGCTGCCTTCCAGAAATACGAGATCCCAGTAGATTGGGAGGTAAGGGTCCCTACCTCAGGTCAATCGCCGGTAACCCCCTGTGAGGATTTTTACACTTTCTTTTTGGGACAACTAGAACTAGGGATTCACTTCTATTCCTCCTTATTTCATAAATGTTGTCCAGTACTTCCGTATCCTACTCCAACAACTAGCTCCGAACGCCTTCGCCCAAATGGGCGGGGCCCTCGTCCTCTTCAAGCTTTTTGGCATTCCTCTAACCCCCCGATTCTTCCATTTCTTTTTCGTCCCGGTTGGGTCTTGAGGGGTATTTAGCTTTACCGCCCGTCCTGGCCACAGATTTCTGGGGGGCCACCCTTCCTCTCACAAGGGATGGAAGGAGAGATTTTTTTATATCCGTCTTCCCGAGCGTCCCTTCAGCCACATTCACTAGACGGAGAACCTGCCTCCTATCCCGGACCTTGGCGACTTCTAACAGGGCGCGGGATATCAGAGAGCCAAGGGTATCCTGGCTGGGATGGAATTCCATTGACTTCAGTTGGTGCAGTGCGAGGAGCTCCTTTATCTGCAGAGATTAGTCCGAAAATTACACCCCTCAGCTCCAGCCTTCGTAAGTTATTTCATACCTGGTACAGTTCCTGGTTAATGTTGACTGATGCCCTCTTGTTTTATACTTTGCAGGCAACATTATATTTTCCCTTGTGATGAATAAGCTCCTGAAGTGGGACTAGGCTACTGAACAGGCGTTAATCCCAGGCTCAGTATCCTCGACTCCTGCATGAATCCCCACCGAGGGTGACGAGGTGGTGGGGGAGTCGTCTACAGGCCTAGCAGTGCCAGGGGCCCCCCGGACATCGGAGCCTCGGAGTTGCCCCCAGTCCTGGAAGGGGTGTCAACTGCTCCTAGTACCGAGGTCCCAAAGGGAAAAGCGGTGCCTCCTCTGTTGGTCGTACCTTTAGAGATCCACGCGCTTGAAGAGAAGCGTCGGGAGTGTCGATCCCAAAGGCAACGCCCCCTGAAGCGGTTGAAGAAAGACTTATCTCCAGCGGTTTTGTGCTCGGCCATTCCCGAGGATGTAGCTTCACAATCTCCTGGCGATCGGGAGGGGTCTTCTTCTCCTGTCATTGAGATCTCGCTTTCTGTCACCGATGCCCTAGCTCTCCCGGTCGACCCTCCGACTGTTCCTTGAGGCAAAGAGGTGTCCACGCATCTGCACAACTCTCACCGGAAGGCTCCCAAGGTGAAGAAGAAGGCGGCCGACCGTTCTCAGTCCATCCAAATAAAGGGGGTTGCGTCTGAGGCATTACCAGGCACTTCAAGCTCAGAAGAAGATGTCCCTGACCCAGAAATGTTCCCAGTCAGTCAGGGCTCCCTACCGAGGGAATTCTTCCTTCTCCCATCCTACCATGGCGGGTAGCTGAGTCAGCTCGCTACCTAGGCATGCTACATCAATCTCTACTGACAGTAAACATTTGTGGCGCGCTTTTCATTTTTCTTCAAAGTCTTTTTACTAACTGTCTGGATCTGCCCTGTAGGTTGCCTCTAACTACACAGCCACTAGCCGCTTGCCGTGCTCCAGAGGGGTTACCGAAGACCTCCTCTGGAAGGTGACGAATGCCGAGGCGGAGATAGGCCAGGCTCGTGAGGCTGGACTCATGAAATTGGAGGTCAGCCGGGCTCTTCGTGAGAAAAGTAAGCATTATCTAATCGCCTTAATAACGACCGACGATACCCTGCAAGGGTACAGACTCCGGGAACGCCTTGGATCCGAAAAGAATCAGGTGCTTGAAGGGGAGCTGCAAAAGCTATCTCAAGAGCAGGATCAACTCCAGGCCTGAACGAGAGAGTTGACTGTTCAAGTTAACCTCCTGGAATCCGCGAAGAAAGTCTTGGAGGACCGGGATGCGGAACGAGAGCTCCTCATGGCTTTGCGAGAACACGACCTGGAGCTGTTGAACTCTTATGCAGCCGATCTTCAGGATCAAGTGACCCAGGCCAAAGCACAAGCTGCTGCTGCTGCTACCCAGAAACTCCAGGAGGTGCAAGAGGCTCAGGCTGACCTATTCCGAGAGGTGGCGATACTGAAAACTGTTGGTGCAGGAAGCACCAGATCGAACCTTGTTTTGATATTGGCAAAGGATTCAAAGTTAAGGGCTATTTGTTGTCTAACAATGCTGCTTGAGAGTGCAGGAAACAAAGTCCTAGCGAAGGGCTGCTAGGCACCTGACGATGGGCTGTCAGGAAACCAAGTCCTGGCGAAGGGTTGCTGGGCGAAAACCAAGTCCTAGTGAAGGGATGCTAGGCACCTGACGATGGGCTGTCAGGAAACCAAGTCCTGGCGAAGGGTTGCTGGGCGAAAACCAAGTCCTAGCGAAGGGATGCTAGGCACCTGACGATGGGCTGTCAGGAAACCAAGTCCTGGCGAAGGGTTGTTGGGCGAAAACCAAGTCCTGGCGAAGGGCTGCTAGGCTAAAACCAAGTCCTGGCGAAGGGCTGCTAGGCGAGAACCAAGACCTGGCGAAGGGCTGCCGGGCAAAAGTCCAACTGGAGGATCCGGTTGGCACCAGGTAAAACTCTCCCGAGAGGAGTAGGTGAGGACGCGTTCCCCTTGAGGGAACATTAGGCGTCGGTTCGACCTAGGGCTCCATTTTGGAGACCAAAGTCAAAACCAAGACAGCTAAGGCTGTATAAAATAATAATATAATTGTTATTTGGACTAACCCTGGATGCAGGATCGAAGGACTGAGTATCTGCAGCTCAGAGAGCCTCGAAGGAGTGAGGCAGAAGCTGAGCAGGGCGCCCCGGACGACCAGGGCGCCCCCAAGGTCAACCCAAGTATGTAACAACCTCGACGCGTTTTCGCCCCGCTTGTCGCGGGCGCCCCGCGTGTCGCGGGCGCCCCCACTGCCAGCTGTCGAAGCGCATCCCTGCGAAGCCGAAGAGATGAGGCCTTTGACCGGTCAAGCCGGGCACCCCGAGTCCTCCGGGCGCCCTGGTCAAACCGGATCCCGAGGATAATGGGATCAGACGGCGACCGAGCTACAGCCGGATCGGCTGCCACGTGGGGGGGCGCCCCCGTCGACCAGGGCGCCCCTAGGCCCTATATAAAGGGCCCTCGACCTCCTTCTTCAAAGCATCAATTCTTCGGACACTTCCACGCTCTTCTGCTCTCATGCTTTGCTCCAGATACTGCCCAACTCGAGCCGACGACGTCCCGCTGCCCCGAAATCTTCGATCTACTCCGGACGTCGGTAAAAGAAGAGCACAATTCTTATTATATAAGTTTACTGCACTTATTCTGTATTCAATAATTGTAAACTGGTTTACGAACTTATAGAATTGCCCGCAGAAAACGGCAACGACCGTGGGCCTTGGAGTAGGAGTCTACACAGGCTCCGAACCAAGTAAAACGACCGTGTTAGCATTGTTTTTGTGTCTTATTTCCGCTGCGCACTTACTCTTTTTAAATCCGAACGATTTGCGACATTCACCCCCCCCCCTCTCTCGCATTTCTCGATCCAACAAGTGGTATCAGAGCGGGGTAGTTCAAACTTGGTGCAACCACCAGTTTGAAAGTTTTTTGGATTTACGAAATTTTTTTATCTTATTTCTTTTCCTTTTTTTAATCAACACCACTACATCTTTTCGCCTTTTTCAATTTTGAATTCTCACTTTTTTACCATAAGTCAGAATTGTCAAAATAATCAACCTTTGAAAATTTGTCATAAACTTTTTTTATTATTATTTTAATATTATTTTTTCTCGAAAATCGTGCTACCTTAATCTGAGCAAATTTTTTCCAAACATTAAAGTCTTACTTTTTGTCATCAAAATTGGTAAAGTAACATTTTCAAAATTTTGACATAAATTTTTTATATCAGTCTGCCTCGAAATCCGTGTAATAGTTTTTATTAGGCTAATTTTTCTCTCTCTCCCGCACTACTAATCCAAGACCAAGTCTTGGTACATTTCTACTTTTTCCCTCTATGTGCAAGGGTTTTTAAATGGCCAATCAAGAATGGAACAGCGTTCGTCCACCTCTCTTCTCCGGTGAAAACTTCAATTCTTGGAGAAGTCAATGGAGTTCCATCTGAAGACCCATATGGACATATGGATGATCATTCAAACAGGGTTCCACCTCCCTACAGAAGATGGACTATCAGTTGCATGGGACAAACTGGATGAACCCACCCTCAACCAAATTGAGACTGATGCAAGAGCAACTGCAATTCTTCAATGCGGTCTAACCAACGAACAACTCAAGCTAGTCGATTCATTTGGATGTGCTAGAGAAATTTGGGAGAAATTGATCAATCTTCATCAAGAAATCTCAGATGAAGAAGAAGATCAGGTAAGTTATCTCGCACTCTCGGTCCAAGCACAGACAGCCGAGTCAGAGTCTGAACCTGAACCCAGAGTCGAAATCGAACCAGCAGAATCAGACGACGAACTGACTGAGATGGTAACCAATTTCAAATTCTTTTCTAAATTAGAATTAAATAATCAAGCTGATACTGCAATGGTCGAGGAAGGTATAACTTTTGCAAGGAAAACTCCAAGAGAACCATCAAAGAAGGAGCTTCAACCGGTACCCAAGTCCGACTCAGACACGGAATCAGAAGATGAATTTAGATCCGAGACAGCAACAATTAAGGGGGAGATTCCTAATAAGGAATCAAAAGGTAAAATTACAAATTTGAATTTTAAAAATCATATAATTTGTTACATATGCAGGGAGAGAGGGCACTACCAAACTAAGTGTCTTACCCGTAAGATTCAAACGATACCACCGACGGCAACAAAGAAACGAGCTCCAAAAGCACGAAAGAACAAGAGTCGCATTCAATGCTTCAAGTGTCAGGAGTTTGGGCATTACAAAGAGGAATGCACAGATAAACGTTACAAAGATCCAGGGAAACCAACCAAAATGGGTAACTGTAATTTACATCCAAATCAACTCTTTACCTTGAATACTGATAGTTTAATTAATCTCCCTTGGTCAAATTTAGATATGGATGCATGCTTAGATAACTTGATGAAATCATGTATATTAGCAAAGTCAAAATTCAAAATGTCAAGACAAGAAAATGAGACTTTGAAAATTAAAATTGATATACAAGAAAAACTGATTAATAATTTTGCAAACGTAGAAAATCCAGAAATTTCTCCTCACTATGACATTATCTGAAGTTTTGTCTTGGCTATTCATAGGACTAGATACCTTAAGGACTTAACCAACTAGTTGAAATTTGACAACATAGTATTGGGAGGAGGTGAGATGATAGTACGTTGGGGAAACCAACTCTAATAAGATCAAGTCTACTTGGTCTCTTTAGACTGGTGAAACCAGCCGAAGCTACCGATCCAAGACCCAAGCTAGTTGGACCAGAAAATGACCTAATTTAATTTGAAAATGAAATTTCATTAAAAGGCTTTGTCAAGGAAAGGGTGGATGATCCCATAAGGCTACGGCCAAAGAAGGCCTAGTGCCTCGCCAAGACCTGGAAGCCAATTTCTGAAATTCAAATTCAAATTATCTTAT
This sequence comes from Boesenbergia rotunda, assembly GCA_024364735.1. Taxonomy (NCBI): domain Eukaryota; kingdom Viridiplantae; phylum Streptophyta; class Magnoliopsida; order Zingiberales; family Zingiberaceae; genus Boesenbergia; species Boesenbergia rotunda. The sequence goes on from JAGFNQ010001777.1 coordinate 554,399, forward strand.
GTCAAATTCGAATCTAACACAAATTTCAAATAATTATAGATTCAAACCTGTTTTCAAAAATTCTTTTTCAAAATCACTCTTTTTCTGTCTTCGAAGTCAATTATACTTTTTCAAAAACAAACATTTTTTTTCAAAGTTAAACATTTTTTTAAAATTATTTTTACCTTCAAACCTGTCTCACAAAAACTTTTAAGGCTAACTGTTTGAAAACCCTAGATTGGGTGAGACAGGAAAATTAAGTTCAAATTAAAATTTCTTTTATGTTGTGTTTTCATTCAGAGAATAATTTCAACATAGTCAAACCATGATTAACATGGTTAAACCTTAGTCAACTGAGTCAAACATGGTCAAACCTAGTTAATGCTAAAGACCCTTCAAGCACTTAAATAAAGTTAAGACAAGTCGAATACAAGGGGAGTTCTTTTTAGATTTATTCTCAAAACCTGATGCTCTAAAATTTAGTATCATTTCAGAATAAGGCCTTCAAAAATTACTCAAAATTCTTGGTATATTACTATCTCTTTGAAAAATTATTTCAAAATATTTCTTTTCAAAAACTGTGTTATTATTATTACTTCAAATTGAGGTGTCAAAAATTTATCTCCTTGAAAGTTTCATACTCAGAAGATTATTCAAAATTATTCTTTTGTTTTTAATAAACCCTAAAGACACAGAGGAAGGTCCACTTCATGATCTACTAGGACTCCTAGAATGTGTCAAATTTAGGGGGAGTTTGATTCAAAAGAAGAATTTTTGAAAATTTTTTTTTGGTAATTATTTGTTTTGAAGTTATTAGATAATTCTTATAATTTAAATCAAACCTTAAACTCAGAGGAAGATCGCTTGTAGTCAACAAGCTTCCTAGGACTGGGTCAAGTTTAGGGGGAGATGAAATTAAAAGAATTATTGAACATTTTCAAAATTATATGTTTTCATGCACTGCAAGTTCAAAATCCTTTTGAAAACTTAAATAATTTTTCTGTCAAAATACTATTATTTTACAAAATTCTTGTGACTTATGAAATTAATTTTATAATATTTACTTGGGTTGGAGAAAATTTTCCAGGACACTTAGGAAAATGTCCTTGTAGTCAACAAGGTTTCCTAGGATTGTGTCAGACTGGAAAAGAAACCTAGTCAAGTAAAATATTTTGTGTTCAAAATGCATAATTCTTTTCAAAAATTACTTATACTTTTCAAAGTCTAATTCTTTTCAAAAATTACTTATACTTTTCAAAGTCTAAGTCTTTTCAAATTACTTATATCTTTCAAAGTCTAAATACTTTTTTTTAAAAGTACTTATGTGTTTCAAATCTTAACTTATTTCAAAAGTACTTAGATTTTTCAAAAATGCATAATATTTATTTCAAAAGTACTTTTGAAGATTCAAAAGCACTTATATCCTCAAAAATACATAATATCTGTCAAAAAGTACTGCAATAATGTTTTCAAAAGTATAAATATTTTTCAAGGCAATATTGTTCTAAGTGCGTGAATTTTCTAAAAGATTGGCCTACAAATATAAAGTATCTTTTCAATACTTTTCCAAATAAAGTTTTGTTGGTGCAATTTAAAACTTTTTGCTATACTTTCAAGAATTATACTAAGTATTTTCATGCTTTCAAAACTCATAGGTTTTGATACACAAACGCTCTCCTTAAAACTTCTCTCAAAATATTTTTATATTAGACTTAAAAATGGTCTAAAACATAAGGAGAAGAGTTTTACATTAAGGGGGAGAGAAAGGGAATTTTATTTTTAAGCTATTTCAAAATTTTAAGCATTTCTAAGTGGTTCGAAGTTATTTTTAGTGCATGTTTTTTAAATAAAATTTTCCTTAGTAATCAAAATTTATCTGAGAAAAAGGGTTTTTTTAACAAAGTTTAAGCTTGCTTTTCAAAAGTGTCTATGGATACAAATACTTTTGCTCCTTTTTGAAAAATACTTTGTCAAAAACCTATTTTTGGTAGAACTCAAAACTCCCCATTAGAAACCTTGCTAACCCATGTATGCTTTTGATATATGTCAAAGGGGGAGGAAAGGTCAAAGTTAAGTATTTTAAGTATTTTATAACACAAGTATTCAGGGTTTTAGGGGGAGTATGAAAAATAAAGAATTTTTTTCAACTCTACAGTTATGCTTCAGTTATGCTTCACTGTTTACCTTATGCTCTTAACTGTTGTAATTTTTTCCTTAACTTTGAATTGTGTTGCCATAATCAAAAATGGGGAGATTGTTGGTGCAGGAAGCACCAGATCGAACCTTGTTTTGATATTGGCAAAGGATTCAAAGTTAAGGGCTATTTGTTGTCTAACAATGCTGCTTGAGAGTGCAGGAAACAAAGTCCTAGCGAAGGGCTGCTAGGCACTTGACGTGGGCTGTCAGGAAACCAAGTCCTGGCGAAGGGTTGCTGGGCGAAAACCAAGTCCTAGTGAAGGGATGCTAGGCACCTGACGATGGGCTGTCAGGAAACCAAGTCCTGGCGAAGGGTTGCTGGGCGAAAACCAAGTCCTAGCGAAGGGATGCTAGGCACCTGACGATGGGCTGTCAGGAAACCAAGTCCTGGCGAAGGGTTGTTGGGCGAAAACCAAGTCCTGGCGAAGGGCTGCTAGGCTAAAACCAAGTCCTGGCGAAGGGCTGCTAGGCGAGAACCAAGACCTGGCGAAGGGCTGCCGGGCAAAAGTCCAACTGGAGGATCCGGTTGGCACCAGGTAAAACTCTCCCGAGAGGAGTAGGTGAGGACGCGTTCCCCTTGAGGGAACATTAGGCGTCGGTTCGACCTAGGGCTCCATTTTGGAGACCAAAGTCAGAACCAAGACAGCTAAGGCTGTATAAAATAATAATATAATTGTTATTTGGACTAACCCTGGATGCAGGATCGAAGGACTGAGTATCTGCAGCTCAGAGAGCCTCGAAGGAGTGAGGCAGAAGCTGAGCAGGGCGCCCTGGACGACCAGGGCACCCCCAAGGTCAACCCAAGTATGTAACAACCTCGACGCGTTTTTGCCCCGCTTGTCGCGGGCGCCCCGCGTGTCACGGGCACCCCCACTGCCAGCTGTCGAAGTGCATCCCTGCGAAGCCGAAGAGATGAGGCCTTTGACCGGTCAAGCCGGGCGCCCCGAGTCCTCCAGGCGCCCCGGTCAAACCGGATCCCGAGGATAATGGGATCAGACGGCGACCGAGCTACAGCCGGATCGGCTGCCACGTGGGGGGGTGCCCCCGTCGACCAGGGCGCCCCTAGGCCCTATATAAAGGGCCCTCGACCTCCTTCTTCAAAGCATCAATTCTTCGGACACTTCCACGCTCTTCTGCTCTCGTGCTTTGCTCCAGATACTGCCCAACTCGAGCCGACGACGTCCCGCTGCCCCGAAATCTTCGATCTACTCCGGACGTCGGTAAAAGAAGAGCACAATTCTTATTATATAAGTTTACTGCACTTATTCTGTATTCAATAATTGTAAACTGGTTTACGAACTTATAGAATTGCCCGCAGAAAACGGTCAACGACCGTGGGCCTTGGAGTAGGAGTCGACACAGGCTCCGAACCAAGTAAAACGACCGTGTTAGCATTGTTTTTGTGTCTTATTTCCGCTGCGCACTTACTCTTTTTAAATCCGAACGATTTGCGACATTCACCCCCCCCCCCCTCTCTCGCATTTCTCGATCCAACAAAAACTGCCAAGGAGGAGGTCGAGGCCAAGATACAGCAGCAGCAGGGTGATCACGCAATTCAACTATCCCGGGTCGAGGCAGAGTCCAAGGATAAGTTCTTGGAGTCGGAGGAGTATGCCGAGGTGGTGGATGAGCAAGCATTGAAGCGCCTAATACAGGGCTTCTATGGCGCTATCTTCCAGTTGGAGAAGGACCAGCTGTTGAAACCAGGTTCGGACATGCGCACGATAACTGTCCGGCTTGTCTGGGATGATCTACCCCCCGAAGAGCGAGATTTGTAGGACACTTCTCGACATAGGCATAGACTCCCCGACCGTCTCTCACCCACTGTATCTTCTCCTTTTTAAGCTTCTCTTTTGTAGGACAAGTGTGTGATTGTTTTATCATTGGATGTTAACATCGCTGCACTTCTTATATTCGGAATGGATTCTTGCCCCCTTTAGAATATTAGCTCTGAGGAAAACAGGGAGGCTGTAGCGTGTAATCAGCTCTTGGCTGGGAGTGTACATCTCTGGGGTCAAGCCTACACACCGAGGGACTGTAGGGTTTAATTAGCTCCTGACCGGGCGTGTACAACTCCAAGGCCAAGCCTACACACCGAGAGGCTGTAGGGTTTAATCAGCTCTTGGCTAGGCGTGTACAGCTCCGAGGCCAAGCCTACACACCGAGAGGCTGTAGGGTTTAATCAGCTCTTAGTCGGGCGTGTATAGCTCCGGGGCCAAGCCTACACACCGAGAGGTTGTAGGGTTTAGTCAGCTCTTGGCCGGGCGTGTACAGCTCTGGGGCCAAGCCTACTTACCGAGGGGCTGTAGGGTTTAGTCAAATCATGGCCGGGCATGTACAACTTCAGGGCCAAGCCTACACACCGAGAGGCTGTAGGGTTTAATCAGCTCTTGGCCGGGTGTGTATAGCTCCAGGGCCAAGCTTACACACCGAGGGGCTGTAGGGTTTAGTCAGCTCTTGGTCGGGCGTGTACAGCTCCGGGGCCAAGCCTACACACCGAGGGGATGTAAGGTTTAATCAGCTCTTGGCCGGGCATGTACAGCTCCGAGGCCAAGCCTACACACCGAGTGGTTGTAGGGTTAAATCAGCTCTTGGTCGGGCGTGTACCGCTCCGGGGCCAAGCCTACACACCGAGGGGCTGTAGGGTTTAGTTGGCTCTTGGTCGGGCGTGTACAACTTCGGGGCCAAGCCTACACACCGAGGGGTTATAGGGTTTAATCAGCTCTTGGCCGAGCGTGTATAGCTCCGAGGCCAAACCTACACACCGAGAGGCTATAGGATTTAAACAGCTCTTGGCCGGACGTGTACATCTCCGGGGCCAAGCCTACACACTGAGAGACTGTAGGGTTTAATCAGCTCTTGGCCGAGAGTGTACAGCTCCGGGGCCAAGCCTACACACCGAGTGGTTGTAGGTTTAGTCAGCTCTTGGCCGGGCGTGTACAGCTTCGAGGCCAAGCCTACTCACTGAGGGGTAGGGTTTAGTTAGCTCTTGGCCGGCCGTGTACAGCTCTGGGGCCAAGCATACACACCAAGGGCTGTAGGGTTTAATCAGCTCATGGCCGGGCGTGTACAGCTCCGGGGCCAAGCCTACACACCGAGGGGTTGTAGGGTTTAATCAGCTCATGACCGGGCGTGTACAGCTCCGAGGCCAAGCCTACACACCGAGAGGCTGTAGGGTTTAATCAGCTCTTGGCCTGGCGTGTACAGCTCCGGGGCCCAGCCTACACACCGAGAGGCTGTAGGGTTTAATCAGCTCTTGGCCGGGTATATACAGCTCTAGGGCCAAGCCTACACACCGAGAGGTTGTAGGGTTTAGTCAGCTCTTGGCCGGGCGTGTACAGCTCCGGGGCCAAGCCTACTCACCGAGGGGCTATAGGGTTTAGTCAGCTCTTGGCGGGTGTGTACAGCTCGGGGCAAGCCTACACACGAGGGGCTGTAGGGTTTAGTCAGCTCTTGGTCGGGCGTGTACAACTCTGGGGCCAAGCCTACACACCGAGGGGCTGTAGGGTTTAATCAGCTCTTGGCTCGGCATGTACAGCTTCGAGGCCAAGCCTACACACCGAGAGGCTGTAGGGTTTAATCAGCTCTTGGCCGGACGTGTACAGCTCCGGGGCCAAGCCTACACACCGAGGGTCTGTAGGGTTTAGCCGACTCTTGGTCGGGCGTGTACAGCTCCGGGGCCAAGCCTACCCACCGAGGGTTGTAGGGTTTAATCAACTCTTGGTCGGGCGTGTACAGCTCTGAGGCCAAGCCTACACACCGAGAGGCTATAGGGTTTAGTCATCTCTTGGCCGGGCGTGTACAGCTCCGGGGCCATGCCTACACACCGAGGGGCTATAGAGTTTAATCAGCTCTTGGCTGGGCGTGTACAGCTCCGGGGCCAAGCCTACACACCGAGGGGCTATAGGTTTAATCAGCTCTTGGCCGGGCGTGTACAGCTCCGGGGCCAAGCCTACACACCGAGAGGTTGTAGGGTTTAATCAGCTCATGGTCGGGTGTGTACAGCTTCGGGGCCAAGACTACACACCGAGAGGTTGTAGGGTTTAATCAGCTCTTGGCCGGGCGTGTACAACTACGGGGCGAAGCCTACACACTGAGGGGCTGTAGGGTTTAGTCAGCTCTTGGCCGGGCGTGTACAGATCCAGGGCCAAGCCTACACACCGAGGGGTTGTAGGGTTTAGTCAGCTCTTGGCCGAGCGTGTACAGCTCCGGGGCCAAGCCTACACATCGAGGGGCTATAGGGTTTAATCAGCTCTTGGCCGGGCGTGTACAGCTCCGGGGCCAAGCCTGTTGGACCTTTGGATGGCTAGAGAGGGGGGGGGTGAATAGCCAGACACTCAAAACTTTCGGCTTCTTTGAATTTTTCTGCACTTAAGTTAGCAGCAGCAGAAGAAATGCAGAAAGATAGAAACAAAGACACAAGCAGAAAACCAAACCAGCGCTAACACGAGGATGTACAAGGTTCGGGGATAACTTGCCCCTACTCCTTGGCGTGCCCATAAGGTGGGCGATCCCTTGATCGTCGACAGATCAAGCCCCGGAAACCGGATAAAATAGAGCCTCCCTCGGTGGAGAAACCTCTCCACAAACGTCTCCGTAGGATAATAATTAAGCTCACGAGACAAAGAGGAAGGAAAGCTCACACAAATCTCACAGGAACACTCAAGCAAGAAACTACACAGAGAGCTCAACCCCACAGCAAAAACACTTCTCAAGTTTTTCTGTTCGTTCTCCTTCGCTCCTCTGCTTCCCAGCTTCCTCTTAAGCGTCTGCTCACCCGGCGCGTCTGCAACCTCTGATCAGCTCCGTCATCACTGACCCACTAACCTCTACTGGGCTCAGTCCAGTGAAACCACTTCAGATGAGCCTCAGGTCAGTCGCCGTTGCACCAGACAGTCGCCAGCCCTCGCCAGAAGCCGTTGAGACCTGGAAACAGAAAAGAGACAAACCTGACACGGTGAAAGTCGCCATTGACTCTTCTCCTTGGCTTGTATCATCCCTGCAACGTCTGCACACTTCAACAGATGATTAGCAAAGCATATCAAGAGAAATCAGCAATGTAGCAGAGAAATCAGACGCGATTCAGATCGCTTGACAACGTTTTCAAATTAAAGTTTTCAAACACTGATTGATCACCAGACCGATCAGTGAAGTCCCTGATCGATCAGGTAAGCTCCTGATCGATCCAGTGACTCCTTGATCAGTCACACTGACCGATCAGGGATCGTGGATCGGTCACACTGATCGATCCAACACCTTGCTGAGCTTTCAAGCCACTACCACCAGCCAAAGGCCCTGATCGGTCACCTGACCGATCAGGTTGTGCCCTGATCGGTTTGGTGACCGATCAGGTCACTCCCTGACCAATCAGGAGCCATCCTGATCGGTCAGGATGAGGACAGTCCGATCCTTGATCGGTTAGATAGACCGATCAGGGTTTCTCACAGAACCCTATTGTCTTTCTCTTTGATCGTTCACCAGAACGATCAGAAACCAAGCAGAAGCCTTCTGTTCTCTCCCTGATCGTTCACCAGAATGATCAGTGCCGAACAGAAGCATTTTGTTCTCTCTCTGATCGTTCACCAAAATGATCAGACTTCTCTGGATCGGTCACCAGACCGATCCACAACAAGGAGTTTGTGCCAACTCCCTAATCGGTCTCCAGACCGATCCAGCTCCGACCAATTCAACCCTAAGTCCCGAGAACAAGCTCCCTTGCCTTCTCTGACTCGTGCTTAGTCCCCCGGATCAAGACTCCGTGCCCAGCTTCACTCACCGGGACTTCATTCAACCTAGCTTCACTCACTAGGACCTGACTTCACTCACTAGGACCTGACTTTACTCACCAGGGTTTCGGTCACCTAGCTTCACTCGCTAGGACTCGGCTTCATTCACCGGGATTTCAGTCACCTGGCTTCACTCACCGGGATTTCAATCACCTGGCTTCACTCACCAGGACTGGCTTCACTCACCGAGATTTCAATCACCCGGCTTCACTCACCTGGGTTTCGGTGACCTAGCTTCACTCGCTAGGGCCCGGCTTCACTCACCGGGAATTCAATCACTCCGTTCCCAGTCCCCGACCAGGACTTAATCTGAATTCACTCAACCAATCTTAAATCGGTGTCAACACCAAAACAATAATCGGGCCAGACTGCATCAACTATCTCCCCCTTTTTGTTGTTTGACAACCCGATTTAAGTTGAGGCATCAAATGAAGTCAATTATCGTAAGGGAATCAAAGTCCTCCCCCTACAATAATTAACCCTAAACTTAATCAATCATTCTCTCTCCCTTTGTCAAACATCGAAAAGGGTATGGTTATTAAGTTTTAACATACCTCCCCCTTAAACAAGGGTCTCTCCCCAAGCCCAAAATAATGAAAAGTAATTCTTGAAGTGCACATGAGAGGCATATACCATAAATGTATCATGGCAATAATGTATATGTATCATATGTCAAGTAAGGAAAAACACTATCAATTGATAGACCTAAATCAGAGCTCATCAGTTTTTGAGCCGATCAGAGAGAGCTCTGATCGGTCTGTGGACCGATCAGAGAGAGAGCCCTGATCGGTCACATTGACCATTCAGGATAAGGCCTGATCGGTCTGTGGACCGATTAGATTTCAGATGAATTCTAAAACCCTGATATCAGACTGCATTAACAATTTCAGAAAAATTTCTGAAATATGATTTGAATCCCAAAATCTAAGTTTGATAACCCAAAATAGATTTGTATCAAATCAATATTAAGTTTGTATCAAAATCAATGGATGATCAAGTATGTTCCAAGAATGATCTTGGAATGATTGATAACTAGCATTTTATGTCATTATATTTGCTCATTTACTTAGCATTTTTTATCCTCTCATACGTTTAAATCATGTTTATATCATATTTTACGATTAGGATCCTTTTTTTGGAGCTCATTATAATTTCCTCTAAATTTTGACATTATTTCATGATTTTTGTAGGGAATTAAAGATGAACGTTGGGCCAAGGCTTGGATCAAAGGAATTGGACCCAATGCTAGGGTTGAGGAGCTTGGTTCAATTTAAGCATGGTCTAATTAGAAGGCTTGGTTCAATTCAAATGAAGATGGTTTATTTCATCCAACCTAATTTGGATCCAAGAAGAGGAAAGCTCTAACCCATCCAAAAGCCCATCAACATCATCCAATCCTTAAGCCCAATTACAACCCTTATTGGATTCGGATCTAAATCTTCTTACTCCTACCCTCAACCCTCAACCCTCAACCCAAAACCCAAAACCCAATAACCCATTAAGAAACCCTTTCCCTTTCTCCCTCACGCGATCGCACAAGAGAGGAATCGGACGCCTTCTTCCTCACCAACAGCCGCCCCTCTCTTCCACCTTCGCCATCCACCACCACCAAGGGTCGGCGGTTTACTTCCATCTCACCACCGTCGGCCGGAGCTCCCTCGCCCATCTCCATCCCTTCTCATCTCCTCTCCCAGCCATCATGAGCAGCAGCCCAAAAACCTAGCGGCGTGCTCTTCCTCTTCTTCCCCATCTCTTATTCTCTCATGATCGAGTTTCTACCCTAGATAGCGCACGACACTCCACCACAGCTCCTTCATCCGAAGCTTGGGTCCATCTCCGATGTGTTGGGTCAATCTTTACATTATGGTTATGCTTGTTGGTTGTTTCATATAGTTGGATGTTATGTGTTTTTGAATTGATTGTATTTGATGGATCCCCTCATGTTTCAATTTGCATGCACTTGGGCTTCCTTGCTTTATGCTCATTACGTGTTTGATGAAATCCCCAATCATTCATGTTACTTGGATTGTTGCATTTGAGTTCATTAAATTCTTGCACTGCTTTGTTAATTGAATGCTTCATGTTTTCCTTATGTTCTTGTACTTGGTTTGGATGCAATAGATTAGGTTAGATTAGGTTTCTTTAATGTCCTAGATTTCATTCAATGGTTATTTTATGTTGCTTTTAATTCTTGCAAGTATAGTTTAGATTAGATTAGATCTTCATTACTCGCATTGTCTTTCATTAATTAGGATTAGATTTCATACTTGCTTTGCTGTTTCATTTCGTAGTCTTAGCTTTCAAATCCAAACCCCCAGTTTAATATCCAAAATCCAAAAGCAATAACTTGGAATCCTAGGATTATTAATCTATCATTACATTCCTTAAGAGAGACGACTCGAGTTACTCTATACTACATTAGTTTAGAGGAGTTCGACACTTTAATTGTATTTAATACTCATGGTACGACACTTTAATTGGGATCCTCTCCAGATTGTCCTTGAAACTTAGGCAATAGATGGGTCAAGCCTGATCTCAACTCAAAGCCACCAGAAAACCATGAAGGAACTTACAGCACCTGATGATGCTTTCCAGTACTCATGCATTGTTTATCCAGAGCTTACTGGTGACTTTGAGCTGAGATCGGGCTTGATCCATCTATTGCCTAAGTTTCAAGGATAATCTGGAGAGGATCCCAATAGACACTTGCATGAATTTCACGTAGTCTGCTCCACCATGAAGCCTCAGGGTATTTCAGAAGAGGATATCAAGCTAAGAGCATTTCCATTTTCTCTTACTGGAGCAGCTAAGGATTGGTTCTATTATCTACTTACTAGGCACGTTTCTAGTTGGATTTCTATGAAGAAGACATTCTTAGAGAAGTATTTTCCAGCCTCCAGAACATCAATTATCAGAAAGAGTATTTGTGGCATACAGCAGGTAGTGGGAGAGACTCTATATGATTATTGGGAAAGATTTAACAAGCTTTGCTCAAGCTATCCACAGCACCAGATCAGTGAGCAGCTCTTTATCCAGTCCTTCTATGAGGGTCTACTCCAGATGAATAGGATTATGATTGACGCTGCAGCTGGAGGAGCCTTAGTGAACAAAACACCGGATCAGGCTAGAGAGTTAATTTTAAACATGGTAGAAAATTCACAACAGTTTGGGAGTAGAGCTCTTTCCCCTAGAGGAGTTAATGAGGTCCAGATGGTCTCTAATGAATAAAAGGATATCAGGAATTCTTTGGTGGAGCTTACCTCGTTAGTGAAGCAATTGGCATTAAACAATGTAGGCCAAAATCCCAATTTTTCAGTACCTCCACCTTCAAACCAAGTGATGAGGTTGTGTAGTATTTGCTCAAGCCAAGAACACAACTCGGATTTATGTCCTAATCTTCAATAAGATGAAACACTAGCGGCGTTGACTAGAGGACAATTTCAAGCCAAGAATAACCCCTACTCATCTACCTACAATCAGGGTTGGAGGGATCATCCAAATTTGAAGTATGAAAATTCTTTTTATCAACAAAATCCATCACAACAGTCATTTCAACAACCTCAACCGAATTTCCAGCAAAATCAGCAAGGGCATCCACAATTTCAGAGTTTTCAGCAACCAATTCAGCAATTCCAACCCCAATTTCAGCAACAATTTCATCAAAATCAGCAACCTTACCAAGGAAAGCAGCAAGGTTTTCAAGGGAATACGAATTTTCAACAACCATATCAGTTTTCACAGCAAGGATTTCAGCCTTACAACCAAAATTTCCAGCCCTCAAATCAGAGTTTTCAGCCTCAACAATTTCATCCCTCACCACAACAATTCCAACCTCAAAACCAGAATTTTCAAAGCTACAATTCTCAGTAATTCCAACCAAGTTCCCTGGCCACTTTTCAACAATTTCAGCAGTCATTTCGACCCTATAACCAGCCCCAACAGCCCTATTTTCAAGGTTCACAGCAAGGTAGCAATTTTCAGCAACCTCAATCTTCATTTCAAGGCCAACCGAAGACCCATGCTAACCAAGGAGGTTATGGAGGTTCTAGTGGGGTGAATGCTCAACAACAAAGGCTAGAGGAGATGTTACAACAACAAGGCCAACAAAAAAATAATTCTACCTTACAAAATATTGAGAGACACATTGGACAATTGGCTAGTGGGATAAACCAAATGCAAGCCCAAGGATCAAGCCAACTACCTTCTCAAGCTACTCCCAATCCAAAGGGAAATGTAAGTGTCATCACTTTGAGGAGTGGTAAGGTTACTTCAACTTCAAATGTTCCAAGGGCTGAATTTTCTAAAAACCGGACAACACCTAGTTTTTCAGCCCAAAACAGCCATGAAATGTCTTCAAAATCAGTTGGTTGCCATCCTAGTTCAAGCTTCACTCCTTCTTCAATTGATCCGGTGATTTTGGTGGAAAATGAAGGAGAAATCAGTGGCAAAAGTGAGTTTACAGCAGCTACATCAAGTGGAGTTCCAGCTCAAGTTTCAACTCCACAAGTTTCAGCTCAAGAGGAGGCATTAAGGGTTCCTTTGCCCTTTCCACAGCACAAAACTCAGGCCAAGAAGCATGTAGAGGAGAAGAAAGCCAAGAAATATAATGAGCTTGTCAAACTCTTTAGTAAGGTAGAGATAAATGTACCTTTGTTAACTATGATTAAACAAATTCCCAAGTATGCTAAATTTCTCAAAGATTTATGTGTTCACAAGAAGAAGTTGAAGGAGAATGAGTTGGTCAGCTTAGGGAAGAATGTTTCAGCACTTATCCATGTCATCCCTCAGAAGTGTGAAGATCCAGGGGTTTTCACTGTGTCTTGTGAGATTGGGAGGACTCTGTTTCATGATGTCATGTTGGACTTAGGAGCCTCTATTAATGTGATGCCCAGATCAGTCTTCCAGATGCTTGGTATTGGTCCTCTTCAACCTACAGGAGTGGTGATCCAGTTAGCAAACAGGAGTCAGACCCACCCAACCGGTATTATTGAAGATGTGTTAGCAAAGGTGAAGGAGCTGATCTTGCTGCAGATTTCTACATTTTGGATATGGAGGGAGACTACCTAGCACACAAATCTTTACTCATCCTTGGGAGGCCATTTTTGAAGACTGCAAGGACAAAAATTGATGTTTATGCTGGCACACTATCCATGGAGATAGGAGACACAGTAGTCCAGTTCAGTATTTTCGATGCCATGAAGCACCCCAGAGAAGATCACTCTATTATGAGCATTGGTATTCTAGATGAGTTGGATGATGCAGATATATTTGCTGAGGGAGCTCCACTTGTTATTTCTAGAGGAGATGTCAGTTCAGAGGAGGCTGAGGAGACACTTGCTATTGAGGAGGATGACTTGGAGGTTGTTTCAGATTTACTTTCAGTTAGAGATGATTTTATAGGTGTAGGGGATTGCACTGAGCATCAGGGATCACCTACTTTGATTGATATTTCAGCGGATTCAGAAGATAGGTGTGAGAGTGTAGGGGATTGCATTGAGCCCCAGGGATCACCCATACCTACTGAGCAGGCACAGATTGAGCTTAAGTCATTGTCAGATCATTTAAAATATGCTTATCTAGGAGAGGAGTAGAATTTTCCTGTCATCATCGCCTAGCACTTAGATTCAGAGCAAGAAGAAAAATTATTGCTAGTCCTGAGACAGCACAAGAAAGCCATTGGGTGGACTTTAGCGGATATATCTGGTATTAGCCCAGCTATTTGCATGCACATCATCTATCCTATTTCTGATAGCCAGTGGGTTAGTCCCATCCATATGGTGCCTAAGAAATCTGGAGTTACAGTGGTGGAAAATGAAAGCAATGAGTTAGTGCCCACCAGAGTTAAAAATTCATGGAGAGTTTGCATTGACTATAGGAAGCTAAACCAAGTCACGAGGAAAGATCACTTCCCTTTGCCTTTTATTGATCAGATGCTTGAGAGATTGGCAGAGAAGTCTCATTACTGCTTCTTGGATGGGTACTCAGGATATTTCCAGATTTGCATAGACCCAGAGGATCAGGAGAAGGCCACCTTCACTTGTCCTTTCGGCACATTTACTTACAGACGCATGCCATTCGGACTCTGCAACGCTCCAAGAACTTTCCAACGGTGCATGGTAAGTATATTTGGTGAGTTATTAGAGCACTACATGGAGATTTTCATGGATGATTTTTCTATTTTTGGTACTTCATTTGATTCTTGTTTAGATAATCTGTCTAGGATTTTACACAGATGCATTGAAACAAATCTTGTTCTTAATTTTGAAAAATATCATTTTATGGTGGAGCATGGTATTGTCTTAGGCCATATAGTCTCTAGGAGAGGTATTGAGGTAGATCCTGCAAAAATTAGTGTTATATCTTCTTTATCTTACCCGTATGCGTACGGGATGTTCGAGCTTTTCTTGGTCATACAGGATTCTACCGCAGATTTATTAGAGACTTCAGTGAGATTGCTCGGCCCTTAACTAGATTGTTGCAAAAAGATGTGAAATTTTGTTTCGACGAAAAATGCAAAGCAACTTTTCATAAATTAAGGGAGGCTCTTACCTCAGCTCCTATCATTAGACCCCCTGATTGAAATTTACCATTTGAACTAATGTGTGATGCATCTAACTTTGTCGTAGGAGCTGTTCTTGCACAGAGGGTGGATGGAGCACCTCATGTCATCTGCTATGCTTCAAAGACCCTAGACGCTGCACAAGCCAACTACACCACCACTGAAAAAGAGCTTCTTGCTATTGTTTTTGCTTTAGACCGATTTAGATCTTATTTGTTGTGCTCACATGTTATTGTTTTTTCTGATCATGTAACTCTGAAGTACCTTTTGAAAAAGCCAGATGCTAAGCCTAGACTAATCAGATGGATGCTTCTACTCCAAGAATTTGACTTGAAAATCCGTGATAGGAGTGGCAAAGAGAACTTAGTTGCAGATCACTTGAGCAGAATTGAGGGAGATGGATCCCCTACAATCATTGATGATGATTTTAGAGATGAGCACCTTCTTGTGATACATGGTGAGTCGCCCTGGTATGCAGATCTTGTTAACTTTTTAGTAGCTCATGTTTTTCCTACATAATTTTCTAAGACTCAAAAAGATAAACTTAAAAGTGATGTTAAATTCTATGTGTGGGATGACCCGTATTTATGGAAGTTTTGTAATGATTAAATTATTAGAAGATGCATACCTGACCATGAATTTTATTCAGTTCTTACATTTTGTCATTTATCAGCCTGTGGGGGCATTTTGGACCACAGAGGACGGTTAGGAAGGTTTTAAAGTGTGGTTTATATTGGCCTACCTTATTTCATGATGCATATTTATTTTATAAGAATTGTGATAGATGTCAGAGAACTGGGAACATAGGAACTAGGAATGAGATGCCCCAACAGACTATGCTTTTCTGTGAGATATTTGATGTTTGGGGAATAGACTTTATGGGACCTTTACCTGCATCTTGTGGTTATTTGTATATTTTGCTTGCTGTAGATTATGTTTCTAAATGGGTGGAGGTCATTCCCTCCAGGACTGATGATTCTTGTGTTGTTGTTAGTTTTGTCAGGTCACATATCTTTTGCAGGTTTGGAATTCCAAGGGCTATCATAAGTGACCAAGGATCTTATTTTTGCAACAAACACATGAAAGCTCTACTTAGCAAATACGGGGTTGTGCACAAGGTTTCTACTTCCTACCATCCCCAAACAAATGGCCAAGCCAAAATTTCAAATAGAGAGATCAAAGCAATTTTGGAGAAGACCGTTGGGCCTAATAGGAAAGATTGGAGCAAGAGACTTGATGATACACTATGGGCCTATAGAACGGCATACAAGACACCAATTGGAATGTCTCCCTACCGATTAGTATATGGAAAAGCTTGCCATCTACCCGTGGAGATAGAGCATAAAGCTTATTGGGTGGTGAAGGCTTGCAACTTTGATGCTACTAAAGTGGGAGAAGAAAGGAAGCTTCAACTCCAAGAACTTGAGGAGATAAGACTAGAAGCATTTGAAAACTCAAGGATCTATAAGGAAAAGACTAAGATTTTTCATGATAAGCACATATTGAGGAAAGAGTTCCAAATTGGCGACAAAGTTCTATTGTACAAGTTAAGGCTCAAATTGATTAAAGGTAAGTTGAGGTCAAGATGGGAAGATCAATTTCTTGTAACTAATATTTTTCCTTATGGTGTTGTTGAGATAAAGGATGAGACTAATAATTTTGTTTGGAGAGTTAATGGCCACCGGCTCAAGAAATACTTTGAAGAATTAAAGGAGCTAGATGTGGATGGTTTGGACATCAAAGATGCTATCTACCCAACTTAAAGGGGAGTTTATTTTTCTTGCACTTTTATTTCATTGTAAATACCATTTTATTGTTTTCAAGTAGTTAAACTTTTCTTTTACAATGAGTTCTTGATAATAAATGCTTAGGTAGTGTAGAATGAATAAAAGTCATTACAGATACCATGTTATTCTTTTTGGCACCTTATTTCTTGAATGATTAGGAATAAATGTATCCCTCTAGGTTTTCTCTATATCATTTTAGAGTCTCTTGAAAGCAAATTAAATTTGGTTGTTAAAACTTAGGATTTGAGTCAATGGATGAAAATTCTTGGATGCTTGAGTACTACTTAGTTATGGACTATAGAGTGATGATTTGAGATGAATTCTTTTTACCTAGTGAGGACTTGGCCTAATTTTTGAGATACACACATGTGATTGTACTCTAGAACTTGCTTAGGTTCTTTCAAAATCATATTTCTATGATTGGACCACATTTATAGAGGTTAATCACTTTGTCTTCCTTTTTCATATCGGTTTTTGCAATAATCCTTGTTGATACATGCCTTATTCTTTTTCCTTTCCTTCTTCTATTTTTCTATTCATAACCATATTTCTCCATGGACTTGGTTGTTTTTGATGTTTCTTGATGTTACATTGCCCGAGACGGTCAAAAGGCTAAGTGTGGGGGAGGTGGCTAGAGCTTTGAAAAATTATGGTAAGAAGTGATAATTTGAAAGATTTTGGAAGCTTCTTGTTGTTGAATTGCACGTGGAAATCTGTTTTGATGATTTTTAAAAGGATGAGGAGAGTGTTAAGGATGCAACTCAAAATGAGAGAAAAAAATGCAAGAAAAGAATGATGAAGAGGTGGTGCCAAGTTGATGGAGTGGTGTATCAAGAAGGAGTTGCAACAATTAGGTAGTGAAGGATATATGTGGAACATTTAGGTTCTTGATTATGATTTGATGTTTCATGCTCCATGAGGCAAATTTCGAAGGGAATGTGAGCCTACATAAGAAGTTGAGATTGATAACTCAACTAGTGGTAGTTGAGTGCCAAGTTTTGTGAGCAAAGATGGAAATTCCGATTAGCAATTCAAGGACCAAATCTGAACTTACTGTTTTGGACTCAGTTTAAGTGGAGTAGCTGAATGATGCAGCTGTGGAAGTTAAAGTTGTGGAAGTGTGGAAACGTTGGCTACAGGAAAGAAAGGAAGTACTAAAAAAAAAAGAAACAGAAAACAACAGCAAGAGAAAAAAAAGAAGAAGAAATAAACATGAAGTATCCGGAGATGGTTAGGATTTTGAAGTGGAAGATGTTAACAAGAAGCTAGATGAGTTTGAGATGTAGTGTTGATTGAAAGAAGAGAAATCTCGGAAGAAGCAGTTTCAGAATTCTGAAATCTCAGCTACTGATCAGCCCCTGATCGGTCACCAGTCCGATCAGGGAGGAGCCTGATCGGTCACTCAGACCGATCAGGAGCTATCCAGTTCGAGCAGAAGAGGCACAGTCCGATCTTCAGTCCGATCAGGCAGTGGCTGATCGGTCTCTTGACAGATCAGAAGGAGTTGGCACACTGAATTTAGTATTTTTCTCATCCAAATCAGCTGATCCTTACTCTCCTTGGTTCGGAATTCATTAGAGGCTACCATGAGAGGGCAAAGTGCATTAGGTTACATTTTGGAGTGTCCAAGTCTTCCACTTCCTCTACTTTTTCTATATTTTCTTATTATGCCATATTTCTTTTCCAAATTTTCCTTATCATACTATATTTCTTTACTTCCTTATTCATGATTCTTTAGTATCAAAATTCATTGAACCTCTATTCATTTCTATCATTTTCATATTTCTTTAACCTGTCTTGAATAAGCTTTTGTAGGTATGGATTTAAATCAAGAATGATGGTGGAGAGTAGATAATAAGCAAGCTTATAGTAGTGCAAGAAACATGTTGTGTTTGAGTGAGCTCCACTTTCATTGAAACGTAGAATTTAGGAAGAGAGCCACTAGATATTCCTTTGAAAGGTTTTTGAGTTTAATTCATCTCAATGAGTCATGAAGGATGAAGTATTTTAAATTGTTGATTTAAGGACAAGATACTAGTCCATTGAGCTTGGATTTTTGAGAATTAACAACCCTAGGTAATTTCCTTTCAATTGCTTCTAACGATGATTGAGAATAATCTAGAGGGATACATCATTAGTTTACTAGTAGCTTGTGCGAGACGCCCAAGAGTAAGTGTGGGGGAGTTGATAACTTTCATTTTGTTACTTCAATTAGGCTCTTAAATCCATATTTTGATCCATCTTTATATGCTTAATCTAGGATTTACACTAGGTTCCATGGATTAAGTTCATTTTGGCTTTTATTGCAAATCTTTGCATATTTGAGATGTTTTGATACCTAATTCGAATGTGGTTTTGTAGGCTTTGAAGGATCATGGACCTAAGTCAAGTTGGATCAAGTTTGAGTCAGAATTTGACTCGGATCAAGGTGATCAAGCATTGAATCAATATGGGTCGTCCGATCAAGGAACAAGTAGATCTAAGCCGTCTATGAGCTTCTGATCAATCCGAGTTCAGGATAGGGCTAATCATGACCCCAGATCAATATCTGAAAGTTTGAACCAAATCAGAGCACATCTGACCGTCGGATCAAGCTTAAAGGAGTCTCAACCATCCAAGCAAGAGGAGGGAAGATCTGAGCCATCCACCGCAGATCTGATTGATCCGAGTTAAGGAGAAGTAGATCAGAGCCATTGATCAAGATCTGGAAATTTTGGCTCAGATCTGAGAAGATCTGACCGTTGGATGAGGCCGGAACGATCACAGCCGTCGAAATTCAAATATTTCAGTTAAAATAGAATTCCCCTCTTCCGCTCGAGCGTCGTCGCGAGATCGCGTCTCCAGTTCTTTCCATTCATCTTCGTTCTTCGTTTCCAATTGCACGTGGCCACCCAGATCGAGTTCTTCTTCAGATTTCAATTCGTCAAGATCAGTTCCGCAAGAGGTTCGCAATCGATTCATCTCTGGAAGCTCAAGTGAGGGTTTCACCGTGAGCTCGCTTCATCCGATCAATTCTTGCTTGATTCCCAATCTTCATCAATCGGAGCAAATCAGAGGGGTTCTCTGAGTTGATTCGAGGGTCCCTGAGCTACCACTTGCCATTCCAACCATCAAGGAAGAAGGGATCGGAGGAAGTTTCAGATTTCACATCCAAGCTACGCAAATTGATCACGGAGCTGATTTCTGTTCGATTTTCGAGCGAGGGGGTTCGGAGCTCGATCCTTGTGTGACGGCAAGGATCAAATCTTGGTGAAGAACTTGAACTGGTGTCAATTAGTTGTAGATTCATTTCTGAACTCAATTCTGTAACATTCCAGTTGTTTCGTATCGTTTCAGATCGCGTTTCAGCTACTGATCGGTCATTCGACCGATCCAGGCAGCACCTGATCGGTCACCAGTCCGATCAGGCTTGTATCTAATCGGTCAGCCGACTGATCAGTTGACCACAACTACAATTTAGCCTTGTTTTTAAGCATTCAATTCGTATTGAGTGAATTCCCTTTAATTTCTGCAACTTAGCTACATATTTATTGTTTGCTTGACCTTAAAGCTAGTTCAATCTGTTGGTGCAGGAAGCACCAGATCGAACCTTGTTTTGATATTGGCAAAGGATTCAAAGTTAAGGGCTATTTTGTATCTAACAATACTGCTTGAGTGTGCAGGAAACCAAGTCCTAGCGAAGGGTTGCTAGGCGAAAACCAAGTCCTAGCGAAGGGATGCTAGGCACCTGACGATGGGCTGTCAGGAAACCAAGTTCTGGCGAAGGGTTGCTGGGCGAAAACCAAGTCCTAGCGAAGGGATGCTAGGCACCTGACGATGGGCTGTCAGGAAACCAAGTTCTGGCGAAGGGTTGCTGGGTGAAAACCAAGTCCTAGCGAAGGGATGCTAGGCACCTGACGATGGGCTGTCAGGAAACCAAGTCCTGGCGAAGGGCTGCTGGGCGAAAACCAAGTCCTGGCGAAGGGCTGCTAGGCGAAAACCAAGTCCTGGCGAAGGGCTGCTAGGCGAAAACCAAGACCTGGCGAAGGACTGCTGGGCAAAAGTCCAACTGGAGGATCCGGTTGGCACCAGGTAAATTCTCCCGAGAGGAGTAGGTGAGGACGCGTTCCCCTTGAGGGAACATTAGGCGTCGGTTCGACCTAGGGCTCCATTTTGGAGACCCAAAGTCAGAACCAAGACAGCTAAGGCTGTGAAAAATCAACTTAGTATTTGCTATTTTGGACTAACCCTGGATGCAGGACCGAAGGACTGTGTTTCTGCAGCTCAGAGGGCCTCAAAGGAGTGAGGCCGCAGCTGAGCAGGGCGCCCCGGATGTGTCGGGCGCCCCAGAGTCAACCCAAAGTCAGCAGAGAAGTAAACCTCCGACAGCACCGCGTTGGGGGGCGCCCCGCGCATGTCGGGCGCCCCTCTTGTCGCGGGCGCCGCGCAAATCGGGCACCGCGCAGATCGGGCGCCCCGCGTGTCTCGGGCGCCCACTGTGCCACGCCACTGAAGGCGGCTGCAGCTCACCCTCGCGAAGCCTCGGTGATAAAGCTTTGACCGGTCAACCCGGGCGCCCCGCGCGCATCGGGCGCCCCGCGCGCATCGGGCGCCCCAGTCAACTGTTATCCCGCAGTCGAAGCGATCAGTCACGACCGAGAGCTCGCCGGATCAGAAGCCACGTGGAGGGCGCCCCGAGCATGTCGGGCGCCCCCTGCCCTATATAAAGAGGGCCTCGACCCTCTTCAAAGAACAACAATTGCTTCGACGTTTCCACGCTCTTCTGCTCTCGTGCTCTGCTCCAGAAACTGCCCAACTTGAGCCGACGACGTCCCGCTGCCCCGAAATCATCGATCTACTCCGGACGTCGGTAAAAGAAGAGAAATTCTTTCCTGTATAAGTTTACTGCACTCACTCTATATTCAAATTGTAAACTGTTTTTGCGCCAAATATAGAATTGCCCAAAGTAAACGGTCAACGACCGTGGGCCTTGGAGTAGGAGTCGACCCAGGCTCCGAACCAAGTAAACCTGCTGTGTTTGCGTTGTTGTGTTCGCTTTTATTTCCGCTGCGCACCCGCTCTTTTTTTAATCCTAACGAATTGCGACATTCACCCCCCCCCCCCTCTCTCGCATTTCTCGATCCAACAAGTGGTATCAGAGCGGGGTAGTTCAAACTTGGTGCAACCACCAGTTTGAAAGTTTTTCGAATTTACGAAATTTTTTATCTTATTTCTTTTCCTTTTTTTTTAATCAACACCACTACATCTTTACGCCTTTTTCAATTTTGAATTCTCACTTTTTTACCATAAGTCAGAATTGTCAAAATAATCAACCTTTGAAAATTTGTCATAAACTTTTTTTTATTATTATTTTAATATTATTTTTTCTCGAAAATCGTGCTACCTTAATCTGAGCAAATTTTTTCCAAACATTAAAGTCTTACTTTTTGTCATCAAAATTAGTAAAGTAACATTTTTAAAATTTTGACATAAATTTTTTATATCAGTCTGCCTCGAAATCCGTGCAATAGTTTTTATTAGGCTAATTTTTCTCTCTCTCCCGCACTACTAATCCAAGACCAAGTCTTGGTACATTTCTACTTTTTCCCTCTGTGTGCAAGGGTTTTTAAATGGCCAATCAAGAATGGAACAGCGTTCGTCCACCTCTCTTCTCCGGTGAAAACTTCAATTCTTGGAGAAGTCAAATGGAGTTCCATCTGAAGACCCATATGGACATATGGATGATCATTCAAACAGGGTTCCACCTCCCTACAGAAGATGGACTATCAGTTGCATGGGACAAACTGGATGAACCCACCCTCAACCAAATTGAGACTGATGCAAGAGCAACTGCAATTCTTCAATGCGGTCTAACCAACGAACAACTCAAGCTAGTCGGTTCATTTGGATGTGCTAGAGAAATTTGGGAGAAATTGATCAATCTTCATCAAGAAATCTCAGATGAAGAAGAAGATCAGGTAAGTTATCTTGCACTCTCGGTCCAAGCACAGACAGCCGAGTCAGAGTCTGAACCTGAACCCAGAGTCGAAATCAAACCAGCAGAATCAGACGACGAACTGACTGAGATGGTAACCAATTTCAAATTCTTTTCTAAATTAGAATTAAATAATCAAGCTGATACTGCAATGGTCGAGGAAGGTATAACTTTTGCAGGGAAAACTCCAAGAGAACCACCAAAGAAGGAGCTTCAACCGGTACCCAAGTCCAACTCAGACACGGAATCAGAAGATGAATTTAGATCCGAGACAGCAACAATTAAGGGGGAGATTCCTAATAAGGAATCAAAAGGTAAAATTACAAATTTGAATTTTAAAAATCATATAATTTGTTACATATGCAGGGAGAGAGGGCACTACCAAACTAAGTGTCCTACTCGTAAGATTCAAACGATACCACCGACGGCAACAAAGAAACGAATTCCAAAAGCACGAAAGAACAAGAGTCGCATCCAATGCTTCAAGTGTCAGGAGGTTGGGCATTACAAAGAGGAATGCACAGATAAACGTTACAAAGATCCAGGGCAACCAACCAAAATGGGTAACTGTAAGTTACATTCAAATCCACTCTTTACCTTGAATACTGATAGATTAATTAATCTCCCTTGGTCAAATTTAGATATGGATGCATGCTTAGATAACTTAATGAAATCATGTATATTAGCAAAGTCAAAATTCAAAATGTTAAGACAAGAAAATGAGACTTTGAAAATTAAAATTGATATTCAAGAAAAACTGATTAATAATTTTGCAAACTTAGAAAATCCAGAAATTTCTCCTCACTATGACATTATCTGAAGTTTTGTTTTGGCTATTCATAGGACTAGATAGCTTAAGGACTTAACCAATTACTTGAAATTTGAAAACATAGTATTGGGAGGAGGTGAGATGATAGTACGTTGGGGAAACCAACTCTAATAAGATCAAGTCTACTTGGTCTCTTTAGACTGGTGAAACCAGCCGAAGCTACCGATCCAAGACCCAAACTAGTTAGACCAGAAAATGACCTAATTTAATTTGAAAATGAAATTTCATTAAAAGGCTTTGTCAAGGAAAGGGTGGATGATCCCATAAGGCTACGGCCAAAGAAGGCCTAGTGCCTCGCCAAGACCTGGAAGCCAATTTCTGAAATTCAAATTCAAATTATCTTTTGTCAAATTCGAATCTAACACAAATTTCAAATAATTATAGATTCTAATCTGTTTTCAAAATTTCTATTTTTCAAACTTATTCTGTTTCAAAAATCACTTAATCAGTGTTCAAAATTTCTGCTTTCTACACTTATTTTTTTTTAAATCTGTTTTCAAAATTAAATAACTTTTTTCAAAATAAATGAAAATTCCTTTTCAAAATTAATTTTTACCTTCAAACCTGTCTCACAAGAACTTTTAAGGCTAACTGTTTGAAAACCCTAGATTGGGTGAGACAGGAAAATTAAGTTCAAATTAAAATTTCTTTTATGTTGTGTTTTAATTCAGAGGATAATTCCAACATAGTCAAACCATGATTAACATAGTCAAACCTTAGTCAACTGAGTCAAACATAGTCAAACCTTAGTCAACTGAGTCAAACATGGTCAAACCTAGTCAACACTAAGGTCTTAGATAAAGTCAGTCTATGTTGGATACAGGGGGAGTTCTTCTTAATGTTTTTTAGATTTCTCAAAATCCTTATGCTTTAAAACTTATTTTCATCTCAAAAATAAGGCTTTCAAAAGTTGATTCAAAAGCCTTCGTATATTACTATCTATTTGAAAAATTATTATCATTTCAAAATGTTCTTCAAAAACTGTGTTATCATTCCAAATTGTGTTGAAAATTACTATACTCAAAATTATCTTCATTCCAGATTGAATTTTCTAAAATTATCTTCTTGAAAATTACTATACTCAAAACTATACTCTTTTGATTTTAATAAACCCTAAAGACACAGAGGAAGGTCCATTTCATGATCCACTAGGACTCCTAGGAAGTGTCAAATTTAGGGGGAGTTTGATTCAAAAGAAGAATTTTTGAAATTTTTTTTTTTGGTAATTATTTTATAATTTAAATCAAACCCTAAAACTCAGAGGAAGATCACTTGTAGTCAACAAGCTTCCTAGGACTGGGTCAAGTTTAGGGGGAGATCAAATTAAAAGAATTGTTGAAAATTTTTCAAAATATATGTTATCATGCACTGCAAGTTTAAAATCCTTTTGAAAACATAAATAATTTTTCGTTCAAAATATTATTATTATTGTGGCCTATGAAATTGCTTTTGAAATAATATTTACTTGGGTTGACGAATTTCCAGGACACTTAGGAAAATATCTTTGTAGTCAACAAGGTTTCCTAGGATTGTGTCAGACTGGAAAATAAACCAAGTCAAGCAAAATATTGTGTCTTCAAAAGGTCATACATTTTTCAAAATGTACTAGCATATACTTTCAAAGGACTATCATTTTTTTTGGAGATAGTATTTACTTGAATTGGAGAACTTTTCCAGGACACTTAGAGAAATGTCCTTGTAATCAACAAGGTTTCCTAGGATTGTGTCAGACTGGAAAAGAAACCTAGTCAAGTAAAAATTTTATTTTCAAAATGCATAATACTTTTCAAAAATTACTCATATCTTTCAAAGTCTAATATTTTTCTAAAAGTACTTATGTGTTTCAAATCATAATTTATTTCAAAAGTACTTATGTCTTCAAAAATGCATAATATCTTTCAAAAAGTACTGCTATTTTTCAAAATATAATGTTTCCAAAAGTACAAATATTTTTCAAGGCAAAAGTGTTCTAAGTGCATGAAGCTTTTAAAGATTTGCCTACAAATACATTTTTTAAAATGGATTTAATCTAGAAATTTAAGTTTTTTTATGCCTTCAAAATTATTCTAAGTATCTTTTTGCTTTCAAAATTCATAGGCTCTGATACACAAACATTCTCCTTATCACTTCCTTCAAAATATTATTCTTAATTGAACTTAAAAATGGTCTAAGGAGAAGAATTTAACATTAAGGGGGAGAGATAGGAAAGAAAAGAGGGAATCAAATTTTTTCAAATTTGAATTTCAAAAACATCTGAAGTACTTAATTTTTTCAAAATCAATTTAAGTACTTGATTTTTTACTTAATTTTTTTTATACAACTTAAGTACTTAACATTTTTTTCCAATTACTTAACTATTTCTTTCAAAAATTATTTCTAAGTCTTTCTCAAAAATTATTTCTAAGTACTTAACAATTCCTTTCAAAAATTTATTTCAAGTATTTAAATGAGTTTAGTACTTAACTATTTTTAAACCAAGTACCTGACACTTAATTTTTCAAACTTCTCAAAAGTACTTGCTTTATACTTGAAAATTATCTAAGTGTAAAAAGTTTTGAAAATATTTTTACTCTGTTTTTGAAATACTTTGTCAAAAACATGAAGCACTTAGAAAAACTCATAAATCCCTATTAGATACCTTGTTCACCCATGCCTGTTTTTGATATATGTCAAAGGGGGAGGAAAGGTCAAAGTTAAGAGTTGTAAATACAAGTATTCAGGGTTTTAGGGGGAGTATGAAAAATAAATTGTATGAAAAATAAATATTTTTTTTCAACTCTACATTTATTCTATTCATAAATAGTTATACTTCATTGCTTAACCTTTTGTGCTTAAACTGTTATAAGTGTTTCCTTAACTTTGAATTGTGTTGCCATAATCAAAAAGGGGGAGATTGTTGGTGCAGGAAGCACCAGATCGAACCTTGTTTTGATATTGGCAAAGGATTCAAAGTTAAGGGCTATTTTGTATCTAACAATACTGCTTGAGTGTGCAGGAAACCAAGTCCTAGCGAAGGGTTGCTAGGCGAAAACCAAGTCCTAGCGAAGGGATGCTAGGCACCTGACGATGGGCTGTCAGGAAACCAAGTCCTGGCGAAGGGCTGCTGGGCGAAAACCAAGTCCTGGCGAAGGGCTGCTAGGCGAAAACCAAGACCTGGCGAAGGACTGCTGGGCAAAAGTCCAACTGGAGGATCCGGTTGGCACCAGGTAAATTCTCCCGAGAGGAGTAGGTGAGGACGCGTTCCCCTTGAGGGAACATTAGGCGTCGGTTCGACCTAGGGCTCCATTTTGGAGACCCAAAGTCAGAACCAAGACAGCTAAGGCTGTGAAAAATCAACTTAGTATTTGCTATTTTGGACTAACCCTGGATGCAGGACCGAAGGACTGTGTTTCTGCAGCTCAGAGGGCCTCAAAGGAGTGAGGCCGCAGCTGAGCAGGGCGCCCCGGATGTGTCGGGCGCCCCAGAGTCAACCCAAAGTCAGCAGAGAAGTAAACCTCCGACAGCACCGCGTTGGGGGGCGCCCCGCGCATGTCGGGCGCCCCTCTTGTCGCGGGCGCCGCGCAAATCGGGCACCGCGCAGATCGGGCGCCCCGCGTGTCTCGGGCGCCCACTGTGCCACGCCACTGAAGGCGGCTGCAGCTCACCCTCGCGAAGCCTCGGTGATAAAGCTTTGACCGGTCAACCCGGGCGCCCCGCGCGCATCGGGCGCCCCAGTCAACTGTTATCCCGCAGTCGAAGCGATCAGTCACGACCGAGAGCTCGCCGGATCAGAAGCCACGTGGAGGGCGCCCCGAGCATGTCGGGCGCCCCCTGCCCTATATAAAGAGGGCCTCGACCCTCTTCAAAGAACAACAATTGCTTCGACGTTTCCACGCTCTTCTGCTCTCGTGCTCTGCTCCAGAAACTGCCCAACTTGAGCCGACGACGTCCCGCTGCCCCGAAATCATCGATCTACTCCGGACGTCGGTAAAAGAAGAGAAATTCTTTCCTGTATAAGTTTACTGCACTCACTCTATATTCAAATTGTAAACTATTTTTGCGCCAAATATAGAATTGCCCAAAGTAAACGGTCAACGACCGTGGGCCTTGGAGTAGGAGTCTACCCAGGCTCCGAACCAAGTAAACCTGCTGTGTTTGCGTTGTTGTGTTCGCTTTTATTTCCGCTGCGCACCCGCTCTTTTTTTAATCCGAACGAATTGCGACATTCACCCCCCCTCTCTCGCATTTCTCGATCCAACACAATCTTCAATTCCATAATTTCATATTGAATTGCTTGTCTTTGTTAAGTTAGGTTTTTACAAGTTGCTAGTTTAATTCCTGCTTTAGCCAATTTCATTTCAAACTATACTCTCTTTCTTATTTGCAAAACAAAACCCCCATTCCAATTTGAAAACCCAAAACATTTGACGACAAACAAATTCAAGCTTGATTCAAATACTCACAACTAGTCCTTGGAAAAATACGACCTGAGGCCCCTATTCTACATTTAATTCTGTTAGCCAAGGGTTTTCATTTTATAAATTTCTAAATTTGAGGCTCATTTGTGACCTTAGTTATTGAGACATCAATGATCAGTATGTATCAATCAGTTTTGATAATCCAATTTACATTTAGGTACTGATGCCTTGATAATCCAATTAATATCAGACATATGAAAAGCATCAGGTTTGATACCAGTCTGATGAAAAGAAAACAACTAAGTCATAGAACTTAAGCTCATGTTCTTTGTCTAATGATGTATTGTGAGATTTTTATAGTGATTTTTGAATCAGTACTAATTAATGTGTCCATACTTGTTCTTTAGTATGCATTCATGTTCTATAACACATACAGGAAGATCTTAGCTTACTCGATCATGTTCACCAAACAAGGCACCTTATGCTTGAGATATATAATCAGACATTCCAAAAATAAGTTGCAATTTTGATATTGTGGCTAACTTCTAGATTTTCAGTAAACTATAAATTGCAACAATAAAACTAATCATTCTAGGCAATCCATAGTAAGAACAAGTTATGTGTCAACAACCATCTATGTAATAATTTTTTTCTTTTTCAAAACTTGTTGATTTATTTTGAAACTAGTGTAACCTTGTGCATGGATATACTATCATTCGTTGCATGAAAAATTTTCTTACTGCCCAAATTAGATTCCATAAATCACTACATTCATGAGTATATCCTTAGCCTTGTGTTTGGAGCATCAATTATCAACAACCCATGTTGATAGATGCTCCCCCTCAACCGATGCCTATACAATTCGGAATATAGAGGTTTTAGGTACCCAAATTTTGGGACCTAATGCATCTTCAATGAAAGACTTTGGCACTCATGCCTTAGTCATTTTCTTTTTAACTTTTTGAACCCTAGAATTATTTGGTGATCCAAAATGGGTTCTAGACATTAATGACATGAAACTTGATTCTTTAGGTTGGTAACCTAAGTCAACTTTGTTGTAAACCGTTTTTTGTGAATTTAGTATCATGTCTAAAGTTTTAGAGCTAGTTGAAAACTTCTCAAGAATATTCTTGAGATTTTCAATTTCGCTCCTTAGGGTCTTGTTTTCATCCTTAAGGGACACATCATGCAAATCATCAATTACCTCATCCTTAGTGGTTTTTAATTGTTCTACTTCCAATTTCAATAGTTTAACGTTGCTCTTAGATTTTTTAAGCAAATCAGTTAGGCATGCTATTGTTCTATAACATTTGTATAACTCGGGAGAAATTGTTGGATCGATAGAACCGATAGAGGGGGGGTGAATATCGGTATTCATTTTTCGGAAAATTAAGAGCAAGTGCACAGCGGAAATAAAAAAACAATAACGCAGAGACGCAGTCGTTTTTACTTGGTTCGGAGCCTGGGTCGACTCCTACTCCAAGGCCCACGGTCGTTGACCGTTTACTTTGGGCAATTCTATATTAGGCGCAAAATAGTTTACAAAGGATTACAGAATTAAGTACAGTAAACTTTTAAATAGCTCTTTTATCGACGTCCGGGGTAGATCGACTTTTTCGGAGCAACGGGACGTCGTCGGCTCGAGTTGGAAGGATTCCGAGGCGAAGCGCGAGAGCAGAAGAGCTTTGAGACGTAGAGAGAGTTGATGTTCTGAAGCCTTGGTCGAGGGCCCTTTATATAGGGCCTGGGGGCGCCCGGGATGTCGGGGGCGCCCCCCCACGTGTCCTTTGATCCGCCAAAGTCTCGGTCAGCATCTGATCCCTTCATCTTCGGGATCCACTTTGACCGGGGCGCCCGGAGCGCTCGGGGCGCCCGGATTGACCGGGTCAAAGAGTTATCCGCTGGCTTCGAAGGGCGCTGCTTCGGTAGCTGGCACTGGGAGCGCCCGGGACGCTGGGGGCCCATCTTGCTGTCTTGTGTTTTGTGTTTGCCTTGGGGGCGCCCGGGACACTCCGGGCGCCCTGGTCAGCTGTAGCCTCATTCCTTTGAGGCTTTCTGAGCTGCAGACACACGTTCCTTCGGTCCTGCATCCAGGGTTAGTCCAAAACACAATAAAGTATTAGATTATACAGCCTTAGCTGTCTTGGTTCTGACTTTGGTCTCCAAAATGGAGCCCTAGGTCGAACCGACGCCTACTGTTCCCTCGACGGGGAACGCGTCCTCACCTACTCCTCTCGGGAGAATTTACCTGATGCCAACCGTTCCTTTGGTTGGACTTTTGCCTGACGGTCCTTTGTCAGGTCTTGGAGGCCGAGCTGCCCTTCGCCCGGTGCCTAGCATTCCTTCGCTAGGGCTTCAGTCCCAGGCTGTCCTTCGCCTGGCGCCTAGCAGTCCTTCGCTAGGGCTTTTTACCCTGGCATTCCTTCGCCAGTGCCTAGCAGTCCTTTGCTAGGACTTTTTACCCTGGCATTCCTTCGCCAGTGCCTAGCAGTCCTTCGCTAGGACTTTTCCTACACACTAGAGTAACTTGTTAGAAAACAAGTAAGACTTAACTTTTGACCTCTGTTGCCATTATCAAAACACAGGTTTGACTTGGGTGCCTTCTGCACCAACAATCTCCCCCTTTTTGATTTATGGCAACCCTAGTTCAAAAAGTTAAGTTTAAGCAAGCATAAAAGTGTTAAATTTTGTTCCCTCCCCCTGGAGGGAATCTCCCCCTAGATTTTTCAAAAATTCGTGGGGTTTAAAAAACTTTACTTGTACTTTGAAAAACTTAAGGTTTTAGGTACTCAGAAATCTTTTAATAACTTAAGTTAAAAGTACATAGGAGAGTTTTTGAAGAATGATTTTAGAGTACTTAGAAAGTTTGAAGCTTTAAGTTTTAAGGTACTCAAAATGTTTTGAAAGTGTTAGCTTAAGTACTTAGTAGGATTTAAAAAAGCTTAAGTACTTACTAGGCTTTGAAACACTTTAGTATATTTGGAAAACTTTAAGTACTTAATAAATAAAGTACATTTGGAAAACTTTAAGTACTTAATAACTTTGTACTTATACAGTTTTGAAAAACTTAAGCTTAAAGTACTTATTGAAGTAAAAAAAATTTGACAAGCTTAAGCAAGAAAATTTTGAAAGACTTAAGTACTTAGCAATATTTTGAAAGCTAAAGTAAAATTTTGAAAGCTTTTAAGAACTTTAAGTACTTTAGTCAATTTTGAAAAGCTTAAGTATTTTTGAAAATTTTGAATAAAGGATAAGAAATTTTCTTTTTGAATAAAGGATAGAGTTAAAAAAAATTAATTTTACTCTCTCCTTGCCTATCTCTCCCCCTTTGCCATATATCAAAAACAGATGAATATAGCAGAAATAAGATTTGCATAAAGGAAGTAAGCATAAAGGAAGTAAGTAAGATTTTGTTGTACTGAATCAATTCATAATTAGACTTAAACTAAATCAGTCAATTTTCTCTGTAGGGACCTGTCTAACCCAATTAGCTACTTATTAACTGTTATAAACAGTAGTTTTTGCTAGGGTTAGTCAAGTTAAGTGTTTCTGTTCAAGTTAGATTTTCTAAACTTAACACTCAACTTGATTGCTGTGTAAGTTGTATTTAGTGCCCCAATTACTGCAGATGCACTGACTTAAAGCATCTTGAATTAAAGCAAAGACCTAAGCATCTCAACCCTTTCTAGGTTATCAACCAAAAGTACCCTAAGGTGCTTGTGAGATGCTGGCTTCTAAATCTATAGGTGCATGCAGTTCTAGGGTTAGGGCCTAGGCTAAGTCCATTTTCGAAAAAGCCCTAGTTTTGAAAGGGGGTAGTTTTGAATTAAAAATAAAACTAAGTCGAAAATGAAAACTGATTTTGAAATTAAGTAAAACAGTTTTTCAAATTCTATTTTTAGAAAAAAAATTTTAATCAAGTAAAGCAGAAAGAAAGTTAATCTATTTTACAGAACACAATCCTAACTGCCTTCTTAGTGAGCTGAACTCAGATTCAGGTAAGGGTTTTGTGAATATATCAGCTAAGTTGGATTTAGAGTCAATATGCTTAAGTACTATTTCACCCCTGGCTACATGGTCTCTTACAAAATGATGTTTGACTTCTATATGTTTGGTTTTGGAATGTTGGATTGGGTTTTTAGTTAAATTAATTGAACTAATATTGTCAATAAATACTTGAGTTTGGGTGTAGTTGAGCTGGAAGTCCTTAAGTGTGTGCATCATCCATAAAAGTTGAGCAACACACTCTCCTAAGGCCACATACTCAGCTTCAGTTGTGGATAGAGCTACACAGTGTTGTTTTCTGCTGCACCAACTAACTAGACTCTGACCTAACAGTTGGCAGCTTCCACTTGTACTTTTTCTATCTAATTTACAGCCAGCATAGTCAGAATCTGAGTATCCTGTCAAATTAAAAGTTGAGGTCCTAGGATACCACATCCCTACATTTAGGGTGCCTTTTTACATATCTTAGTATTCTTTTTAGGGCTGCTAAGTGAGTTTCCTTAGCACAGGTTTGGTATCTAGCACACATCCCTACAGCAAAAAGAATATCAGGTCTACTGGCTGTAAGGTACAGTAGGCTTCCTATCATACTCCTATAGAGTTTAAGGTCCACTGGTTTACCATCAGGGTCACTATCTATTTTTACATTAGTGGCCATGGGGGTACTTATGCTTTTAGAGTTATCCATTTTAAATTTCTTTATTAATTCTTTAGCATATTTGAATTGATGAACGTAGTTACCATCCCTAGTTTG
Organism: Boesenbergia rotunda; assembly: GCA_024364735.1. NCBI lineage: Eukaryota > Viridiplantae > Streptophyta > Magnoliopsida > Zingiberales > Zingiberaceae > Boesenbergia > Boesenbergia rotunda. The sequence goes on from JAGFNQ010001777.1 coordinate 586,665, forward strand.
TTTGATTTGTAGTCCTAGGAAAAAGGTAAGCTCACCAACTAAGCTCATTTCAAATTCATCTTCCATTATCTTGACAAATTCTTTTAGGAAGTTGGTGTTGGTGGATCCAAAGATTATGTCATCTACGTAAATTTGGGCAATAAATATATCTTTTCCTAGGGTTTTAACAAATAATGTTGAGTCAATTTGTCCTTGTTTAAATTCTTTGGAAGTTAAGTAAGTTGATAATCGTTCATACCAAGCCCTAGGTGCTTGTTTTAACCCATATAGTGCTTTAGTTAATTTGTAAACATGGTCAGGTTTGTCTAAGTCCTCAAACCCAGGGGGTTGTCCTACATAAACTTCTTCTTTAATGAATCCATTTAGGAAGGCTGACTTTACATCCATTTGGTATAGCTTAAATCCTTTATGGGATGCAAATGCTAACAACATTCTAATGGACTCAAGTCTAGCTACTGGGGCGTATGTTTCATCGTAGTCTAATCCCTCTACTTGGCTGAATCCCTTGGCTACTAAGCGGGCTTTATTTCTGACTATTTCTCCTTGATCATTTAGCTTATTCCTAAAGACCCACTTAGTATCTATGATGGATTTGCCTTCAGGTTTAGGCACTAGTTCCCAGACTTGGTTCCTCTCAAATTGGGCTAATTCTTCTTGCATAGCTATGATCCAATCAGGGTCAGGTAGGGCTTCATCTATAGTTTTGGTTCTATTTTCGATATCATAGCTATTTGACTAAGGTTTCTATAGGAGGATCTAGTCCTGACTCCTAGAGTTGGATCACCCACAATTTGATCGGTTGGGTGACTGAGTCTGGGTTTCTTGGTTCTCCTAGAGCTTGGTTCAGCCTCAGGTCCGGCTGGTCGGTTTGGTTCACTATTTGATTCGACTCTTTGGGCTGGTTCATTTGTTGGTTCGATAGTTGACTCATTAATTGGTTCAATGGTTAATTCGTTTAAGGGTTCAATTAAGGGTTCAATAGTTTGTTCATTATTTTCTTGGTCAGAGTTTGATGAAGTTAAATCTGGATTATTAGATGTTGAGTTGATTTCTTCATCAAAAATTAAGTTTGTTGTTTCTTCAATTTTCTTAGTTTGTTGGTTGTAAACTCTATAGGCTCTACTTGTGGTTGAGTATCCTAGGAAGATACCTGGGTTTGACTTGGACTGAAATTTTCCTAAATAGTCTTTGGTGTTTAGGATATGGACTTTGCATCCAAAGACCCTTAGGTAGTGTAGGTTTGGGAGTCTATGGTAGTACAGTTCATAGGGGGTTTTGTTGTGTCGCTTGTTAATCAAAACCCTATTTTGGATATAACAAGCCGTACTAATCGCTTCTGCCCAAAATTGGTTTGCTAGATTAAATTCGTTGAGCATAGCCCTAGCGGCTTCTTGTAATGTTCTATTCTTTCGCTCGACTATCCCATTTTGTTGGGGGGTTCTAGGACATGAAAATTCATGTAAGTACCCATTTACCTTACAGAATTCCTCGAATCGTTGATTTTCAAACTCTCCCCCATGATCACTCCTAAGTCTTTTAATTTTAGTGTCGTTTTGATTTTCAATTAATTTACAGAATTCATTAAATAGGTTTAGGGTTTCATCTTTGGTTTTTAGAAACCTAACCCAGGTAAACCTAGAGTAATCATCAACTATTACTAAGCAGTATCGGTTCCCGCTTAGTGACTTGGCTCCATGTGAATCAAATAGGTCAAGGTGTAGGAGCTCAAGTGTAGTTTGAGTTAAATCAGATTGGGTTAGTTTGTGATTGGATTTGGTTTGTTTACCTTGATTACATGATTCACATATTAGGTTTTCATTATTTTTAATCTTGGGGATACCTTTGATTAAGCCAAGTTGGGTAATTTTTGAGATAGTTCTCAGATTGGTATGACCTAATCTCCTATGCCAGAGGTTTGATTGTTCTAATTGTGTTAACATACATTTGGGTACAAGGGGAAGGTTTATAGTGTATACATTTTTTTCCTAGTGCCCTTAGCATGATTTCTGAGTGTTGTACATTTCTAATCAGGCAGTTAGAATTGTTGAAAGTAACTATATAACCAGAATCACATAACTGACTTATGCTAAGCAAGTTAAAATTAAAGTTTTCAACCAATAGAACTTTCTTAATAATGAAATCGGATTTAAGTTCAATATTACCTGACCCAATTACCTTGAGTGTAGCATTATTGCCAAATGCCACTGAGCCTAGGTTTTTGAACTTCAGCCTGGTGAACTTCAATTTATCTCCAGTCATGTGTCTGGAGCAACCGCTATCCAACATCCATTGGTCCAAATCTTTATGTTCCTACACATAAAGAGTTTTCTTGATTTGGATCCAATTAGAGTCAGGAATAGCTTCAATTGAGTTTCACTGCCTAGTCTGTCTCACCCAAATCTAGGGTTTTCAATCACGTTAGCCTTATAGGTTTTGTGAGACAGGTTTTGATAGTTGAGATTATTTTGAAAAGCATGGTTTATTTTGAAGACTTAATTAATTTTAAAAATAATTAAATTTTGAAAACTTAATTAATTTTGAAAACAATTAAATTTTGAAAACTTAATTAATTTTGAAATTTTTGAAAAGATGTTTAAATCTACAAATAACTGAAATTTTGTGTTAGATTTGAATTTGACAAAGAAAATAATTTGAATTTGAATTTCAAAAATTGGCTTCCAGGTCTTGGCGAGGCACTAGGCCTTCTTTGGCCGTAGCCTTATGGGATCATCCACCCTTTCCTTGACAAAGCCTTTTAATGAAAGTTCATTTTCAAAATTATTCATTGAAAAATTTCTGGTCTAACTAGTTTGGGTCTTGGATCGGTAGCTTCGGCTAGTTCCGCCAAATTGGCTTCCCTAACGTACTATCATCTCACCTCCACCCAATACTATGTTGTCAAGTTTCAGTTAAGTTTGTTCAGTCCTTAAGCTAACCATTCCTAAATCTAAGCATGGTAAATTGCAGGAATTTTAAATAAACAATCAATCAAGCAATTGCAATCACGAATTAAATTTTTATCTAATAATGAATATTATTTTCAGTTTGGCTCCCCCTGGACTAAAGCCACGGTGATGGTTAGGCAAGATGTGAATCTTGTCCTTGGGGATCCAATACTGATTTGATCCAGTTGGTTTGTTCAGGTATAGTTTAGGTACCCATGCCTGAATTTTACCTCTGGACTGATTCAGTACAGCAAAGTAAGATCTTTGCCGGGATTTGGTTCTATAGCCAAGTCCGGATCGATTTAGAACTGATTTCTGTTTTCCAAGGATCATGTCAAGACCCTTGGAACCAGATGTAAATCGTTCTAAAGCTGATCTAAGATCCTTAACCTGAGTTTTCAGGGAGGAGTTCTCCTTTTCAAGTTTTTCAACTTGAGTAGGAGTTCCTTCCTGAACCTTCTCGGTTAAGGGTTTAGAGTCAGCTCCCTCTTTCAGGAGTTTTACTTCCTGTCGGAGGGATTCGACTCGGAGTTTGGCTTTTGCCAAATCTCGAGAAAGAAATGAAATTAATTCGCTTAATTGACATCTATTGAAACCAGTTACCTTAATTTCGCCGTCTTCTGTAAAGGTCAGCTCGTCGTCGTCCTGTTCTGATTCTGACTCTCGACTTTATCTGAGGCGGTCAGAGCTAGTAGGTTTGATTGGGGTGCTTCTTCTTCTTCTTCTGAGGAAGATTCGTCCCAGGTTGCTTGGAGCGCTTTCTTTCTTCTTGTCTTTTTGATTTCCTTTAAGTTTGGACATTCTGTCTTGTAGTGGCCCTTTTTCTTGCACTCGTAGCAGGTTACGTTGGGCTTGTTTTTATCATTCGCGGGTTCAGCGGGTTCGTCCTTTCTTCGGCTGATTTTCCGTTTGTTGGTTCGGTTCTTCAGCTCCTTGTAGTAGCTTCGGGCTAGTCGGACCAGCTTAGTTTGATCTCCTTCTTCGTCTTCCGAGTCTGAGTCTGAGTTAGACTCGGGTTCAGGTTCAGGCTTCTTCTTTGTTGTCCTTCCAGTTTTACCTGCAACGAAAGCAATACCTTTCTCGACCATATTGGTGTTAGTTTGTTCGTGCAGTTCTAGTTCGGAAAATAATTCGTCTAATTTTATTTTTGAAAGATCCCTTGAGACCTTGTATGCATCTACCATAGATGCCCACAAGGTGTTTCTAGGGAAAGCGTTTAAGGCATACCTTATTAAGTCACGGTTTTCAACCTTGTGACCTATAGTGTGAAGATCGTTCATCAACTCTTGGATCCGTGCGTGGAGCTGGGCTGCTGTTTCGTTGTCGGCCATCTTGATGGTGTACAATTTGTTCAGTAGCAATCCCTCTTACTGATCCGAGTATCTGATGTCCCTTCGTGCAGCTCGATCAATTTTGCCCAAAGCTCCTTTGCACTGTTGAAGGGGCCCACCCGGTTCAGCTCCTCTTTTGTCAATCCGCATTGGAGAGTCTGAGTTGCTTTTGCGTCGGCTTCTATCTTGCGTTTTAGGGCGTTGTCCCATTCTGAGTAGCTTTGAGGAAGTCCTTCGGCGTTTCTGGGGATCTCCAGACCGGACTGAATAATGATCCACATGTCCACCTGAGTTTTCAGGTGGACCTCCATGCGACTTTTCCAGTAAGAAAAGTCTTCTCCACTGAAAAGTGGAGGTCTGGCGGTGCTAAAACCTTCTTGCATGGCCATTTTAATCTGTAACAGAAAACTAACAGAAAAACAAATTTTCCAAGACTAGGTCTTGGATTAGTAGTGCTGGATAAATAAAATAACGAGGGGTGTTGCACCAACCTCGCAAAAAAAATCAAACGAAATATGTAACGAAAATTCAAAAAAATAGAAAATAAAGATCCGAAATAAAATTTCAAACTGGTGGTTGCACCAGGTTTGAACTTCCCCGCTCTGATACCACTTGTTGGATCGATAGAACCGATAGAGGGGGGGTGAATATCGGTATTCGTTTTTCGGAAAATTAAGAGCAAGTGCACAGCGGAAATAAAAAAACAATAACGCAGAGACGCAGTCGTTTTTACTTGGTTCGGAGCCTGGGTCGACTCCTACTCCAAGGCCCACGGTCGTTGACCGTTTACTTTGGGCAATTCTATATTAGGCGCAAAATAGTTTACAAAGGATTACAGAATTAAGTACAGTAAACTTTTAAATAGCTCTTTTACTGACGTCCGGGGTAGATCGACTTTTTCGGAGCAACGGGACGTCGTCGGCTCGAGTTGGAAGGATTCCGAGGCGAAGCGCGAGAGCAGAAGAGCTTTGAGACGTAGAGAGAGTTGATGTTCTGAAGCCTTGGTCGAGGGCCCTTTATATAGGGCCTGGGGGCGCCCAGGATGTCGGGGGCGCCCCCCCACGTGTCCTTTGATCCGCCAAAGTCTCGGTCAGCGTCTGATCCCTTTATCTTCGGGATCCGCTTTGACCGGGGCGCCCGGAGTGCTCGGGGCGCCCGAATTGACCGGGTCAAAGAGTTATCTGCTAGCTTCGAAGGGCGCTGCTTCGGTAGCTGGCACTGGGGGCGCCCGGGACACTGAGGGCCCATCTTGCTGTCTTGTGTTTTGTGTTTGCCTTGGGGGCGCCCGGGACACTCCGGGCGCCCTGGTCAGCTGTAGCCTCATTCCTTTGAGGCTTTCTGAGCTGCAGACACACGTTCCTTCGGTCCTGCATCCAGGGTTAGTCCAAAACACAATAAAGTATTAGATTATACAGCCTTAGCTGTCTTGGTTCTGACTTTGGTCTCCAAAATGGAGCCCTAGGTCGAACCGACGCCTACTGTTCCCTCGACGGGGAACGCGTCCTCACCTACTCCTCTCGGGAGAATTTACCTGATGCCAACCGTTCCTTTGGTTGGACTTTTGCCTGACGGTCCTTTGTCAGGTCTTGGAGGCCGAGCTGCCCTTCGCCCGGTGCCTAGCATTCCTTCGCTAGGGCTTCAGTCCCAGGCTGTCCTTCGCCTGGCGCCTAGCAGTCCTTCGCTAGGGCTTTTTACCCTGGCATTCCTTCGCCAGTGCCTAGCAGTCCTTCGCTAGGACTTTTTACCCTGGCATTCCTTCGCCAGTGCCTAGCAGTCCTTCGCTAGGACTTTTCCTGCACACTAGAGTAACTTGTTAGAAAACAAGTAAGACTTAACTTTTGACCTCTGTTGCCATTATCAAAACACAGGTTTGACTTGGGTGCCTTCTGCACCAACAGAAATTACCTCTTCATCATCTGAAGATGATGAAGCCGTGGTTGAGGAGTCACTTGATTCGTCTCCACTCTCTTCCTTTGACTCCTCTAGTGCAATGAAGGTCACGTGATGGGTGTTCTCATCCTTTTCCTTCTTCTTCTCCTTCTTCTTTCTTCTGTCCCCTGCCACAAAAGTCACACCTTTCTCCTTTGGGTTTTGGTTAGAGATCTCATGTAGTTCCATTTCACAAAATAAATCCTCTAACTTAACAAAGGACAAGTCCTTGGAAACCTTGTAAGCATCCACCATGGATGACCATAAGGCATTCCGCGGAAAGGATTTAAGAACATGCCTTACAAGGTCGCGATTTTCGACCTTCTCATCGATGGAATGTAGACCATTGAAGATCTCTTTGAATCGTCCATGGAATTCACTTACCTTTTCATTTTCTTCCATGGAAAGGTTTTGGAGTTGGCTGAGAAGCAAGTCTTTCTTGGCTCTCCGGGTAAATTGAGTTCCTTCATGTAGCTCAATGAGCTTGTTCCATAGGCCTTTGGCAGTGGTGAAGGGGCCAACCTTGATCAGCTACTCCTTGGTCATCCCACACTGCAGGGTGACCACAACTTTCGCATCAGCTTCCCCCTTTCAGATTTGTTCTGCCGACCACCTTGAGAAATCCAACTCATTTCCCTCAGCATCTCTTGGAGGGATGAAACCCTCCCTCACAGCGAACCACATGCTGATGTTGGTCTTGAGGTAAAATTCCATTCGGGATCTCCAGTACGGGAAATCAGTTCCATCCAAGAATGGAGGTCTGTTTGTGCTGAAGTCTTCTCCTCCCATCGCCATCTTGTAGACTCTCGGGTGTTAGTCCATTTGAGAAGAGCCCCAAGCTCTGATACCACTTGTTGGACCTTTGGATGGCTAGAGAGGGGGGAGTGTGAATAGCTAGACACTTAAAACTTTCGGCTTCTTTGAAATCTTCTGCACTTAGGTTAGCAGAAGCGGAAGAAATGCAGAAAGATAGAAACAAAAACACAAGCAGAAAACCAAACCAGCGCTAACACGAGGATGTACAAGGTTCGGGGATAACTTGCCCCTACTCCTTGGCGTGCCCGTAAGGTGGGCGATCCCTTGATCGTCGGCAGATCAAGCCCCGGAAACCGGATAAAATAGAGCCTCCTTCTCGGTGGAGAAACTTCTCCACAAATGCCAAACCAGCACTAACACGAGGATGTACAAGGTTCGGGGATAACTTGCCCCTACTGTTGGGACCGGGTGCATGTCGACAAGGATACGAGTTCGTAAAATTTAAAATTTTTACGTGCAGCGGAAGAGTTTGCATAAAATAATTTCCTAAATTATTTTAACTTCGTATCTAGCATGCAATCTTATGGTGTGTTGACATAATCATAAAATAAAATTTTGCGGAAAAGTAAACTAATTTACCAAGTACCTCTCGTAACTCGAAGTAAGGGACGAGATCCAACCGTAGCGTCCCTTGGAAGCTCCGCCTCTATTCGCGTCCACGCCGAGTTCTCTTCGGGATGACTTCACAAAGTCGCGAGTTTTGTGCCGACGAGAACTACTAGATCCTCGGAAGGCACAACTAGATGAACAAGAGAAAGTATAGGAAACTAACCAACAAGAAGTAACGGAATCGAATTCCGAGAGGAGAGGAGTCGCTATCCGCTTCTTCTTCTTCTTGTTCGGGTTCTTCTTCTTCTAGTGGCTCACGGCAACACCTTCTTGGTGTTGTGATTGGGCGCTGGCCCTAAGGAAAGAAGAAGAGAAGGAGGAGATAAGAGAAGAGAGAGAGGGAGAGCTCCAATTGATCTCTTAATTGATTGGAATAAGGGCTAACCTTTGGTTCCTTTATATAGTAGCAACTCCTTTGCTAAGTCTCCCTCTAAACGGAATTAGTTATAAGAAATTTATCTTATAAATTTTCTTATTAATCATTCCGTTTAAACCGAGTCTTTATTATAAACTAATTTATAATAAAAACTAATTCTTCTTCTCTTTAAATTATGGAATAAATTTTATAAGAAATTTATAAACTTTCTTATTATGGAAAAATCAATTCATAATTGATTTTATAAAATTAAAATAAACCAATTCGTGGATTATTTTAATCTTCCATAAAAGAATAAATTTCTATAAATTTTATTTATATAAATTTCTTTATACAAATTTCTTTATCCATAATTTATAAAATAAATCACACTAGATTTATTTTATTAATTAAACCAATTAAATTGGTTTTTCTCCTCTTATTTGGCCGGCCACCAAAGAGGGTTTAACACCCTCTTTGGCCGGCCAAAACCAACCCAATAAACCGCGAATTAAACTCATTTAATTCGCCCAAAAAGCCTTCAAAAGACTTAGCCATTTTTGGCTTCCATTGCGCCTCTGACTAACTCAGATTCGACTCGTTTCTCTTGATCGGAAAATCTAATTTTCAACTCGTTTTAAATCCCTCGGATTACTCGTATTGCGTGTGACTAAATAGGCTTTCGATTTATGTTGGCCGTCTATAATTAACCCATTAATTATAGAACGATCATGAGTGGCACCTAGTAGTACATCATGATCCCCAATTAATCGAAAGATCAACGGTTTGACCTCAGAAGAAATTATTCTGAAACCCTTCAGCAGCTCTAATGAATCGTGCCTCATTCCCTTCACCACCTTATACCCACTTGGTTCAGGACACGGTCTATGGTGTCAGTCCCCACTAGGCTGACTACGTCACACCTAGCCCAAGTAGTGTCTTTCTCGTCCTTTGGATTTCTAATTACTCTCATGTATTTAAGAGACTCGCACTCTTAACATGATATGCTCTGGCCAGAGGCTTTGAGTAACAATCCGACGATAGGCCTGGGTATACATCTCCTCGCAAGGAGTGGTGAATCCTTTGTAGGATGTTCAAACATCTTCGGGCACTTCGGCTTATACCCGATCATCCTGAGTCCACACCTCCTTGGAGATGCTTGCTTAAGATGTCAAAGTATAAGTCTCCATGACCAAGATGACTTGAACACCGCAAATCAAAGGAACATCGCACTTAAGCCGCAGTAAGATCTTCATTGACATATCTACATGTAGATTCCCATATGAAGTCTTACAGCTAGTCACTCCAATGAACTAGTTCCCTTAACTAGCATCCATGTTTATCTCCGGACATCCCAATGTCACCAGCCAGTGAGAATCAGCTGAATAGAGAATAACCCATGCTAGTCTCAACAGAATTGATAGTGTCCGTATTTATCAATTCATCGACTAGGGATATTTCCAACAATTCACATTTNAAATACGAGAGAGAAGCAAGAATCACCTACACACGAGCAGCACTTCGACACTGTACGAACCGTACCGGTGCACGTGCAAAAAGTGCTCCTTTTATAGGTGAACATGACAGATTTGTAATCTGTCCAGCCCGCACCATTCGACTGCCCTGGGGCAGTCGACTGGCCTAGCATTAATTGCTAGCCAACGGCTAGTTTCGGGGTATACCAGTCGACTGCCCAACGGCCAGTCGACTGTCCGACGCTGCAAAACTTTCTGTGAGTTTTTGGCAGTCGACTGCCACAGGCCAGTCGACTGCCCTGCCTCACAGCTCAGCTCCAGCCACTCCGGACATTCTCCTTCGCGTGTGCCTTCAAGTCTGCTCCCTTGGCTTGCCCCTTGAAGTCCTCTTCCTCTGGCTATCGTCCCTCGGATGCGCACGCAAGCCTTCCCTCGGCTTGCTTCCATGCCACCCTTCACGTGTGCCCTTGAAGTCCACTTCCCGACTTGCCCTTGGAGCTCTCCTCCCTCGGCTCTCATCCCTCGGATAAGTCCACCATGTGTGATTCTCCAAGTCCTGCAAACTCAATCACACATATCAAATACAACATAACACTCTAACTTTAAACATATTCGCCCATACATCAAAATCATGATCTTCCAATCATTTAAGGACCGATTGCCTCAACAATCTCCCCCTTTTTGATGTGTGGCAATATGTTTAAGTTACAGATAAATGACAGCCATAATAACAATAGCAACAGATAGCAATTGAAAAAGCATGAGACATAGTAACCCTAAGAGGTAACCTCCCCCTTAACCTATGTCTTCCCCCATTATCAATTCTCGTCACAATCCAAGTTAAGTTTCCACTTAACAACAGCAATATGTTAAAAATATAAGACATATCAGAACCTAAGAGGTACCTCCCCCTTAATCCATGTCTTCTCCATTTTTATTCTATTTCTAAGTTAGAAAGAAAACCTTAAACCATCCATTCCAAGTTGAAATTCTAACTTAAACCACCCATTCTCCCCCTTTGACACCATCAAAATGATTGCCCAAACAACCAAAACCCATGGCATCAAATGAGAGAATTTTCAATTTCTGAAATTTCTCACAGTGGCTGAAAATGTGCGTGCCAGTCGACTGCCCATGGGGCAGTCGACTGATACGCTATCAGTCTGATTTTTCAGGTTTTCTTTCGAATTTCAGAAACTCCCAGAAAATTCCAAAAAATTCCAAAAATTGTAAAATTTTGCATGCATGTTTGAAATGTTATACTCTATCAGGGAAAAATATTAAACCATATAAAATTTCAAACATGCATGACTTTTGATAAAAATCCAAAAGTTTTGAAAGCCACTACATAATGTATCAAACTTTGAAACCAATTTTGCAATCATATGACTTTTAAAAACATGGCAAAGTATGTAAAACATAAAATGGTTTTCAAAGGTTTAGAATGTCCAACTATGATCTTTGGGCAAAGTGTCCATTGATTAAACACTTGTCTTCCCCATAGTTGGTCTAGTTTTCATATATTGATACTTCTAATGGTCCAACAATGTGCCACAAGCACAAGTGAGCCAAATGTATCACCATAATGGATCAAGGACCCTTTTTCAAAGCTATTGTCACAAAGTTCATCCTAAACATCCACAAAACACATTCCAAGGCCTCTTCTTAAGGATGTGAATTCCGATTCGGGAAGAGGCTTGGTAAAGATGTTGGCTAGGTTCGACTTTAATTCAACATAGTGTAGTTCTATGTCTCTCTTTGCCACATGGTCTCTAATGAAGTGATGTTTCACTTCAATGTGTTTTGTCCTAGAATGGTGAACCGAATTTTTGGTTAAATTGATTGTACTTACATTATCACACAATACTTTGACCTTGGTGTAATGTCACTCATAATCCTCTAAGGTGTGCATGATCCAAAGGAGTTGGGAAACACACTCACCCATTGCCACATATTCCGCCTCCGTTGTTGATAGGGCAACGCATGGTTGTTTCCTACTACTCCAACTAACTAAGGAAGACCCAAAGAATTAACACCCTCCACTTGTACTCTTCCTCTCTAACTTACAACCCGCATAGTCCGAGTCGGTATATCCAATTAGATCAACACTAGGGATTCTAGGATACCAAAGTCTGACATTGAGGGTCCCTTTTACATACCTTAAGATCCTCTTAACTACAACCAAATGGGACTCTTTGGCACATGATTGGTACCTTGCACACATACCTACTGCAAAAAGTATGTCGGGTCTACTAGCGGTTAGGTATAGGAGGCTATCAATCATGCTCCTATATTGTTTAGAGTCTACTATTTTCACTTCAAGGTCACTATCCATTTTCACATTGGTTCCTATGGGTGTAGATGCTACCTTAGCATTTTCTAAACCAAATTTCTTCAACATCTCCTTAGCATATTTGGTTTGAAAGACATGTGTACCTTCATTAGTTTGCTTGACCTGAAGGCCTAGGAAGAAGGTTAACTCTCTTACAAGACTCATCTCAAATTCATCTTCCATACACTTGATGAATTCTTGTAGGAAGTCATTATTTGTTGACCCAAAAATGATATCGTCTACATAAACTTGTGCAACAAATATGTCCTTCTCCTTAGATTTTAGGAACAATGTAGGGTCAATTGTTCCTCTCCTAAACCCCTTAGACACTAAAAATGAAGAAAGCCTTTCATACCAAGCACGGAGAGCTTGTTTCAATCCATATAAGGTTTTTCTTAATTTGAACATGTGTCTTGGATAATTGGGGTCCTCAAATCCGGGGGGTTGTTCTACATATACCTCTTCCTTAATGATCCCATTAAGGAATGTCGACTTCACATCCATTTGGTGGAGTGTGAAACCCATGTGAGCGGCATAGGCTAGTAGAATTCTAATTGATTCTAACCTAGCTACGGGGGCATAGGTCTCATCATATTCTAGTCCCTCAACTTAGTTAAACCCCCTAGCTACCAATCTAGCCTTGTTCCTAGTGATTTTACCTTGGTCATCTAGTTTGTTCATAAAGACTCATCTTGTGGTTACAATGGTACAATCAGTGGGCCTAGGAACTAACTCCCAAACTTCACTCCTCTCAAATTGATTTAGCTCTTCTTGCATGGCTAAGACCCAATCAACATCTCCCAATGTTTCATCAATGGACTTAGGTTCTAATTGGGAGATAAGAGATATTTGACTTGTTTGATCCCTAAAGTAGGACCTAGTCCTTACTCCTTGAGTGACATCACCCACTATTTGGTCACTAGGGTGATCATGGTGATGTCTCAAGGGCCTAGAGGTTGTGGCTTCATTTACTCTTTCTTCCTCATCCTCTAGGGTACTTCTTACTCCCCTTGATCATTGCCCTCCAAATGTAGGTCTTGGATTCTTTGGGCAAGGGATTGGGCATCTTCTATATCCTTATCAATTGAAGCCTTTCTAGGGTAGGTACTAGTTGTTTCATCAAATTTGACATTTGAGGATTCCTCAATCATTTTTGTCCTCTTGTTGTACACTCTATAACCCCTACTAGTCAATGAGTACCCTACTAGAATTCTTTCATCGATTTTTGACTTAAATTTCCTTAGGTTATCTTTGGTGTTTAAGATGTAAGCTTTACATCCAAAGACTCTAAAATAATGTACATGTGGTACTCTTCCATTCCACAATTCAAAAGGTATTTTCCCTAGAAACCTATGTACCAACACCCGGTTTTGAATATAGCAAGCGGTGTTAACCGCTTCGGCCCAAAAGTAGCTAGGAAGAGAGTATGCATTAAGCATAGTCTTAGCATCTTCTTGTAGGGCTCGGTTTTTCCTCTCAACTACCTCATTTTGTTGAGGAGTCCTCGGGCATGAAAACTCATGCTTGTACCCATTTTCAACACAAAATTGTTTGAAATTAGCGTTTTGGAACTCCCCACCATGGTCACTCCTAATTCGGTTTATTTTGATTTATTTTTCATTTTCTACCCTTTTACTAAATCCTATAAAAATCTTTAGGGTATCATCCTTATGTTTCAAGAGGTAAACCCAAGTAAACCTAGAAAAGTCATCTACTATCACTAGGCAATATTTACTCCTCACAAGTGAGGGAGTACTATGGCAATCAAATAGATCTATGTGCAAAAGTTCTAAAGGCAAAGAAGTAGTGGTTAGGGTTTTACCTTTGTGTGATGTTTTCGATTGCTTACCCTCTTGGCATGCATCACATAGTTTGTTCTTCTCATACTTGATCATTGGTAGCCCCTTCACCAACTCTTCCTTGGCCACTCTTGCAATGTTCCTCATGTTGACGTGTCCAAGTCTCCGGTGCCACAACCACCCTTCTTCTTCTTTAGACATGAGACACTTAACAACATTGTTAGTAGCATAGGTAAGATCAAGATAATATAGATTCGCTTCTATGAACCCTTCTAATATGATAGCACTTGATTCATTATGTCTAATGATGCATTTTCTAGCATGAAATTCAACTTTAAACCTGACATCACATAATTGACTTACACTTAATAAATTGAACTTCTCAGCTTTCCACTATTCCCAAAGGAGACGGTCCCTTCTCTTAGGTAGCTAATAGTGGTGAACATGCTCACATCCCCGGTCATGTGTCTTGAGCATCCACTATCTACTATCCACATTGTTGGGGCCTCCTTCACCTTCACCTAAAAAATACGGAAAATATACTCTTTTGGTACCCAAATCTTTAATCCATAAGCATCATTTAGAAATCTCTTAGGTACCCATGTCTTCTTTGTGGTTCCCCTAGCCCCTAGTCTCCTAGATGCACCAATCCTACCGGTAAGTGAGACAAAGGCTACCTCCTTTGTCTTAGGCCTATAACCCAACCCGGCTTTGTTGTACACAGCCCTTTGACTGCTGATGATCATATTTAGGTTACTTGATCCTACTTGGAATTTCCTAAGGGCCTTTGTGAGGTCATCTACTTATTTTCTTAATTCCCTATTTTCATTTTCAAGGTGTGAAGCATGTGAAGAGGTAGAACTAGCATGCAAATCTTTAAGTTTAGTAGCTTCTACTCTAAGCATGACAATTTGTTATTTTAGATCCTTAACTTTACTTCTAGCCTTAGCTAAGTCTATGTTCGTACTAGAAATTATTTTCACTAAAGTAGAGGAGGGTAAGTGGTATACCTCACTTTCCGAAGCTTCTGACTCTGATGATGAAGTGGAGGAGCTCTCATCTTCACTGCTTGAGCTTCGTTCATCATCTGATGAGTCTGAGTGATCTTGTGCCATAAGAGCAAAGTGGGAGACTTGCTCTTCTTCTTCCTCTGAGGATGAGGGACCATCCCAAATTGCCTTGAGGTTGGTGGTACCCTTCTCCTTTCCCTTTGATTTCTTCTTGTCACTCTTCTTCTTCTCTTCCTTCTTGTCATCCTTTTTCTTCAATTGGGGACACTCGTTCTTCATATGTCCCTCTTGATGACAATTGTAGCATATTATATCCTTGGCCTTACCCTTACCTTTGGCCCCTTTCCTAGCATAGGATTTGTTAGATAAACTTTTAAATTCTCTACAAAATTTTCTTACCATGAACGCCTCTTGATCACTATCCAAGGAGGTGCTAGATTCTTCTGAGTCTGACGAGGATGAGTAAACCACCTTCTTCTCCTTCCTCTTCTTCTTCTCCTTTTCTGCAACAAAAGCAATACCTTTCTCTTTTGCCAAGACATTAGCTTGCTCGTGTAGCTCAAATTGACAGAAAAGATCGTCTAATTTAACAATTGACAAATCCCTCGATACCTTGTATGCATCAACTATGTATGGCCACAAGGTGGTTCTTGGGAAGGCTTGTAAAACATACCTGACAATGTCCCGGTTCTCTATCTTCTCTCCAATCACATGGAGCTCGTTTATCACTTCCTTTACCTTTCCATGTAGCTGGCTAACGGTCTCGTTGCTCTTCATGGAAAGGGATTGCAGTTGGGCCACTAGTAAGTCCTTCTTGGCTCCTCTGGACTCGTTTGACCCCTCGTTCAGTTCAACCAACTTGTCCCATAGTTCCTTGGCGCTCTTGAATGACCCCACCTTGTTCAGTTGCTCCTTCGAGAGCCCGCATTGCAGTGTGGTGGTGGCCTTGGCATTAGATTGTGTTAGTGATATGAGAGAAGTGTCCTAAGGCAATCGCCTTATGATTGTAAAACATTTATATTAATAAATGATAATTCACTATTTGAGTATACATGCTTGTGTATTTGATTGGGATCTTAAACTCATCTACTGAATGTCCGCAATACAACTCACAGCATAAGAGAATTTGTGATGAGATCACAACTAGTGATTATCTCTAAATGCGCAAATGTGAAGTATTGAAAATATCCCTAGTCGATGAATTGATAAAAACGGACACTATCAATTCTGTTGAGACTAGCATGGGTTATTCTCTAATCAGCTGATTCTCACTGGCTGGTGACATTGGGATGTCCGGAGATAAACATGGATGCTAGTTAAGGGAACTAGTTCATTGGAGTGACTAGCTGTAAGACTTCATATGGGAATCTACATGTAGATATGTCAATGAAGATCTTACTGCGGCTTAAGTGCGATGTTCCTTTGACTTGCGGTGTTCAAGTCATCTTGGTCATGGAGACTTATACTTTGACATCTTAAGCAAGCATCTCCAAGGAGGTGTGGACCCAGGATGATCGGGTATAAGCCAAAGTGCCCGAAGATGTTTGAACAGCCTACAAAGAATTCACCACTCCTTGCGAGGAGATGTATACCCAGGCCTATCGTCAGATTGTTACTCAAAGCCTCTGGCCAGAGCATATCATGTTTAGAGTGAGAGTCTCTAAAATACATGAGAGTAATTAGAAATCCAAAGGACGAGTAAGACATTACTTGGGCTAGGCGTGACGTAGTCAGCCTAGTGGGGACTGACACCATTGACCATGTCCTGAACCAAGTGGGTATAAGGTGGTGAAGGGAATGGGGCACGATTCATTAGAGCTGCTGAAGGGTTTCAGAATAATTTCTTCTGGGGTCAAACCGTTGATCTTTCGATTAATTGGGGATCATGATGTACTACTAGGTGTCACTCATGATCGTTCTATAATTTGTTGATTATAGACGGCCAACATAAATCGAAAGCCTATTTAGTCACACGCACTATGAGTAATCCGAGGGATTTAAAACGAGTTGAAAATTGAATTTTCCGATCAAGAGAGATAAGTCGAATCTGAGTTAATCAGAGGCGCAATGGAAGCTAAAAATGGTTAAGTCTTTTGAAGGCTTTTTGGGCAAATTAAATGGGTTTAATTCGCGATCGGTTCGGGTTGTTTTGGCCGACTAAAGAGGGTATCCACCCTCTTGTTAGTGGCCGGCCAACAAAGGGAGAATAAACCAATTT
Source organism: Boesenbergia rotunda (assembly GCA_024364735.1). NCBI lineage: Eukaryota > Viridiplantae > Streptophyta > Magnoliopsida > Zingiberales > Zingiberaceae > Boesenbergia > Boesenbergia rotunda. The sequence goes on from JAGFNQ010001777.1 coordinate 603,484, forward strand.
AATTGGTTTAATTAATTAAATAAATCTAGTACGATTTATTTTATAAATTATGGATAAATAAATTTGTATAAAGAAATTTATATAAATAAATTTGTAGAAATTTATTCTTTTATGGAAGTTAAAATAATCCGTGAATTGGGTTTATTTTAATTTTATAAAATCAATTATGAATTGATTTTTCCATAATAAGAAAGTTTATAAATTTCTTATAAAATTTATTCCATAATTTAAAGAGAAGAAGAATTAGTTTTTATTATAAATTAGTTTATAATAAAGACTTGGTTTAAACGGAATTAATTCATAAGAATTTATAGGATAAATTTCTTATGATAAATAATTAGTTTTATTATAAAGTTAGTTATAATAAAATTCATAAGAAAATTTATAGAATAAATTTCTTATGATAACTAATTTGTTTTATTATAAATGGTTATAATAAGACTAGGCTTAAAGGGAATAAGCAATAAGAAAATTTATAAGATAAATTTCTTATAACTAATTCCGTTAATTCGGTTTAGAGGGAGACTTAGCAAAGGAGTTGCTACTATATAAAGGAACCAAAGGCTAGCCCTTAATTCCAATTCAAGTAATTGAATCATAGAGCTCTCCCTCTCTCTCTCTTCTATTCTCTTCTCCTCTTCTCCTTCCCATTAGGGCCGGCGCCCACTAGAAGACCTAGGGCCGGCCACCTTGGCCACCTTCTTCCTATCTAGGGCCGGCGCAAATCACACCTCTCCTAGAAGTTGGCGTGAGCAAACAAGGAGAAGAAGAAACCCGAACACGAAGAAGAAGAAGCGGATAGCGACTCCTCTCTTCCCGAAATACGATTCCGTTACTTCGTTGGTTAGTTTCCTACCTTTCCTCTCTTATTCTTCTAGTTGTGCCTTCTGAGAATCTAGTAGTTCTCGTCGGCACAAAACTCGTGACTTTGCGAAGTCATCCCGAAGAGAACTCGGCGTGGACGCGAATAGAGGCGAAGCTTCCAAGGGACGCTACGGTTGGATCTCGTCCCTTTCTTCAAGTTACGCGAGGTATAAAAGTAAATTAGTTTACTTTTCCGCAAACTTTTATTTCATGATTATGTCGATACACTATAAGATTGCATGCTAGATACGAAGTTAAAATAATTTAGGAAATTATTTTATGCAAATTCTTCCGCTGCACGTAAAAATATAAAATTTTACGAACTCGTATCCTTGTCGACATGCACCCGGTCCCAACAGATTGCGCCCTCTTCATCACCTCCTTTGACCATGATCTCACCAGTGTTGGGTCTCCTCTTTCATCGACGGGCGCCTCGAAGCCATCTACAACACTTATCCAATTTTCAATGTCATTCATAAGGTAGTATTGCATCCTACCTTTCCAATAGGCGAAATCGTTCCCGTCGAAGAAGGGTGGTCGTGCGGTGGAGTATCCCTCTTGAAATGCCATCACAATTGTTCTGGCTGACTGTTAGATCTTCCAAAATGCACCGGTTCTGATACCAACTGAAGGATCGTTTATGGCATGCAGAGGGGGGTGAATGCACTTTTTCGGATCTATACAGAATTGTTAGCGCAGCGGAAATAATATGCAAAAGAAATTCGAAACAATGCTAACACTTATCGTTTACTTGGTATCCACCCAGATGGGTGACTAGTCCAAGGATCCACGCCGCGAGCACCACTTTTCACTATCGAAAAGTCTCCTTGAGGTGGAGAAACCTTTACAGCAAGATCTTCCTCTTTACAGATGCAGAAATATGAGAGAGGAAGCAAGAATCACTCTACACACGAGCAGCACTTCGACACTGTACCGAACCATACCGTGCACGTGCAAAAAGTGCTCCTTTTATAGGTGAACAAGACAGATTCACAATCTGTCTAGCCCGCACCAGTCGACTACCCCTGGGGCAGTCGACTGGCCTAGCATTAATTGCTAGCCAACGGCTAGTTTCGGGGTATACCAGTCGACTGCCCAACGGCCAGTCGACTGGTCCGACGCTGCAAACTTTCTGTGAGTTTTGGCAGTCGACTGCCACAGGGAAAGAAGAAGGAGAGTCGAAAGGGAAGAGGAAAGAAAATCGAGAAAAGGAATCCCACCCTTTTTGCCAAAAGCATAGGGATTAAAAGCTTCGGCCGAAACTATAGAAAGGGAAAGGAAATTATTTAATGGGTGGTCATTTTGCAGTTTGCTCCTCTGGTCTTTTGGCATATTCGACATAGGCCCTTAAATTTAAGAAACTTGCATTCTGGTCCCAAAATTTTCGGTATTTAACATCAAAACCATGATCTTCCAATCATTTAAGGGTCAATTGCCTCAATAATTTACTCTCCCAGTTTGGTTTTCGACAGAATTGTACAGAGGTGGACGACCGATGAATCCTTAGGTACGGGATGAGGGGTTAGGTTTAGTATTGTGTTGCGCTTTTTTTGGAATTATGCTTAAGAATTCAATCGACTGTTAGATCTGGTTGAACTCCATTCTTCACTCAGTTCTTCTGTGGTAACCTGTTGGAATTGTATTTTGATTCCTACGTTTGGTTGTGATCAGATTCCGGGTTGCGAAGTTGGCTTCGACTGCTCTTCTGATCAGTTGATATTTTGTTGAGTATTTTCCTTTAATACCTCTGAGTGTGGATGAATCAGATGGTGATCTTGCAGTAGGTTGACGCGAGTTTTCTTTGTGTTTGCTGTATGGATTGGTCTTTGGTTTTCGGGAAATTGAGTCTGTGGTGTGGTTATAGTTGATTAGAGCTTGGCTCTGCGTCAGGATTTGATTGTTGTTGATCTTTAATTGGAGAGTGAGTTGTAGATAGGGATGGGAATAGGCCAGGCGGCCTGTCAGGGGCCTGTGGCCTGGCCTGTTAAAAATTAAAATAATAAACAGGCCATTTTGAAAGCCTGTTTTGCTTATCAGGCCAGGCCCAGGCTCAATATAAAGCCTATAAAGCCTGACAGGCCGGCCTGGGCCTGTTAAATATGTATTCTATAAATTAATAAATATCAAAATATAATATAAATGTAGGGATAGTCGGGTTTGATCCCTGGACGCCAGAGTAAGCAAATACCTATTCACACTCACCTAACCACCAGATTAGTGCACCATTGTTTCAAATCTAACAACAATTATATATTTGTATGCTACACAGAGAGTGCTGAATATTTGATTAAACATTTGTAAGCAATTCTGAAAAATCAGCTTAATCTAAAATCTTTGATATTTTCTTATCCAAAATCAGAATATCTATATCAAATTATTGAATAGGCTTTGTAAACAGGCCACAGGCCAGGCTATTGAACAGGCCAGGCTCAGGCCTGTTTGCTATTATACAGGCCTGGCCTGTTAAGGTGAAAGCCTAGCCTGGCCTGGCCTGTTTCCATCCCTAGTTGTAGATGGTGTTGTGGGCTTCTGATGGTGTTTTTCCAAATCTTGTTCTTAGTTATGGACTGTATTTTGATCCTATTGTTGTGCAGGTGGTGTTTGGTGCTTAGGTAGTTGAATAGAATTTCTTGATGTTTCTTCTTGGGTGTTGTCGTGTGGTGGAGGTCTTCTTGGTGTTGGTTTAGTGGGCATTTCTTTGTTTTAATGGATTAGTCTTGATTTGGATTGGGTTAGGTTTTAGGTTAAACCTAACCCGAACCCAAACATGATTGGTTGGGTTAAATTATTTAATAAAAATATAAATAGCTAAATTGTATTGGTTATTTGTTTTTGGATGCAGGGCATGGATTGGATTCCACTTGTTGCGACTAATATTATTTCAGACGAGGATTCTTGTCGCTACCAGATTTATTTATTAGAGGCGGGTATCTCTGACTCTTCTTTTAGATTAGTCACAGATATATGCTTGATATGCTTTGTGTTGCAATAGAGTAATAGATTGTGATATAACTCTTCTATTTGTCTTGCTGATACTGTTTGTGCTATACATGGCATGTGATACATATACCTTTAGGACTTAGGCTTTGGTGCATTATCTACGATCCTTGCATATCATGTTGATATAGGTGGACTAGATAGTGGATGTTGTTTGACCAGTGGCATGCATCATCGTGCATTGTGCATCACTGTCGATCAGGGGCCCCCATTTGTGGGTGAGTCAGGTCGACAGTCATACTGACCTACCCATACGGCCACTCATTGGTTAGTGGTTGATGGAGTATTGGGTAGTGTGCTCTGTGCAGCTCCGCTCATGCACTCATGGGTTAGTGAATCAGAGCGTGGTAGCAGACAGAAGTCCCTCCTTGACTAGTCCATATACCAGGAGATAAGAGGGAGAGGTCTCTCCCCCATTTATATACATGGGGTAGGGGTAACACCCAGATAGAGATGTCCTCCAGAGATGACCTGGGGTAGACAGAGATGCCCCCGGATAGGGCATGGAGTAGGGTTGTTACACCGGCAGCATTCCGTCTACTCGATCGCTCAGTAGTAGTGATGGCAGGGTATGGACAGCAGTCACAACCCTACGTCGGAGGGTGGCCTCCGCTCAGCTTCCTCCCGTACATAGGTGACGATATCTGACCGACGGCAGGGGTGACCATGTCATTGCACCTTGTGTATACATATATTTTGCACTTACTTGTTCTTGCTTTACTTGGATGCTGCATATGATTGACATGCACTTACAGGAGACCCTTACGTCTGGTTTTAGCGACTCTGCTACATTTGTATGGTATTTCCTATTTCCTCTTTCAGTTGTACTTACCACTGCTTGTACACGTGTTATCTCGATAGTCTGTTACACTGTTGCTAGCTTAGACTATCCTGCATATATGATGAGATATCCGCTGAGTTCTATAACTCATTTCGTTAGCTCCTTGTTTTTATTTCAGGATGATCGACTGGAGTGCCCGACAACCTGTCCCAGTACTCATACTCGTCGAGATGATGTCGAGATTATCTTCTATTTTGTTGGTGGTACATGTTGGTACCATTTTCTATATTTTTTTTATCTTACATTTCCACTGTTGCTTTTGTGTTGGGTTTTGTCAAACTATACGGCGGTATAGTTGTATTTTTGTGAGCCATGGAGGCCTTTATACATTGTGTTTTGTCGTAAGTCGTACCGGTACGGAGTTTTTCTTTGTCGATGATTTCGGTCTCTTTTTATTCAGACGCTTGATCCAGCTCTATAGGCTGGGGTACGAGCGGTTGAGAGAGTTGTAGAGGCTAGGGTTTCAAATTGTCTGCCGGGTCGAGGATGTGACAGTTCGGTCTATATCGGACGAGAGGCTTCTCGGGGCGTGACATTATTGTTCTTAATTTAATGTATCAAATTGATGTTCGTAATAGATGGAACATGAAAGATGTTAAGTTTGTGAAAAATACGATTGGACAAATTAGTGTACAAGTTTCCAAGATTAGTAATTTGTAAATTTGAGCTATCACCTTCTTGTACTGTATCCAAATCAGTGTATCGTAGTACTTCTGTAAAGATATTGTAGTTTGATGTGACATGATGAGTTGCTCCAGTGTCAATATATTATTCAGTAGATAAAAATTTTGAAGGTTTGTCCTGAGTAAGCATATACAAGAGAACTTTATGATAGACTTGTGAAGTAATTGGTTATCTTAAAGCTGCAGGACTACCAATAAATGTTCCGTCGAGTCTTTTAAGATATTGAATACCAGTATATCCAATTTAGAGACAAAATTGACATCTTTTTAAAATTGTTGGACCACCAATAAAGATTTTGTCGAGTCTTTTAGGACATTGAATACTAATATGTCCAATTTAGAGACAAATTTGACATTTTCTTGAAGCTGCAAGACCGCCAATAAAGATTCTGTTGAGTTTTTTAGAACATTGAATATCAGTATGCACAATTTAGAGACAACTTTGATATCTTCTTAAAGCTGAAGGACTACTAACGAAGATTCGATCGAGTCTTTTAGGACATTAAATATCAATATGTCCAATTTTTAGATAAATTTGACATCTTTGAATATCTGACATCAAAAATAAAAGCAACAAAAACAACACAAGTTATTATTGTTGTATCTTGGTTTCTTGTTGAGAAAAATTGCAAGAGTAGAAGAGAAAAGGCAAAACACTAGTCGAATGATGATTGAGTCTAGGGCCAAAGGTACGGAGGCTATTCCTCTTCTCCCTTACTATCCCATCGTGAGTTGATGGGTGATAGAAACTAGAAAGGAGGGTGACAAGCAATAAATCGAGGTGGAAGAGATAAGTCACTTAAAAAAATCTCTTCAAAAAAAAATAAAAAATAACGGTGACAGCAAGAGTCACATAGAGAATAAGAAAAGTGTCGCATAAGAAAAAGATGCTTGTAAGATAAGAAAAACTATGACTCTGATACTATGTAAAGTGAATAGAAATAGAGAAAAAGAAAAAAAAATGAAGTAACAAAATAATTTTATTAATTGAATAACTCGTTCATAAGATATATAATTTATAGAGATTTTAGAATGCTAAGTCAAATAAAAATTAATCAAGAAATTATTAATTAACAGATTTATAAAGAAACTTCAATTAACAGATTAATAAAGAAAATATCTAATTTAATAATTAATATATATAAATTTATTTTGACTCGATCAAAAATCTTATTAAATAATTATTCTCTTTTAAATTATTCTTTTATATAACTTCTAATCACTATCCAAAAAGTGAGTTGTCACTATCATATAATTTATGTTTTGAATGGATGTCCAAGTATCAGTTGTGACATGTATCCTTTGGTCGCGGAAGCACACTTTGTATGTTAGCTTTCTCAACTAAGAATATATCATAAATCGTACTTGCAACTTTCTTTTGATTAGGAATTTTGAATCTTGGTTGTAATTCATGTCATTTACTTTATAACTCCATCCTTTCGACACTTCATCAACAATCAAATACTTGTAATTTCAATTCACATATTTTCTGATTATAAGTATGAGGAATCAAGGCACTTGTCTCAGAGTTTCATTCGTCAATGTAGTTGCACCTTTAGGAATTTTGAATCTCGTGTCACGCCCCCAGAGGTATATGTTTACTCGAAATCAGACAACATCTCCTCTATACGGTGGACAAGTTGGGATATATAATACATCACATCTCATCACATAAGATGACTCAACCATTATAACTGAAAATAAAAGTACAACCACGCAGTTTATATCTTTATAAATGATAAAAATAAACTGAACTTAAACGCTAGAAAACCGTTATTGTCTTTTAGTAGAAATAGAGCTAACGGAAATCTGAATACAAAGAAAAACTCCACATGAGTCCAAAATAAACATATATCTACTACGAGAATATTAGACCAATAAAGCATATCCAGTCTATGAAGTAAATGTGAAAAAACAACGAAAATACAGAAACAAAGTACTACGATAGCAAACCAAATACGGAACAAACTCGACACCGTGGGACTGACAACTGGATCCTCTCCTGGCTCCAAGTAATGCAACTACTTGCTGCCTGAAACAAAAATAGGAAGCAGGGGTGGTGAGTCTGGACGAACTCAGCGGATATATGAATAGACAATAGCATGACATAATCAAGTTGTAATAAGTAGAGATATACAATAGATACAGTCCATAAGGAATATAAGGAGACCTAAACATATATAACATATATAAAACGACATGGTATAGAATATAATGACAGCTAAACATGTAAGAAAAACCACATGATATAATAACATCAAAACCTCTAAGCACGTATAAAACAACGCAACATCAAAATCTCGACATATACATGCATGTCAACCAAGTGTAACAATCATAGCTCATATAAATGCAACAAACACAAGAAAATGCATAAATGCAATAGATGCATATGATGCAATGACATGTGTCACCCCTAACGCCAATCAAGCCGCCAACACATCACATCTGTGTGGCCGAGTGGGTAGGGTTGTGACAACTGTACGCACTCCAACGAGTACCACAGATATGTGTGGTTGAGTGGACAGGATGCTGGAGAGCCAACTATTCACTACTAGAAAAAATGCATTTAACAACAGTGAATCACTGTTGTCGTAGGCCATTTACCACTGTTGTTAAAGACCATGTTGTTAAAGGGGGGGTCTACGACAACAGTGAATCACTGTTGTCGTATATCACATTCGACAACAGTTTGACTTCCACTGTTGTCGTATGTCACATTCACAACAGTTTTTCACTGTTGTAATTTATTATATTTGACAACAGTTTTAATAACCGTTGTCGTATATCAATAACAACATTTTATCACCGTTGTCGTATGTCATATTCACCGTTGTCTTTTATTATATTCGACAACAGTTTTATCACTATGTTGTCGTATCTATAACAACAGTTTAGCTTTAAAAAAATCTATTGTGCGTTTGCACTGTTCCACAACAGTTTCATACCAATTTGACAACAAAGATATTTCCATTATATTTTCAATTAAAAGGCAATAATTTAACCTCGAAACAAAAACTATATATATCAAACATCATCAACATATTTACAATAAAGATCCACCACAAGCTTTCTACAGACGAAACCACAAAAGTATCTTTTGTCCAAAAATCTTTCTAAAGACGAAACCACTAAAGTATCTTCTGACCCAAATTACAAGAGTTCATAATTCTGACCCAACTAAACTTACAATGAAGTTCATAATTTCTTCCGAATATTATCCTGTCCAGTAAATGATCCAGTGACTACAATTAGCAACCCGCTCTGGTATGACATTTGTGAATCTACAGTCTCTATCACGGTGAAACAGCTTCTGAAGTCCAGCGACATAATCTTCTCATTGATGGCCTGCTCCATGTAAAACAAAGATAACAGAGATTGTTATTTGATAGGAAAATGTAGATAGAGCTTTGTCTATAACAAAAAATCAAATTGATATCAAATAGGATAAAGCATGTTACCAGAACGGGTTGCTGGGGAATACAGATGAAGAAAAAAAAGGAAAGTATTGAATACAAAAACATTTGGATTCATTTCATACAAAGCTTGGATAACAAAAAACCAATGAATGTAATTTTTACCATAAGACCTCAGACATTGCAAAGAACAAATATCATAAAATCCAACTTGTGAATTTAATCAATAGTATTCATGACAACAGACTGAGCTGTGAGATACTAATAATAATGGTAAAATGGGATATAAGGAAAGAACAAAATTTGATGATCCATGATTAGGATCACCTTTTAAATGTTGTTTTTTTTAAAGAAAGAAACACACTAAGTGCTGAATGAGGTAGGTCACATTGACAATTGCCCTTGTCTTGAGTTCCAAAGACAAGTTGAAATTTGAAACATTATATCTTTAGGCAAGCCTAAACAGTTGACAGAAATAATAGCTACATTAGAGAGAAAATCAATTAGATTACAAGTAGCCAATAAATGAACTATCAAAGTATTGATGTTTCATGGCATTCCAATGTAATTAGGAGATAGACTAATCTCTGATTACCTGATTGATTGTCCGGTGCAAGTGAATTGTAGATGACTGTTCACAATGAACACTCACAATGTCTGTACCAGCCTTGATAAAATCTGGAACTCGTTGGTCAGGTTCCACAATCATCTAAAATTTGGAAAACATGGTAATGCAATGGTTTTTAAACAACTAAAAAAGAAACAGAATACAGTAGTGACCAATTTTCAAATATAAAATTTACAAATAGGTGGTGGTTATAACTTTGAATCTGAAGCTTATTAAAAATTGCAGCAGAGGAGGAAAATACCAAGTGCACATCCAATGGAAGATCTGTCACCGGGCGCAGTGCGTCAACAACTAGAGGCCCTATGGTAATATTTGGCACACAACATCACAGCTTAATTATCTAATTTGATTGAGTAAAAGAAATACAAGAACAGAAAAGTCTTCTTCAGTTGTAATAGAGAACTACTATTAGGAAAATTTAGAAGCATAATATTAAGAGCGGGTTGAAAGCAACAAAATAACGAATGTGGCGATCAACTAGGCAAAATTAATCTTTCTCAGAGATCAGGAACAGGAGCCAACTTGTACTAATATCATAAGACCTCAGGCATTGCAAAGAACAAATATCATAAGACCTCAGGCTTGCTTATCTTGCGAATTTAATCCAACTTGTACTAACACAAGTACATTTAAATGCATATAACGATTTTTTATTTGTAATCATGATGTTACCGAGAGTGCATAAAAAACGCTCTTATTGGCCAAGTGCTTTAGAGAGACAGAGGAATAGAATAGGAAATACAAAACATACAATTTGATACAAACATATTGGAAAATAATCCAAATCACCATTGAGCCAATTCTTCCTAATATTTCATTCAAACAAACTTAAATATATGTATAGTTAGATCTAATTAGATCATAAAAAAAAACTCGTTATATCTTTTAGAAAGCATACTTGCAGAGTTGTTAATGAAATCATCTGTCCATCAGAATTCAGTCGGTTCACGATGCTAGAATCCTGATAAAACTTGAAAACTATTTCTGGTGATTGATGAAGTATGTGATAATACTGTTGTACAAACGCATTTCCAATCTGTAAAGTCAATAGCAAAATGTCAGATTTTAGCAAAGGAATTAGACACTTATATGGGACTATTCATACCACTTGCGGACTTGGAGAAGGTACAGGGGATGTAGTGGGCAAAGCCATCTTTGATGCCCGGAAAACCTTCAGAATCTTGACCTCCCACTCTATTTGCACCAACAGGACTACCATCTTCTGCAAGAATCTTGAGCTAGACAGGAGCAGCCAGAGTTAGTGGCTGATTAAGCAACAAAGCATATGTTAGTGGTTTTCCATGGAGACCACAACCAGGAACCAAGTGAAAAAGCCAGAGGGAAGCATAATCCAGACAATCACATAAAAGAGATTGAATTGAAAGACAAGACAAAAAAGTACACGTAAAGCAATGTCTCCAACTGCTAGAGGGTTCTCCTTCTAACTTCGAACAACTTTAAAAATTAGAATTCTGCTCAAACTTTGTGCCAAAGATAGCACTCATACAAGTTTACATCAAATTAAGTTAGATCATTTTTTTTCCATTGCAGAAAACAAAGAATTCCAATTCTGGCTCAACAATAAGTAACACTATCACCATATAAAACATGCATGGCATTCTTGTAATATAGAGAAACATGAAGCACTTTCATGTACAACCAAATACTTCACATACCTCAACTCGAGGAAGGGGTTTCCCAACAGTGCCTGCCTTTCATGCACCGTGCAAAGGATTGGATAGTGCCATAACAAACTACAAAGTGCCATAATAATCAGTACAAACTATAGCTTACGCTTGTTGGCATTGAAAAGGTTAGTGCAACTGATATAGATTAAACCATCTTTTAAGAAATCAAATAGTAGGCTGGAAAACGCAAAGGGAGAATGAATATGGAGAAAACCTATACAACTAATTAAACCATCTTTTAATTACTCCATTAATTAAATCTATACAACTAATCATTATTAATCAAATTACTAGCCTACTAAACCTTACCTCCAACTTATAAATCAATTCCAAGATTAATTCCCCACATATCGACGAAGTCATCACATAATCCTTAATTAACAATAACTTATTCAAACCAAGTAACCCTTGCATCAATGGAACCCAACCAAAATGGTATAAACTCCTCCATGAACTCACGGCAAAACACAGCCAAAGACCTATGCCAACACCACACCCAAACAAAGACAACAAACAACTAACCTATCTACCACCACTCACGGCACATAAACTTTAAAAACAAACAGACATCAAACCTGGATGATGGCCGATGACAGCTAGGTTGCGTGAAGGAAGAGTCGCGAGTGACAGGGCCGCAACTTAGATCAGAGAAAGGATGGGGAAAGGATCACCAGTGCCGGTCGAGTGAGGAGGAGATCCGGATGAAGTTACTCCGGGGGTGTCACTCGCTCGGACTGAGGTGAAGGACGGTCGACCGACCGAGCGGCGCTCGGCGTCGCTCGCGCTTGCGGCGCCACAGGAGGAAGAAGAAGAAAGGATCGTCCGTGTCTGGCGCTCAGCGATTGACAAAGGAGCACGGATAGGATCGCACCGGCGAGGGCGGTGCGGCCGGCGACGAACCTTGGCGTCGACGATCCGAGAGAGAGGAAGGCAGTGGCACATGGCTTCGCGTGAAGGAGCTCGGCGTCGAGAACGTTCGCGACAGAGAGATGGGGGGCCTGGTGACCATTGCCCGCCGGAGATCAGGAGGCGCGGGCGAAGGGCGGCACAGCGCGATCGCGAGGAAGGGCTGCAGCTTCGGGCGGAGAGGGGAGGGGTTCGGCGGTTTCACTAGGGCACGGGGAGATGCTTAAATAATTCTCAACTTTTTCCTTAACTAATTTATATATATACATATATTTCAAAAAAAAATCAAACTTCAATAGTTTGTGCGACGAGAACTTCAATAGTTTGTTGTTTTTTTTTTGTAGTCGGATATCCACCGTTGATTTTATTTATTGATTGAACAGCACAACAATACAACAACAACAGTTTAATATAACTGTTGTCTATTGTCATAATAGACAACAGTTTATTACATCAGTTGTTGTAAATCTCGCCTATAGACAACAGTTATTTTATAACTGTTGTCGTTGAGTATACATACGACAACATTTTGTTATTACTGTTGTCTTTTTACGTATACAGACCAAAAACAACAACGGTTAATACTAAAACTGTTGTTAAATTGACATAAGACAACACTTTATCAATAAACCGTTGTCGATTATGTGTTGTTGAATGCAAAAATTCTAGTAGTGATTCCAAAACCCCAATATATAGGGGGAGCTATCAAGAGCTCTGATATCCCTCGGAAACAACGGTGAGGGTGTCAACTGTTTGCCTACAACTCCATCATCCACTGTACATGAGTAGTCGAGTGTGACGTAACAAGAATGTTGCTCCCACTCTAGCAACTACCACAACAAGTGGTTGAGTGGCAAAGCAACGAGATGACTAACGACGGCTTAACCATATGGAAGCCCAACAGTCGTCAGTATGCAACGGTGCAAATATGGTGCATGATACAAATGCACAAATAACCGAATAACAACGAACAATAACAAAAACAACAAACCAGAAACCAACCAGAAAACCAATGAATATGCAACTAAACTACTAGGTAGTGTGTCTCTAATGTCAACCATCCTAGTGGTGTTTAATGAACAACTAAGTACTCGCGTACGAGCGGTACTTTACAGAATAGGAAATCAACGAGAGACTGTACGGATATAAAACTATGAATTAATTCAAAGGTCAAACGAAGAAAGGTATCAACGACGACAATAAACAATCAACGGCAAAGAACAAGGTCAAGTAACCTATTTAGACATAAACAATCATGCTTTAAGATAAAAGAACTATACGAGTACAAAGGAGAAGTACCTATACGAGTACAAAGGAGAAGTACCCGCCTTTTATGTAGAAGTTTGTAAACGAGAAGAACCTCCCACGATCGACCGTGCGAGTCCAAAGTCAAGGTCCTGTATAATAAGCATAGTTTTAGCTATTGCAACAAAGAAACATTTAGCAAAAACTTACTACGAGCATAAAAAACAATCCTGCTAAGGTAATGATCGCTAATAAATCTTAATTAACGATTATTTCCCATTTAAACCCAAATCATGGTCTAGTGTAGATTTAACCTAAACTTAAACTGAAGTGTGGTTCCCTGCGACACTAACCACCCTAATAATCTTGACTCCCGAGATGAACTCTTGAGTAATATCACAATATTTACATATATTAAAACAATACTTTCCATAAAACAAGACCCAAATTCCATAGTAACTTAGACTCCAGTACAATTTAAGTAATGTTACATTCCTTGCCACATCTATAAATCCATCAATTAGCCAATTTCTTTTACTAGCAATAGAGAATGAGGATATACTTAATAATGATTACTCTTGCAAGCAACAAACGCAATTACAGACATCACTCTTATTAGATTCCTATATGGTACAACAAGCGACCCAACTCCCACTCACGGCAACATATGATCAATGGGATTATGCAATTGTCAATCCATGAAAAAACTCATGGAAGCTTCAACACAGGGCACAACCACAAGAAAATCTCACTGCAAGAACAAATAATCCTAGTTCTGTGAAGAACACAACAAGAACAATTAAACACACTGCCAAATTGGACTTCACGCTCAGAACTAAACCTACAAGAACAGAATTGATCCTACAAGAACAATCCTTACCCGAGCGACTGTCGGTAGAAAAATTCAACCCAAGCAAGCGACACCTCAAGAAATCCGAATCCAACTCCTTAGTGGTCGGCACAAGCAACAAGGGACAACGATGTGAGGCGCGGCGTCGTCTTTGTGGGCACGGACGAGGAGAAAGGAGAAAATTGTGGCCACCCGAGTCTTTGATCGCACCAGGGAAAAATGAAAAGAAGGCGAAGAAGAAGACACCAGCTTGATCGTGTGGAGAAGAATCGCAGTGAAGAGAAAGAAGAGGAAAATTAGGGTTCGACATTGGGCGAAAACCGCAGGGGAAGTCGTGCGTTGGGGAGAAAAATGAAGGGAATGGATTTAGGGAGGAAATTTTGGGGTTATAAATGTTTTTGGCAATTTTACAAAAAGACCCTCCTAGTTCAGAAAATTACAGCTAAGTCCTTACTCTATAACTCCTTAAAATTCAGTATTTAACATCTCCATTGTAATTCATGCCATTTACTCTATAACTCCTTCCTTTCGACACTTCATCAACAATCACATACTTGTAAAATTCAGTTCACATATTTTCTGATTATAAGTATGAAGAACCAAGGGACTTCCTTGTCCCGGAGTTTCATTCGTCAATGTAGTTGGACATTTATCATTCCCACTTTATAGAGTAGACTTGACTTACACCTCTTTACTAGGAGGCTTTTTAATCCACTAGTACTTCCGCAAATTGTTGGAATCTCAACTTTGCAATATTTGCATATCCGCAATATTTGCATATTCCTATTTGTTGTTAGATCCCAAAATATAATCCTAAACTGTTTAGGACCTATAAGAGGCTTTGATTTCAAAATTTTTCTTAAGCATTTTCGACCCATAGACTCTTCTATTTCAGATTGTGTTATGTTTGATGTTAGGGATGAAAATTAGCAATGTATTAGACTCCATCTTGGAAAAAGATAATAATTCATATGATTCACTGTACTTGGAAACAAGGAATTTGTACAAAACATTGTTGGAGGAAACGGACTCCTTTCGGAGAGTTTACAATAAATTGAAATTACAAAAACTAATTTCAACTTAACTGTTGAGTGACCCGAGCTGCCTTTTATGCAGTCTGCAGTCTCCCGAGCAGAATTCCTGAGCTCCCAAGCTGAATTCCCGAGCTCCCGAGCGAACTCCCGAGCTGAATTTCTCGAGCTCCCGGCCAAGTCTCCCGAGCTCCCGACCAAGTCTTTCAAGCGGAGTTTCCCAAGCAGTAGTCGGACGTCTCCCGACTAGAAAGTGTTGGAACTCGGATGGCTAGAGAGGGGGGGGTGAATCTAGTCGGACACAAAAATCACTTTCTATCTTTTGAGATTTCTGCACTTCAATGTTAGTAGCACAGCGGAAGCAAAAACCAAACAGAGTATGAATGCAGAAATGAAAAGCTAACTATAAACGCTAACAAGGATCGTTTACAAGGTTCGGGGATAACTTGCCCCTACTCCTTGGCGTGCCCTTAAGGTGGGTGATCCCTTGATCGTCGGCAGATCAAGCCCCGAAAAATCCGGATATCAAATCCTCCTTCTCGGTGGAGAAACCTCTCCACAGCGTTTCAAACAATATATGGAATTAAGCACAATGAAACACGAGAAGAAACCTTACTGAGCACTTAGGAAAGCAAGAACACAAGCAAACCCCTCACCGAGCTCCACCTAGCCAAGTTCTCACGCAAGAACTCCCTCTTCGTGTCTTCTTGCTGATGGACTCATCGAGCTCCTTGTTTCTTCTTCCAAGTGCTCAAGTATGCAATCTCTCAACAGGTTGCTTCAAGGATCAGAATATGTGTAGTAGCAACCTCCTTAGCAGTTGTAGCTCAAGCACAAAGCAACAGTGAGCACGAACACCGCCCAGCCAAACTTCTCAAGTTTCTGTCTTGTTCACCTCCGCTCCTCTGCATCCAGCTTTGTCTCTTAAGCTCCCTCTCACCATCGCAAGCTTCATCAGCATCCACTGAGCCAGCCTGAACCCACTGACCTTCCTGAGCACTCAGTCCACTGAAGACCTCCTGTCCAACTGAGTCTCCGTCAGTCGCCAGCTGCTCCAGTTGTCGTTGAAACCTGAGAAGGAGAAACAAACAAACCTGCTCCAAGGAAAGCCTCACATTGACCCTCCTTGAGTGTTTGAATCACCTGCTATCACCTGCACACTCCAACAGAGGCTTAGCAATGCATATCAAACAGAAATCAGCAAGTAGCAGAGAATCGGCAGTGAAAACAGACACGATCAGAGCTTCTGACATCGTATTTGAATTAAAGTTCTGCGCCTGATCGGTCCCTAGACCGATCAAGGAGGAGCCTGATCGGTCACCAGACCGATCCAGCAGTCTTCTGTATACTCCTGATTGGTCCCCAGACCTATCCAGCAATCTGCTGCACACTCCAGATCGGTCCCCAGACCAATCAGGCTCCAGCCTGATCGGTCACCAGACCAATCAGGCCACTCCCAGACCAATCAGGCTCCATCCTGATCGATCCAGCGGAAATCAAATCCTAAGTCTTTGATCGGTCACCAGACCGTTCAGAACCTGATCAGTAGGGGAACTCAACTCACTGAGTGCTCCCTGATCGGTCACCGGACCGATCAGGAGCCGTTCAGTGAGTGAACGCATACTCCCTGATCGGTCACCAGACCGATCAGTTATCGCTGGATCGATCACCAGACCGATCCACGAAGGAGCATCGTGCCAACTCTCTGATCGGTCACCAGACCGATCCAGGGGCTCCAACTTAGCCTTCCAAGCTAGGATATTTCCATCTAACTCTCCAAGTTGGGAATTTGCACCTAACCCTCCAAGTTAGGACTTTTCACCTAGCCCTCCAAGCTAGGACTTTTCACCTAGCCCTCCAAGCTAGGACTTTTCACCCAACCCTTCCGAGTTAGAACTTCATCCAACCTAGCCCTCCAAGCTAGGCACCTGACCCTCCAAGCCAGGACTTTTCACCTAATTCTCCAAGTTGGGACTTTTCACTTAATTCTCGAAGTTGGGACTTTTCACCTAGCTCTCCAAGCTAGGACTTTTCACCTAGCCCTCCAAGCTAGGACTTTTCACCCAACCCTTCCGAATTAGGACTTTTCAACACCTAGCCCTCCAAGCTAGGATTTTCCACACCTAACCCTCTAGGTTAGAATTTTCCAACACCTAGCCCTCCAAGCAAGGATTTTCCATACCATGTCTAATCCTCGATCAGGACTTTAACCCAAATTCGCTCAACCAAACTTAAATCATTGTCAAACACCAAAACAACAACCGGGCCAGACTGCATCAACAGAAAGTTGCTAAGGCCTGCGCAACGCAGTGTCCTTGAAATAGATTTGTCCTCCTCCGGCGGTGCTTCGAGGCTCAGATGGATGTTTGTCTCTCAGGATACAACAGCCGAACCATCGGCACAACGGAGCACTCGTTACTTGTGGCGAACTGAGGAAGTATCCGATCGCTATCAAAGGAGGTCGGGAACAAGGTGGAAGAGAATCTCTTTTTCTCTTGTTTCCTGTGTCTTTTGCTCTCGGTCACAACCTCTTTATATAGGCTCAGACCCCCAACAGTTATATTTGAGCAAAAAATTTGACAAAACGTTGGTTCATCTGCTTGGACAAATTTGCCCCGACCGGTCGGACATTCGACGCGCGGAGGTCGTGCACGCACACGAGTTCACTTGGTTCAGTACAAATCTGGGCCCTGGATTTGTACCCCTGCGCACCCACGCGTGAGAGAGAGTCTCTCCCCTAGCATTTGTTCACAACTATCATGCTTGTGAAACAATAAACACCAACATTTATACCTTGAAACTCTCAATGTGGGACTAAAGTCCCATTCACAATGGAGTCTCTTTATTCTCCACCTCACTTTCCATTCACTAGAAAGTCCCACCACCTATCTTTCCATTCACATTATATATCCAACAAACATAACGAGTAAATACAATAGTAAATCCAAAAAAGAGATGAAAAAGTTAGAAAATTAAAATTTGATAAGAAAAATCAAACCTTTGGCTTTCTTGTTGAAATCTGAAATCCGAGAACAAACTCGGTGGAGACAATGAATACTTCAACAAATACTTCTAGTAAATCGAGGAGTGTATACGAGTTCGAGTTAGGACAAAGACTTCGTGAAGAGAAATGAGAATGAAGAGCGATGAGACGATGGTTTTAGGTTAGAGTTTAAAGAAGACTGGGAATGTGCAAAGTTTTTGAGAAGAAAAAAAGAGAAAGAGATCAAGAAGGGGAGTCGGCCATGGAGGGGATGCTAACGAGCTCGAGGTGTAGGGAGTAGGAGTGACTTGGATTGGAATTGGGGAAGGAGGAACTATGAAATCAACTAAAGACTAATACAACTTTTAGGTCTTGATTAAAAATATACATAATTTATAAGAAATTTATCTGGTATTAAAAATAATAAAATTCATACTAATAATGCAAAAGTTCAATATGATATAACATAGTATCGGAATTTCAAAATTTTTGGAGGTGCGATCCCAACAATAATTAACATGGTGGGAAAAAAATTAAAAAAAGCTCACTTATAAATTCTAAAAGTTTTGGACTTTTTTGAAAAATCCAAATAAAGCACTAACCGAACCCGTTATCATTGCCAAAGCTTTTTTTTCCTGATCACCGTCGACGCTTTTCCCCCTTCCATCGAAATTCGCTTTTCCCACCTCCAGGGTTATGGTGCAACGGTAGGGTAATTAATTATTAACTCAGGTATTCATGATTCGATCCCCAGTTACGGTACATTTTGCACGAATTTTTTCTCCAAATGGTGTGTGAACCCTAGAACGCTAGGCTTCTAGACTGCCCACCGCTGCGAGCGCTTCCCGATTTACCCTGATGACTGGTGGAAAACTTCCGTGAGACCGAATCGATCATCCTAAGTTTAATTTGATTACTGTCTGATTCATCGTTTTTTTTCTCTTTTCCCCCTTCCATCGAAACTTTTGTTCCCCTTATCCCCATCGAATCATTTTTTTCCCTCTCTAATTTTCTTCTTTCTCCCTTAATTCCCTTCCTTTTTTTCTCTATTCTAGATTCTTCTTCCTCCCCTAATTCCCATCTTATTCTTTCCCTAATCTTAATTTTGCACTCATAATCCTCCACGCACATTGTTTTTGTTATCATTGTTGCACGTCACTATCAGCGCCGCTGTCGTTTGCTACCAGTGTTGTCGTCATCGCTTTGTTTTCTTGCTTGATCTTTTTCAATTATGAATTTAAGTATTAAAAATATATAGTGTTAATTGTGCATATATTCATAATTTTGTTTGCTAGTCAAATATGTCACATGTTTACAAATATTAAGGTCTTCCATGCATTATTTGTTTTTGAATATGATTGCTACTCCTTAGGATAAATCTTTACTTATCGTGTTGAAACGTTTTATGAAGTGATAGATTTGCAACTTCAAGAATTGAACGGTCACTTTAACGAGGTGAACACAAAATTATCATTAATTATATATGGCTTATCTTGATCTATCATACTGCTTATGATAAGAGAAAATTATTTCAGTTTGCTCAATTTTATCCATCCGATTTTTCCCCCGATAGAGTTAATGAAACTTGAGCACCAACTTGATAACTTTAATTTTGATATGCGGAGTATTAATCAATTTTCTGATATTGTGGAGATTAGCCAGCTTGCTAAAAGGATGAATCAACTAAAGAAACATCGATTATACTCTTTGATATATTTACTTTAAAGTTAGCATTATTATTACTTATGGTAACTGCAATTGTAGAGAGAATATTTTTAGCAATAAAAATAATTAAAATCTCACTTCGAAATAGGTTGGGAGATGATATAATAAATGATTGTTTAATATCGTATATTGAACGAGATGTATTTGATACTGTTGATAATTAAACTATTATTCAATAATTTTTAAGTATGGAATCTCGAAGAGTGATATTGTAAAAACATATAAAGTTAATATATAATTTTTATTATACATTTTCTGTATTCTATTATATTTTTAATTTATTAAATAAGCCCCCTTTCCCCTCCATCGAAAATCCTAACTATGCAACTGCATCAATCCATATTGACTATTTGATCACTATATGTCTTGATAGAATTCATCAACTCTTAAAGGATAAGCAAGAATATTCCCCTTATATATATAAAAAAAGAATATTCCCCTTATCATTATTGACAATAATTCCTTCTCTCTGTTTTTCCCAACTTTTATCCTTTATGTCGACATGAAGCCACCAAGAACATATTCACTTACTGAAGCAATATTTAACCCCATGTATTGGTGTCATTCCTTCACCACCAACCTAGCTAGATAGCTAACCATGTCTCCTCCTCCTCCTCCGGCGGCGCCATCAAATCTGGCCGGCGACATCCAGACGTTGGGCTACGTGAACAGCATGGTGGAGGCCTTCCGGGCCTTCGACTCCAACGACGACGGCTTGATCAACCGCGACGAGCTCAAAGGCATCATGGCGTCGCTGGGCAACAGCGCCAGCGCGTCGGAGGTGGCAGAGATGATGAAGCGGGGGGACGCGGACGGCGACGGGTTCCTGAGCCTGGAGGAGTTCTTGGAACTGAACACCGCGGAGCTGGAGCTGGGGGACCTGGCGGGGCTGCTGCAGACGGCAGCGGCTGCGTGGGGCGATGACGACGACGAGGGAGAGGTGACGGCGGCGGAGCTGTACCACCTGCTGTTGGGCGGAGCCACCATGCAGGACTGCGTGGACATCATATCCAGCTTGGACGTCGACGGGGATGGAGCGGCCGACGTTGAGGATATCAAGATCATAGCGCAAGCCTTCGTCGACTAAATATACAGTACTGGATCGGAAGAACAATAAACCCTAATTATTATTTGCATACGCATGGAACTTATTCAAATATATAGCTCTCAATGCAGTTATCAGTAACAGTACGTACGTGCAGAATAAAAGTGATATCTACGTGGCTCATGTTCTTTTGAAACATAAAATCGTAAAAGTGACTTATTTCAAATGGTAAATATGGAGATATATATTATCTAAAGTTTCGGGTTCATATCTTCTTAGCAATAAATAAATCTATCCTTTAAGGAGTCTGTTCACTAAAGTGTTAATGTTTTAACAGCGGAACCTCTTATTAACACAGTGAAATCATGCCTTCAAAAATCCCTTAGCTAGGGGATTTCTGAAAATATGGTTAGTCATTATAAAAAGTTTACCCGGACAATTTTAGCCCCTAGGGCTATAGTGCAGCGGTAGGGCGACTAGTCGCTATCCCAGGTATACGTGGTTCGATCTCTAGCTATGACATATTTTAAATAGAAAAATATAATATTTGTAGAAATTTTTACCTGTACTAGTCACTACAAAAAGTTTACCCGGACTATATTTGTAGAAATTTTTCCTCCAAATGGGGCATGATCCCTGGGATGTTGGGCTTCTAGACCGCCTGCGAGCGCTTTCTGATTTACCCTAGTCACCGGCGAAAACTTTTGTGCTAGCTAAGCTGGTCACCTCAGGTTCACCTGTTACATGGTTCAATATATTTTTTTTTGAAATAGAAAAGGAATTTAAGATAAAAAAAATTAAAGAAAAAAAAACGTTAACTCCAAACTATATGAACGAGGTTGTTCACGACCACCAGCGAACATATATGCTTACATATGCTAGGGACCTCGCAATGTAGCGGAAGAGAATATCATAAAAGAGAGAGAATGAAACTGACCTCAAACTTATATTCCTAAGGAATTTATCAAATATATTTGAATATAAAGAGATTTTTTTTTCTAAATGAAGAGGCTTAATTATATAGTTTGTGTGACCTTATACTTAATTTGTTAAATTTCTAAAAGAGAATTTGTTTTATTGAAGTTGTCCTATCCTCGTCTTATACCTATATCTTGTATGAGTAATGATTGAGAGAGTGAATTTGAGAGTGAATGGGAGAGTGAATGACATGTAGCTAATGTGTACATGTTCGATCGTCGATCGGACACCACCGATGACATCTGATTGCCGACCCGAATCAAACTATGTCCTAAGAAGATGGTGAACCCGGCAGGGTCGCTGGTAATTGAGATCTCGCCGGATTGACGGTCAATACGACGAGATCATAATTGTGGCGATTCCCGATGAGTTCACCGATCTTCTTAGGATATAGTTTGATTCGGGACGGTGATCAGAGGCTGCCGGTCGTGTCCGATCGACGATCGGACGTGTATACAATAACTGCCACGTCATTCACTCTCCCATTCACTCTCCCAAATTCACTCTCCCTATCATTACTCATCTTGTATATTACTCTTTCATTCTCACTTGTTAGGTGTTTAATTCATATGACCCAATTAATTTTAAAATTGATCGACTTAATTTCACGAAAATTTTTCATCGGTCTCTAAGATAAATCAGGGAAGTAGAGCAGGATAGTGATTATCCCGCCGACCAACATGTACGAGAAAGAGTATCGAAAAAGAAGGCAAGAAGAGAAACAACAACAACAAAAAAGAGGATTAATTCATATATATATATATATATATATATATATAGTGGTATATTTGTTTCCTACATAGTTTACATGTTCCTCTTTTATCTATGGCTGTGTAATATCCACATAGGAAACAAGGAATATTTTAGTCTCCTATTTTTAGGACTCAGTCATGGACACAGTCTAGTACATCTGATTTTGATATTGTATTTTGAGGTATAGATTGTGTGAACATAAGGTTCATAACATCTAAGTCCTCCCATTGATCTGCTAAGTCATCAAGCTCTTGCTGGAAATTGTTACTACTGGATGCATATTTGCTTGCTAAGGTATAAGGGTCGTCAAGGAATGAATTGATTAATGTATAATCAAAGGATGAAGTTATTTCTTCTATGCCCTCGATAGAGACAATAGAGTAAATAGAAGAGGTATCAGATACATCATCTTGGATTGCTATTAAATCTAGGTTTGTGCAAGAGACCAATTTGGCTTATCTAGTGTATAAGTTTTTCTTATTTGGATATGATGAAGATAAATGACCTGGTTCATTCCAGGCAAAGCAAGTTATTGTATTGACATATGTTTTCTTTGGTTTAAATTTTCTGACATGTTTAGTCTTATTTAAATATGGCTTCTTTTCTTTGCTTTTTCTCAAGTAGTAGCCTTTTCTAGGTCTCATTTTGGGCTGAGGTTGTATAGTTGGCTTGCTGGGTTTTCTTCGTTGTTTGTGCTTATGGTGGCTTAATCCATATTGCTGTGGGGTGTATATTTGACTGCAAAATCCGTATTGTTGGTTCTTAAGTTGTTTTTGTATTTGAATATAAATACATTTTTCTTTAAGTATTGAGATGATATGTTGAATTCTAACTCCTATATTATCATATTGAGGTGTCATTTTTAAGTCTGTCCATACCCGTATTTTTAAGTCTCCTTGAGGTGTAATTTGCCTTGTTCTAAGTCCCTCATGGCTTCCCTTTGTCGGATATCTAATCCTGTATTGGAATCTCTAGCAGTTAAAAGTCTATGGATGGTATAGCAAAAGTTCAGTATGTTATTGTCTTGGGCTGCTATGCGAGCTATTTCCTCTGGGAATTTTAATTTGTAGGCTTCCCAAGCGGCTCTAGCTACGTCACCTAAATAATTTTCTCCTATACGTATCATGGCTTCTCCTGTTTCTATGTCTAGCTCATGCTTGGCTTGATAATCTCTTCTAACAGAGACAATCCATTATTCTAAATAACTGTCATATAGCTGGGGTCATCGCATTCAGCTATGTTTAAAAGTACAAAAAATTTTCCAAAGTAAGTAATCTTGGGTGGACGTCTTTTTCCAAGAGTTCTGAGAAGTGGATTATTGTTGGTATATGAAAGGATTGGTGTCCTTGGTGGATGGCCTTGTCCATAATTAGTAGTTCTCATAGAACTTTCTGGATATTGTATTATAGGTGGTCTAGAAGTGGCAGATGTATTAGTTGATTCGACTGGGTTCATGAGGTTTAATTCTGTGCTTCTTTTCCTAGCAATTATATTATGATCTTCATCAAAATATAATTCTCAGTCATTCTCAAGTTTTTGTTGTCTCTTTTCAAAGTCTTCGAGTTCAATAAATTCTTTAGGGGTCAAATAAGTTGCCATTTCTGAGGGCAAAAATAAAAATTCTTCTAAGTCATCAAAAAAAAAATCATATTCTGGTTCTTGATGTAACATAAAGGTCATGTTCTCTACTATAGATGTACATTGCTGGCTATTGATAGTAAGATCTTCTATATTCATTAGGTTTAAATTATCTTCTTCTTCATCATCATTTTGTGAAGTAGAAGGTTTATAATTGTTGAATCTTACTGTGAGATCTCCCTTTCTATCTTTATACATTATTGATTGCGTTGGTTGTAAAGTCCTGAATGGTATATCCAAAGTGATGTTCCATTCTAATCCTGCTAAGGTTTCAGAAGAAAAATCTCTTGGTTTTAGGAAGTATATTCCTCTAGAAGTAAGAGCCTCAATGATATCATTAATTTGTACTCTAAAACTATTATTAATCTAATTCATTGTTTTTCCTAAGAAAATGATATCAATTTGTATATTATCCTTCTTAAAGTCTCCATAACCTTTAGCTTTAATTATTATTTTAATATATTTAACGAAGTCTTGAATTGTCATATTAAAATTAGGGCAAAAGTATATAATTCCTATGTTATTGTTCATGTCAACTTCAATAAGCCCAATAATTATTTTGTTGAATTAAAACTTGATCTGCTTGTCCAGTAACTTCAAGTTTACAATAGCCAATATATTGATTCTTTGAATAGTGTTTGGAAAATTCTAAGGCTTCTTCAAAATAAGTATTTTCAAAGTTTAGTTTGTTCATTTATATTTAATTTCTTCTAGTAGAGCATGCATATTTTTAAGATCCTCTACTATATTTGTTGTGATTATTTCTTTTAATTGTAATAAGACTGTTTGAGTTTGACCCTCAAATTGTTTGGCTAGTAGTTCAAAGGGGTTATTGTTATTATTTTCGTTTTTTAGTTTTGACAAGCTTAAACTTTCTTTCTTGGTAGGAATACTAAATTGATTAAGTTGACTAACTCTTCTGTTTAAAGAGTCTTAATAGTCTTTTAAGAAATCTATGTTTCTTCTCAGGTCGTCTAGTAGTTGTGTTTATTGGATTACAGTCGTAGATACTTGTTCTAATATATGATAGATATGATTTTGTTGAGCTGCTAAAGAAGTGACTAGACTAAGAACTAAGTCTGTAAGAGTATTTAAGTGGGGATTTTCACTATGTAGGCAGTGGTTGAATGCTCTAGATTTGGTATAACAGTTATGGTTAAAATGATCTGTTGTTATGATCTTCCTAGTTGGGTTTTGTAGTGCTAGATCCAAATATTCTAATGTTGGAAAGTCCTTAAAATCAATTGTATAAGAAGTCATATATTATTGGTACGTAAAATCTTAGGGCTCTGATACCAATTTTTGCTTTTGTGAACAGTAATTGTGAACAGTAATTTCAAACAATAATTATGAACAGTAATTGTGAATAGTACAGGATGAATAGTAGTTTTTTAAAATCTCAATACCAGTGAGCCTCACTCGTAAGGGTTTTCACAGAAACAGACTGTTGCCCCGGCTTTTTCAAGGATGAGCAGCTTTCCCTTTCTTACCATTTTCTTAGCCTGCACAGGTCTTATTCAGTCATAGTGCTCTGAAATCTTTACGGTTACCTTTCACAGATTAGTTACTAGGAAAAGGACTGAGGTATGGATATAATTTTAGGTTCATAAAAACAAAGAAGTTGTTAACATGAGCTTTGTCATTAAAAAGAACTTATATTACATACCATCATACAAACTGAGAGATTAACAACATAGACACATAATACTGACATATTTTACAAGACATATTTACATGACGTATTTACATGACGGACCTATGGATTTACAATAAATGAGGAAATTAGTTGTAAGGCAGTAGGAAAGCACTTACAACTTCGGAGAGCGAGAACTTGAGCTGGAACTTGAGAGAGGCGTGCTAATGCTGAGGGTCCGTGCCTGCTGGAAGAAAAGGAGGGGGTTTATATAGAGAGAAAAGGGTTGTGTGGAAGAGACATTTGGGCTGCGTTTGGTAGGGTGTAATTCATCCTGTAATGTAATCAAGATTACATTACAAGTTGGATTTTTTTGTTTGGAATAACTTTAAAATTGTAATGTAATGTAATCTCAATTACAAAAGAGGTTGATGATTTGTAATCTGGATTACAAAACAAAACCTCTGTAATCTGGATTACATTACAGCTTGTAAAGTCGTCGGCCGGGTGGCGACGGTCGTCGGTCGTCGGTGGTTCGCCGGTCGCCGACCGTTGACCGCCGCAGGCGGTTCGTCGGTAGCCGACCGGTCGATGGTCACCGGCCGGCCGGCGACGGTCGTCGGTCGTCAATCTTGATTACATTACAGGATGGATTACCCCTCACCAAACAAAGAAATCAAACCTGTAATGGTTATCAAAGATTACATACAACTCATTACCAAACATAACAATGTAATCAAGATTACATTACATTACATTACAAACTTGATTACATTACAGATCCGATTACATTATCCCTACCAAACGTAGCCTTGGAGTAATCAGGGCCTGGGTAGGTGAGTGAAGAAGAGGCATGTGGAGAGAAGAGATAAGAGAGAATCTGAGGACGTAGAAAGTGGATGATTAGGCTTGCAGAAAGCTGTTGAGGGGATAAGGACTGAAGAGGGGATAAGGACTGATAAGGACAAGTCTTGCTGTAAAGTAAGATGCTACAGAGAAAATGGCCAAGAATAAAATCTTAACCCATCATTCTTGACCACTTTCTTTTTAACATCTTATTTTACAACAAGACTTGTCCTTAAACCAAATAGCTTAAGATTTCTTACTATAACACTAATGTTAGTTTTTGGAATTTTAAAAAAGTTTTAAATTAAATTCCACGTGGACTATCTAATTACGTACCGCGTATCCACGAAATCTAGAGAGATAGATAGATAGATAACGTTGACCATCTCTAAAGCATTCACCTCCCAGCCGGAAGCAAACGGGAGGATCCTCCAGCAGATGGAGGCCTACTCGAGAAGCCACGTCTGTCACTGTCTCCGCCGCCTCGAGGCCATCCGGCGCCACGCGCCTGTAACCATCGCCGGAGCCCGGCGTAAGACCGGCAGCAAGTTCGTGGAGGGCGTCCACTCCCTCGCCCGTGCTCTGGCCGACTCCGGCATCGCCAGAGGGGACGTCGTCGCCATAGCCGCCCTCAACAGGTGCGAATCGATTCTCCACCTTAAGAACGAGCAACTCCTATGACACTCACAGCCGTACGTTAATGCTTGCTTCACAGCGACTGGTACGTACAGGTGTTCCTCGCCATTACCTACATCGGAGCCATTGTCGCCCCTCTCAATCACCGTTGGGTGAGTTAAATTTGAACTTGAAGATTCACGTTTGTTCCTGAGCTTCCTAATTAAGCGATTTCTTGGTTGAAGGTAGGGTTTTGAAGAAGCACGGATGGCGATGAAACTCGTAAACCCCAAAATGTTAGTGGTGGATGAACACTGCAATCGATGGGCTTTCCAGCTCCAAGAGGAGAATAACTTGCCATCTATAAAGCTGTATCTTCATCTCGGAGAGTCACCATCAACATTCAGCTGCAACCATCACTGTGAGTTAAAATTTTCTACATGTTCTCAATGGAAATTGTATGTCTCTCAGTCACCAATTGATTTGCAGATTTTACTATGGAAATGGCTCAGAGATTTGTCGAAGCTTCACCGATGCCCGATCCAATATTTGCGCCAGGGAACATTGCACTGATATGCTTTACATCAGGTACCTCTGCCTCTCAGATCAACAAGGATTTTCAGTTTTCCAGCTTCTGTTTCGATATAAGAAGTCCCTATAATGACATCTGATACATGATAAATGTGCAAACAATGTGGATATCAATTCCATTAACTACCGAAACTACACTCCCTAGTCCTTGGACTTGATTTGGCTTCTACTTCCCTCATTTAAAATCAACTCTGGCATTTACATTGATGAAAATTAGAAGGCTTCTTTGTCTCAATGTGGTTGTTTCATACTGATATCTGAAAGTTTTTAACATATATAGGAACAACTGGAAAGCCAAAAGGTGTTGCGATAAGCCACACTGCGATAATTGTTCAATCGCTAGCGAAGATTTCTATCATTGGTTATGGTGAGGATGATGTATGCTTCCTTTTTGAGAGACAGTTAATTTTGTGATCAGCATAATACTATAAATACTTTTGCCTATTGGATTTACAAAGTGAAGTATTGCAGAAAATGTAGTTCTTTCTACTATATATGCACCTGATCAGATCATGGTTTACTTTAAGATGTTCTCAATTTTATCAAGCATAAGGATAAATTTTTTATGTACATTCAGGTTTATCTACACACAGCTCCTTTGTGTCACATTGGTGGACTATCTTCTTGCTTGGCAATGCTATTGGCAGGTGGTTGCCATATCTTAATACCTAAATTCGACGCAAGGCTAACGTTCGAAGTGATAAAAGAATTCAAGGTGACTTCATTTATCACAGTTCCTGCAATGATGGCTGATTTAGTTGCATATGAAAGGTAAACTTGCACTTGTGAGAACATCCAAACGTAGCAGGCTTGGATTATTCCTCCTCTTTATAAAATAAGATCATTTTTTTTTGGTGATCGACGTAACTCTTTTGAATTGGATGTCAGAAAGTTTAACTTGTCAAGCAGCGGAGAAACAGTGCGCAAAATTCTCAATGGGGGTGGTGGCCTTCCACAAGAGCTAGTAAAAGGCGCTAATCGCGTATTCCCTCTTGCCAAGATCTTTTCTGCTTATGGTGCCTGACTATGTATCCTATAGTCCTTTATATCTTGCAACTCTATTACTTCAGCTGCTCATACTATGTCATGATTCTTTATAAACAGGAATGACCGAAGCTTGTTCTTCGTTGACGTTTATGACCCTCTGTGATCCCACAGCTAAAAGAAATGGGATATCTTTTCATGAAGAAACCACCATTGCCAGTACTCTGGTGACGCAACTAGGAGGAGTCTGTGTCGGAAAGCCTGCTTCTCATGTCAAAATTAAGATATCTAGTAGCAATGGCAGTTCTTGTGATCCCTTTGTTGGAAATATAATGACAAGAGGCTTGCATGTTATGGCTGGGTATTGGAGCCACAAGGAGCTGATCACATTGGATTTCGACGAGAAAGGATGGCTTGACACGGGCGACATTGGCTGGATCGACTGCCATGGTAATCTCTGGCTCATTGGTCGTAAAAAGGCTCGTATTAAGTCTGGAGGAGAGAATGTGTATCCTGAAGAGGTATTTTTATCTCCATCATATCCTATCAATCTTCTCTTACTCAGTTAATCATTCAATTACGGTATCGGTGTAGGTGGAAGCTGTGATATCTGAGCACCCTGGAATCTCCAAAGTTGTAGTGGTTGGTGTTCCTGACATCCGCCTCAGCGAGAAACTTGTGGCTTGCTTGAACATAAAGGAAGGTTGGAAATGGGTTGATCGGAATTGTAAGTATGCGGTGGAGGAGAAACAAGTGTCGGATGAGATCATCCAGTATCATTGCAGGCATAAAAATTTAACCAGGTCTTTGTACACTCCCTTACTTAGCTCATTGATATTGAATTTCAACTAAGAAGGAAGCAGAGTTGTTTCATTCCACCAGTATCTTTCACTGAATTATGCTACTTCATTGCAGATTCAAGATACCGAAAATCTACATTCTTTGGGGAAAGCCTTTTCCTTTGACTACCACAGGGAAGTTGAGAAGGGATGAAGTGAGGAAGGAATTACTGTCCCTTGTGCAATTACCAAGCACTCTATGAGTAGAAAATAGGTGTACACCATTCTATGTGCTATGTGGGATGCTGATTTCATTTATTTTGCAAGTCAATTATCGAAAGTTAATTGCTCAAGTGAATGCATGAGCGATCGAGGAAGTCAAGAATATTCTTGTTTAGTTCAAATCTATTATGATCAACTCGAGTGACGGAGATAATCAAATCATGGGGCTAAAAGATGGTTCACTAGTGATGCAGGAGGGGATCCAAAATCATATTCAAATTTATATATTTAGGGGGTTTTAAATTGGTTATATATTTTTATTTAGTTTGTTTCTAAATCTTAGGAAACCAAGTCTTGATGGGTTTTTTTAATTGGTTATATATTTTTTTGTTTAGTTTGTTCCTAAATTTTAGGAAACAAATTTTGTTGGTTAAATTTATTCCTAAATTTTAGGAGAATAAGTCTGGTTTGTTTAGAGTTTTTTTAGGGATATGAGTGCTATATAAACTCGTGCTTAGATGATGTTTAGGACAAGTTGTTTAGATATTGAATCAATTTGCTTCGCTTAAGCCACGTTACGGCTATATCTTTATCTTTCTTTTCTCGCTCTTATTTTTCTCAATAAGGTTTAAGCCCAGTTTTGGCTTCTCCTTATTTCGTTATTACTTTCTTCTCATAAATTCCTCTAAAACTTCTCGCCCCAGAATAATCTATATTCTGTCCGGCGTCAGTTGGTATCAGAGCTCATTAAGATCCAATGGAGGGTCATCGTGGACGTGGTCGTGGTCGCAACAGGCAGGTTCCGATTGAGGAAGCCCAGCACCGTGATCGCAGTATCCAAGATATAATGATGATTGAGGATTTACAGAAGCAAGTTGCGGAATTAACCCAGCATTTGGCAGCGCGGGATCTTGAAGATCATGAAATCTCTGACGGTAACTCTGAGTCTCCTTTCGAGAACCCGTATCATCGTCGTGCTACATATCGGAAACACCATGGTCGAGAGGAACGATTTGGGGACTTTGGTTTCCGAGTGGATCTTCCTGATTTTTTTGGCACATTACAAGCAGAAGGCTTCATTGATTGGATCAACGAAGTAGAGAGGATTTTTGAATATAAAGAAGTACCTGATCACATCAAAGTAAAGTTGGTCGTTATCAAGTTAAAAGGTCGAACTTCAGCATGGTGGGAGCAACTTCGACGATCACGGGAGAGACAAGGTAAATCCAAAATCACTGATTGGGAAAAAATGAAGAAACTAATGAGAACACAATTTCTTCCCTTCGGCTACACTCAAACATTGTATCAACGACTCCATACCTTGAGGCAAGGAGCTAGAACCGTTGACGACTACACAGAGGAATTCTATCAACTTATTGCTCGGAATGATTTATTCGAGACCGAGGAGCAGATGGTAGCGCGATATTTAGGGGGATTACGTCAATCCTTACAAGACACCCTGAGCCTTCACTCACTCTGGACTATTTCGGAGGCCTATCAGCGAGCCTTGACAGTTGAAAAACAACTAAACCGAAGACCGACGACTAGGAGCGATCAAAACAATCAAGTTGTTCGCCCTCAAGAGCCGCACCCTTCTCAGCAGCCATCACAAGGTAACCCTAAGACCACTATCAAGTGTTTTCGATGTGGTGAACAGGGGCATCGAGCTTCGGAGTGTAAAAGATCCCCAGATCAAAAAAACAAGACTCTGCTAGTTGAGGAAGACATAGAGGATGAACTCGAACAGATTGGTGAGCCGGTTTATGATGACTATATTGATGACGAGGTTCTTTATGGTGATGGTCATGAGACTCTCGTCGTACGCAAGAGCCTACTGATCCCTAAGGAAGAATCTGAAGATGATTGGCTGAGAACCAACATTTTTCACACGACGTGTATGGTTGCAGACAAAGTTTGCAAGATGATCATTGATAGTGGAAGCTGTGAGAATATTGTATCCGAAGAAGCTGTTCAAAAGCTACAGTTGAAGACAGATCGTCATCCAAAACCTTACAAGTTATCATGGCTAAGTAAAGGAAGTGAGGTAACCGTAGATAGGAGGTGTCTTTTATCTTTTTCTATTGGCAGCAAGTATTATGATCGAACATGGTGTGATGTAGTGTCAATGGACGCATGTCACGTATTGTTGGGACGACCGTGGCAATATGATCGCAGCGTCATTCATGATGGGCGGAAGAACACATACACCCTCAGCATCAAAAGGAGGAACATAGTATTGGCTCCCCGACGAGAAGGAACCCCTTCAAATTTGGTAACCAATAATTCTATACTACTTTCTATGTCCAGACTTTTGAATGAGATGAAGCACAGAGATGTAGTCTATGCTTTGCTTCCTTTCAAAAGCAATGTAATAGACCCGGACTCAGATCTACCAACTGAAGTGCAACAACTCTTATCAGACTTCGTTGAGTTGATGGTCGAAGACCTTCCTCCAGGACTGTCCCATGCCCCCAGCACATTCATGAGATTCATGCATCAAGTCTTGCGGCCTTTCCTGGGAAGATTCGTAGTTGTATACTTTGACGACATCCTTATTTATAGTCCGACGAGGGGTTCACACCTTGATCACCTCCGAACTGTTTTTGAGAAGCTAAAGGTGGAATCCTTGTTCGTCAACAAAAGGAAGTGTTCTTTTTTCACGACTACAGTTTCTTTTCTTGGATTTATAGTTTCTACTAAGGGTCTCCGTGCATCCGAACTGTTTTTGAGAAGCTAAAGGTGGAATCCTTGTTCGTCAACAAAAGGAAGTGTTCTTTTTTCACGACTACAGTTTCTTTTCTTGGATTTATAGTTTCTATTAAGGGTCTCCGTGCAGATCCATCAAAGATAGAGGTAATCTTAGAGTGGCCACAGTCAAAAATCATTCATGACGTCCAAAGTTCCCATGGATTGGCCTCTTTCTATCGTCGGTTCATTCAGAACTTTAGTACCTTAATTGCTCCTATAACTGAGTGCCTCAAGGAGCGCGAATTCAAGTGGAGTGAAGCAGCTATGACTAGTTTTCAGCTGGTGAAACAAAAGATGACCGAAGCACCTGTTCTAGCATTTCCAGATTTCGACAAACTGTTCGAAGTAAACTGTGACGCATCTAGCATTGACATTGGTAGTGTTCTAAGTCAATCAGGACGCCCTATTGCCTTCTTCAGTGAGAAACTATCTGGTGCAAAGAAAAATTATTCTACCTATGACCTGGAATTCTATGCTATTGTG
Organism: Boesenbergia rotunda; assembly: GCA_024364735.1. NCBI lineage: Eukaryota > Viridiplantae > Streptophyta > Magnoliopsida > Zingiberales > Zingiberaceae > Boesenbergia > Boesenbergia rotunda. The sequence goes on from JAGFNQ010001777.1 coordinate 636,656, forward strand.
CAATCCTTAAAGCATTGGCGTCATTATCTCGTGCAGAAGGAATTTATCTTATTCACAGATCAGGAGGCTTTGAAGTACATCAACGGTCAACATAAGTTGAGTAGTCGACATGCTAAGTGGGTAAATTACTTACAGGAGTTCACCTTACACTACAACATCAATCAGAGAGACGCCGAACTCGAGGACGAGTTCTCTCCAACTCCGGGAGACTGATGCAGGAGGGGATCCAAAATAATATTCAAATTTATATATTTAGGGGGGTTTAAATTGGTTATATATTTTTATTTAGTTTGTTCCTAAATCTTAGGAAACCAAGTCTTGATGGGTTTTTTTAATTGGTTATATATTTTTTTGTTTAGTTTGTTCCTAAATTTTAGGAAACAAATTTTGTTGGTTAAATTTGTTCCTAAATTTTAGGAGAATAAGTCTGGTTTGTTTAGAGTTTTTTAGGGGATATGAGTGCTATATAAACTCGTGCTTAGATGATGTTTAGGACAAGTTGTTTAGATATTGAATCAATTTGCTTCGCTTAAGCCACGTTACGGCTATATCTCTATCTTTCTTTTCTCGCTCTTATTTTTCTCAATAAGGTTTAAGCCCAGTTTTGGCTACTACTTATCTCGTTATTACTTTCTTCTCATAAATTCCTCTAAAATTTCTCGCCCCAGAATAATCTATACTCTGCCCGGCGTCAACTAGTTGGCCCCTACTTAAGTTGGACCAACCTATGTAGTCAAGGAACAATGGGCTACAACTTGCAACTTGTGGCCTAAGGAATGAGTCTCCTTTTGGTTGCCTAAGAGAAAAAGGTTGTAATCAATCTATAGCAAATTGGTAAGGCACCACCTTTCTCATATTCAAAAATTTAAATGTTTTCTTTGAATTTTAGAGTTAAATGAAGGGATGCAACTCTCCTATATGCCAATTCATTTTCTCTTTTCATTCCTATAAAGTAAATCTCATTCAACTCCTCGAATCATGTTATTAATTTCTCCTATCAAGTTCTTTCCCTCTCTTCTTTGCTGTATGAGTTCCAAGGGGTTGAACATTTACAAAGGGCTTCCTGTGGAGGTTTTTCCAGTTTTTTTCATACTTCTCTTTCCTACGTGTCATCAAAATTAAAGTACTTGGGTTTGATTTTTCGAACCCAACCTCATAATCTCTTTCTTCATTTTTGATAGACCCAAAACAAAAAGTCAAAACCCCTCTGGAGATGCTCTAAGTCTCCAAATTTAAAATGCTTTTAGTTTAAGATTAAAGTCGATGCATTTTAAAAGATAATTATCAATAACTTATAAGCATCTGAGCAAGACAACATCATCTTAGAGAAAGTGGAACACTCAGACAAGAAAATGATGAGTAAGAAGAGGAAAAGTTTCAATATGAAACACGTAAAGAGAATGTTTCGGGGTCAAAAATTTCAACAAAATCCAATGGTATGTCTAAACTATTAGTATATGATAAAAAATTATTTATGTAAAAGTAAAATTAGTCTTTTAATTTATTATTATTTATTTATTTATATCTCTTTTTTCTTTGTAAATTCTATGTTTTATGAATACAATGATCTAGCCGTCATTTGTTCTTTTTTTTTTTTGTCCCTTTCTCCTTCTCTTTGCATTGTCTTTTAGATCATATTTGCATTGTTTTTATGGTATCAGAGCATGATTTTGCCAAGCCGAAAAGTTTGAATTTGGAAGGATTTTAAAGTTATTGTCGAAATTTGTGATTTTCAGATGTCTGAAGGCTAATCATTGTGAGGCTTCTTCAATGATTTTTATGTCGTGGTTGGTTTGTTGAAAAAAAAAATTTGACCCACTATATCTATAGAAAAAAGATATTTTCTTGAGTTTTAACTGTTAGATCACCTTGAAACTTTGAGGAAACATTCCTGGCACCCAGGGCTACATTTTGAAAGGTAGAGATCGAATTTTTAATTCTTTAAATTCACCTGACGACTAAAAAGCATGACTATTGATTCTATCTTCTCCTTCAAAATTCGATAGTCAATTACAATAATGATTCCTCAAATTTGGAGCATCCAACATGGTAGCAGTAGTTCCTCCTACGGACTCTGGAGTGACTCAATCATCTAATGTCATAATTGCAGCAGTTGCCGAACAGTTTCAAAAGTTTTTTGCATCTCATGCATATGTTATGTCTGCTTTTTCTCACAAAAATTCTTTGCACCTCAGGTATACCTTCCACTATCTGTATCCTTGATTCTGGAGCTTCACATCATATGTCGCCTAATGTCAATTATTTTGTATCTATAAATTCTTCTCCTTCTGTATCAATTATGATCGCAAATGGTTCTCCCATGCTATTAGTTAGTATTGGCTCTATTTCTACATCTAATTTGTCTTTGTCTAATATTTATTATATTTCTAATTTTACTTTGAATCTTGTCTCGATCGTTCAATTATGTGATTTTGGTTTCTCAATTTCTTTTACTTCATTTTCTTATTATGTGCAGGATCCGTGATCTCAGAAACAGATTGGGATAAACAGATAGTGGGAACTATATGTATTAGAACAACTGAAAGTTTCAGATGTTGTAGCTTCCAATGTTAATTTGTCATCCTTTTGATTAAACTCTACTTTTTCTTATTTTTATTTGTGACATTCTTATCTTGGGCATGTTTCTTCTTCTCTTTTGAAATACTTAGCTTCTAAAGAAAATTTAGAAAAATTACAAATCCATGATATTTTAGATTGTTGTGGTTATAAATTGGCGAAATTCTCCATCGTACCTTTCTATAGAAGTATCTTTGTTTCTCTTATACTGTTTGAGTTAGTCCATTCTGATTCTGATGTATGGGGTCCATCTTCGATTTGTATACCTGGTGGTTCCCGTTACTATGTTCCTTTATTGATCATTGTACTCGTTACACTTGGATCTATCTTATGAAATGTCATTTTGATTTCCTTGGTATCTATCATATGTTT
>JAGFNQ010001777.1:642167-690574 GCA_024364735.1 Boesenbergia rotunda
TTGTTATTTGGATCCTAAATGGTTGTACAACAATTTCGGTCAAAACTATTGTATAGATTTAAATTGGATAAATTTCATAAATTGGTCAGAGCAATTCTAATTGTCAGAGTAATTTCCTTCACAAATCAGACCTCTTTTGAAAGGTTTGAAGGGAATTGAATTCCAATTGCTTATCAATTCCTGATTAAAAATGTATTCCAAACGGTAAAATTGAATTCTAATTCTTGAAAAAAAAATCAATTCCATCCCACTTCAAATCGGGTGTCAGAGGTAAATAAGAAAATCAAAATTGAATCCCTATTTTAAAGATGAGTGTTGAATGCCCATAAATCACTTTCAGGAAGTGAGGTGTCGTGCAAACTTATATCTTTCGCGATTAATTAGATATAATCTCAATTGCGATGGAAATCTTACTCTAATAGAATGATCAACCTCAGTGCGATCAAGATTACAAAACAAAAAGTATCTATCTTTCAAATTAATCGAGCAGGCAATCGAAAAACACAAAATGACTTTTGCAAAGAGGCCAAATAATCCTCACAAAACGTACTAAATGATATTACTATCTTAAAATTTAAAAATTAAAATTTAATAAAATTTTTATAATTTATCGTTTTTATATTAATGGTGAGATGCATAAAATGATCGAGTCCTCCTGCAACATATTATTGGTACAAAAATTCAGTATTATTTAATACGATGCATCTGACGGGCCCACTTTTAATGATAAAATCAATAATAAAACAAACGTTCCCAACGTATTCAATCAGCCTTGGCTCTCTCCGGAAGCCGGGCGACCCCAAGCAGTTACAACCTCCACACGATCCCCCCTCTGCCTTCTGTCAAAAGCTCGCACTTTCTTTCCCCTTCTGCTCTGCCTGCCTGCGTCTCTATATAAACCTCCTTCCATGCCCAAGCCAACATAACACTACACAACACAAGACTACTGCCAGAGCCTCTCATGGCGACATTTGTAGACAAGCGCCAGTTTAGCCGGCTCGACGGCCACAACGCACTTGCCAAGTCGTGCTCCGATTCCTCCAGCCGACTCCGCACCTTCTTCCCTCCTCTCCCCTCTGCTTACCGAGTTCACGGCGACGAGGACGAGGGCGACGATGAAGAGGAGGAGGTCGTCGACTGGAAGAAGCTCTACGACACGGGGTCCCACCTCGAGGTGGAGCCCTCGGCGCGCGACGCCCGCGACGAGGGCACGGCCGACGGCTGGATCCCGCGCAACCCTTCCCTGATCCGCCTCACCGGCAAGCACCCCTTCAACTGCGAGCCGCCGCTCGCGCGCCTTATGCACCACGGCTTCGTTACGCCCGTCCCGCTGCACTACGTCCGCAACCACGGCGCCGTGCCCCGCGGCGAGTGGAACACCTGGACCGTCGAGGTCACCGGCCTCGTCCGCCGCCCGCTGCTGCTGACCATGGACGACCTCGTCCGTGATTTCGCTCCCGTCGAGATCCCCGTCACGATCGTGTGCGCCGGCAACCGGCGCAAGGAGCAGAACATGGTCAGCCAGACCATCGGCTTCAACTGGGGCCCTGCCGCCGTGTCGACCACCGTATGGCGCGGCGCGCGCCTCCGCGACGTGCTCCGCCGGTCCGGCGTCATGGGCCGCAAGGACGGCGCGGTCTTCGTCTGCTTCGAGGGCGCCGAAGACCTTCCCGGCGGCGGCGGTTCCAAGTACGGCACGTGCCTCCGGAGGGAGGTGGCGATGGACCCCACGCGCGATGTGATGCTCGCCTACTTGCAGAACGGCGAGGCGCTGACGCCGGACCACGGTTTCCCCGTCCGCGTCATCATCCCCGGTTTCATCGGTGGGCGCATGGTTAAATGGCTCAAGCGCATCATCGTCGCCCCGGAGGAGTTCGATAACTATTACCATTTCAAGGACAACCGCGTCCTCCCTCCCCACGTCGACGCCGAACTAGCCAACGCCGAAGGTGCGTTTCGCGCCATCGATGCACCCCCCATTTATTGTTCGACTAAATGTCTGAGCTAGCCATTACCTTCCGCCATTGGAGTGCAGCTTGGTGGTACAAGCCAGAGCACATCATCAATGAATTGAACATCAACTCGGTGATCACGACGCCGGGCCATGACGAGATTCTTCCCATCAACGCCCACACCACGCAGAGGCCCTATTACATGAAAGGTTACGCCTACTCAGGTGAGTTCCAGCCCTCCTTTGGATTCTCGTCACTCGTCAGTAAAGATCTGACATATAATGTATATATTTTATAATGACGGCCAAGGGATCCGTGACGGCTCTCTGTTCTCTGTCAAACAGGTGGAGGAAGGAAGGTGACACGAGTGGAGGTGACGCTCGATGGCGGCGACACATGGCTGGTGTGCGACCTTGACCACCCCGAGAAGCCAAACAAGTATGGCAAATATTGGTGCTGGTGCTTCTGGTCGGTGGAGCTGGAGGTGCTGCAACTGCTGACCGCCAAGGAGATCGCCGTTCGAGCATGGGACGAGTCCCACAATACCCAGCCGGAGAAGCTAATTTGGAACCTTATGGTATGTGCCCATGCCGATGAAGTGGCGAATTACGTCGATTTTGTGTTTGATTTATGGGTCGATTCTGGCGGCGGCGATGCAGGGGATGATGAACAACTGCTGGTTCAAGGTGAAGGTCAACGTGTGTCGGCCTCACAAGGGCGAGATCGGGTTGATGTTCGAGCATCCGACGCAGCCGGGGAACCAATCCGGCGGGTGGATGGTGCGGCAGAAGCACATCGAGACGGCCGAGGCACCATCGCAGAAGCTGAAGAAGAGCACCTCCACCCCTTTTATGAACACGGCCACCAAGCAGTATACCATGTCGGAGGTCCGCAAGCACGCGTCGCGCGACTCCGCGTGGATCGTCGTCCACGGTCATGTGTACGACTGCACGGCCTTTGTCAAGGAGCACCCGGGCGGCGCCGACAGCATCCTTATCAACGCCGGCGCCGACTGCACCGAGGAGTTCGATGCCATCCACTCCGATAAGGCCAAGGCGCTCCTCGACGTCTACCGCATCGGCGAGCTCATCGTCACTGGTTACGTCTCCGACGCATCCGTCCACGGCGCGTCCGAGCTCTCTCACCTCGCTACCATCCGCGAGGCCGTGCGCGCGCCGCCTGCCCTCGTTAACCCCCGCGAGAAGGTCAAATGCACGCTCGTCTCCAAGAAGGCCATCTCCCACGACGTCTGCAAATTCCGCTTCGCGCTCCCGTCGACTGACCAAGTGCTGGGCCTTCCCGTCGGAAAGCACATCTTCCTCTGCGCCACCATCGACGACAAACTCTGCATGCGCGCCTACACACCGACGAGCCCAGTGGACGAGCTCGGTCACGTCGAGCTAGTCGTCAAGGTCTACTTCAAGGGCGAGCACCCTAAATTTCCCAACGGCGGGCTCATGTCCCAGCATTTGGATTCCCTGCCCATCGGCGCCGTCTTGGACGTCAAAGGCCCGCTCGGCCACATCCAGTATACCGGCTGCGGTAACTTCCTGATTGACGGAAGCAAGAGGCGGACTGTGCGGCGGCTGGCGATGATTGCCGGCGGAACGGGAATCACGCCGATGTACCAAGTGATCCAGGAGGTTTTGCAGGACCCGGAGGACCCGACGGAGATGCACCTGGTGTACGCGAACCGGTCGGAGGATGACATATTGCTGTGGGAGGAGCTGGAGGAGTGGGCGCGGCTGCGGCCGGAGCAGTTCAAAGTGTGGTACGTGATCAACGAGGCCAAGCGGGAGGGGTGGCGGTACAGCACGGGATTCATCACGGAGAGCGTACTGAGGGAGCACGTTCCGATGGGAGGAGCCAACGACACGCTGGCGTTGGCTTGCGGGCCGCCGCCGATGATCCAATTTGCGGTGGTACCCAACTTGGAGAAGATGAAGTATGATACGGCCAATTCGCTACTGGTATTTTGATTGATGAACAGATCTACGACGTGTACAAATTCTTCTCTTAAATAATCAGAAGGAATCGAAATGGAAAGAGGAATTAATCAAATTACAAATTGTGAATTCTGTCTAATGAGGAAGAAAGGAATTCAATATGGGAAAAAAAAAATTGAAAAGGGTAAGGGAAAGGGAAGGCAAAGAGGGTAGGAAAAAATTTCCAAGAATAAAAGAGAAAAAGAAATTAAATAAAAAAATTTTATCCATTAATTTAGATTTGATTCAATTCTCGTCTAAAAATTTAAAAATGTGCTCTGTTTTCCCTATTCGTCATCTTGATTTGATTTAATTTTATATTTTCTTCCTTAACTTTTTGAAATTGAAAAATAAATAATTAAATTAGTTAACATTAAATCTGAGATCACCGATCGATTTTAATCGATAATAAAAAACAATCAAAAATATATATATGAAAGTCTTTTTTTATCATCAATATTTTTAAACCTGCTATCTATTAAAAGAAAATTCATTAAAGAAGATTTTTTGATAATATATTTTTGATATTGGACAGAGTGTTTTATGTGAATGAGGAATAGAAACTGTGTGATGTTTGTGAATAAATAATGTTACGATGAACTTGCTCTTAAAGCTTTAGAATTGATCCTATCGCGAAGGGAGTCCTTCAAAAACGAGATAGTACCTCCGAGCATCACGAACTGCTGTGGTCGACTCTGATCTGCGAGGAAAATGACCATTAGCAAATCTGTCGGGAAAGATTCCCGGTTAGGCCCTCCGACGGTCCAGTCAGTATATAAAGCAATATGATGAAGCAAGGGAAATAGTGGATGGGAGCACGATCGTGTATACCTGTGGAAGGAGGAAGGGAGGGGCTTATATAGCGGAGGGAGCTGACAACCCCTGTTTGTGTCAATCACTCTTCTGTACCTACAGTAGACAGGGGTATGGGTGCTTGTCAGCTCATGGGAAGACACCGATCAGTGCCGCTTTGCCTCACCCGTGGAAGGGTGGCATGGCGCGGGATGCTCGTGTAGTACAGTAGTACGGTGTCATTGGAACATCTGCGACGTGTGCCATAAATAAGGGGTCGCTGCTCCTTGCACCATGGTCGTATGTGTGAGGTCATGGGGGATGCGTACTGTCCCCGAGTGGCGTATTGTCTCCGAGTGGCGTAGGGTACGCCCTAAGCGATGTACTGCCCCCGAGTGGCGTAGGGTACACCCTGAGCGATGTACTGTCCCCGAGTGACGTGGGGTTGATCTACCCGACCTAGCCTTGGATCGGGTGGTCGAGTGTCCGAGAGTTAGGGAACTTCCTGGGGTCGGCTTTTAGTCGACCTACCCCTTGAACCTCCGTCTGCATCGTGTGTAGTTAAGGTGGGCTCCTCGACGTCCTCGAACAGGTTGGACCCGGGCGAATTATGTCAGTCTGACTCCTGAGTCGCTTGGTTTACCTGGACTCCGGGGGTCTCAATTCCAACCTTGTCCTACCGCGACGCTAGGGTGGCCGGCCGAGCTATCTGTCCTACTGCGACGCTAGGGTGGTCGGCCGAGCTATCCGTGAGCTAGGTCGGGATCAAGAACCAACCAAATTTGTCTCTAAAATGACCACTTGTGGGCCACGTTGCCACAAATTGAATTTTTAAAATTTAAATTTAACTTTTTAAACATTTGAAAACTTATCATGATTTTTAAAATTTAAATTCGGATTTTAAAATTAAAATTTGACTTTTAAAAATTTGAAAACTTATCTTATTTTTAAAATATAAATTCGCATTTTAAAAATTCTTAAAATTTGAAAACTTATTTTCATGGTTTTTAAAATTTAAATTCAAAATTTTAAAATTCTTAAAATTTGACATTTTATGTTTGAAAAATAATTTCTAATTTTTGTTAGATTTTAAAAATTGATTTCTCTTTTTGAGTAGTTCTCATTGATTAAATTCAATTTATTTGAATATTGTTTTGATGTGAATTATTAATAAGATTTGAATTATCCGATTGAAAATTATCTCGATTAATTTAATTATTATTATTAAATTAAAATTATTAGTAATAAGATTTGAATTATTCAATTGAATATTATCTTGATCTAATAAAGATTTAGATTGATAAATACCACCATTGAGTGTTTATTTTCCCTCTTATAAAAGAAAAATATCTTTTATGATTTATCTATATTTAACCTATCACGAAGACTCATATCATATTAGCCCAGGGGACGTCATGGTCAAGTCCTCCGTGATAAATCAGAAATTTATAATTTATAACTCAACTACGACGTATTATTAAAAAAATTTCTCCTTAATAAATAATGGACCTAAGAATGTTAGTTATCAAAATGGATCTCTATGTATATTTTCTTGATTTACTTGATGGTCGGAGGGATAATTTTATGAGACTGAATCAATCATTCTAAATCGACTAGATTAATCATATTTTTTTCCCAGGTATATATTATCATTTAAGTAGAATCCTATTAAATTGCCATTGAACAGTTGAATTGTGATTTATTAATTTGTTTGTAAGTTAAGTGGGACAATTTAGGAAAGTTATCTTGCATATTGCAGGTTATATTTGCAACTTATTCACATAATATTCTTATTTTAGTAATGGGACCATGCGACTTGTTGAGTAAATTTAAAATTGGAAACTTATTGCTATATGTGACACTGACTTGTCTACCAATACATTTTTTTTTAAAATAATTTTTTATTATTATTATTTTAAAATTGATATAAATATTCAACTTATATGATTAATTTTAAGAATGATGAATTCAATCTTATTAAAATTTTTCATTGATTATTAAAATAAATCAAAAAGTACTGAATGATTCGTTAGTGAATTTTTAAAATTCAAATTTTACTTTTTAAAAATTTGAAACTTATCATAATTTTTAAAATTTAAATTCAGATTTTTAAAATTCATATTTAACTTTTAAAAGTTTGAAGACTTATCTTATTTTTAAAATTTAAATTCGGATTTTAAAAATTCTTAGACATTTTAAAATTTTAAAACCTATTTTCATGATTTTTAAAATTTAAATTCAGATTTTTAAAATTCTTAAAATTTGACATTTTATGTTTGAAAATTAATTTCTAATTTTTGTTAGATTTTAAAAACTGATTTCTCTTTTTAAAAAGTTCTTATTGATTAAACTCAATGAGAACTACATTGAGTTTTTCCTCTCAAATTTCAAATTTAAATAAACAAATACACTCAAGGAAGATACAATTTTTCTTATTTTGAGATTTCTGGTCCAATACTTATTCGTGGAAAAAAAATCTAACGAGAAAAAAAAATTAAAAAAAGAATGGATAATTTTTTTAAAAAATAAATATAGCTTAGGTGATGAGCAAGCAAAAAAATAATTAACGAGGTTTTTCCAAATGATTAACGAGATTTTTCCAACTTCTAAGTGATAGACAAGCAAGGTGCTATGCAGAGAGGATAAATTATTCTAAACTCTATCATCGAACTCAACTTTTTTTTCCACGATCATTATATTAAAATAAACTTTTTGTCACTCTCTTCATACAAATTTTTCTTTGCTTTAATTCTCTTCAACTCCCTAATGCATACCAATTTACCCAATTGCCCTATTTTTTATAAGTAAAAAAAATCCAAAATAAAATATAATTTTTCCTAAATTTAACATAGTTACAATATAATATAATATATTTACTATTAAATTAAGTGTATTTTCGTTCATTTGTCGGAATAGAAGTCCTCATTATTTTTTATAGTAAAAAAAGTCTAAAAGAAAGTATATTTTCTCCTAAATTTAGCAACTTTAAACTAAAATCTAATATATTTATTATCAAATTAAGCACCAATTTTTTTTTGTTGCGAAAGAATAGTAGCCTTTATGTAAAAAAAATCCAAAAGAAAGTATAATTCTTCTTAAATTAACATCATTTAACTAGAATCGAGTATATTTTTTATCCAATTGAGCAGAATTTTTCCCCCTATCAATCGATTCAGAGTTCATATCAATCGATTGACTTAGGTTGAATTGATTAAACGATTTTAGTTAAATGATACTGAATTTAAGATAAATTATATTTTATTTTGATCTCGTTTTTACCTAAAAAATTATAATTAGATTAATCAGAATATATTAAGGGTTAAAGTAAAGAAAATTTATATACAAAGAATGAGAATATTTTTTTTAAGATGAAAGAAAAAGTTAAGTTTGATGTTAAAAATTTCGGGACAACTTACTATTCTTTATAAACAAAAGTATTAGCCCTCGGGACTATGGTGCAGTGGTAAGATAACTAGTTGTTAACCCAAACATCTGTGGTTCGATCCCTAATTACGACGTATTTTGTAGGAATTTTTCTTCCAAATGGGGCGCGAACCCTGAGACGCTGAGGAGACGCTGAGCTTCTAGATTGAGCGCTTCCCGATTTACCCTGATAAACGGTGAAAAATTTTTATGGAACCGGATAGATCATCCCCAGTTCAATTTGTCTGTTGTCATTCATAATAAACAAAAGTATTATTATTATGATTTTCTAATATAATGCACCATCAAAGTATCACCATGCAAGACGCGACTCCAAAACCTCTGTACGTGGTTTTTCTCAGCACCAGCGGCTAGTTTCTTTACCAAGCAGATGAATGCATGCATGCATGCTGTCCTCGCCCGGCCACTGAATGAGCTAGATGCCACCTAGACGTCATCATCTTCAATAGTTCAATGGAGGAAACAGACATGCGACTCCACAAACCGAGCTAATGAACCTTTGCATTGCTTGACCAATGCATTACTACCAGGCTAGCTAATTTATCACCCACAGAATATTAATTCTTCGGCTGTGGGCTCAAAGTTTGGCTTGATTTCCCTAACCAATCAAAGTTTAATATTATTATATTCTAATTAAGGATTTAATGATCACCAATCTTAAAAGGGAATCACAGTGGGATCCACCAATTAATCATGCACAGCTAGTACTGATGGAGGGAGGATTTTTCATTCGCGAGAAAGCTCCAATATGCATGCGTGCCCCTTCCACGAAATCGGGGGCTCGCCTTAAAGAAAACCCTCTTAGCTAGCTAGTAGTGTTTTGTATTTATTCATTGGGAGTCGGCCACGCTGCAGCAGCGGCTGCAGAAACAGCAGCAGCAGCAGGAGGAAACCACGAGACGGCGCTGTGAATATTCCCCAAATCAAATGGCCACGACGGCTCTTGGTGGCCACCAACAGACGCGCCCGCCCTGAGGGATCTGCATGGGCTGTTAATCCGCGTACGACGGCGCCCCCTTGCGCGCGCATGGGTTGGGGGGTGGGTGGGTTGACCCTTCGTTCTCCCAAGCGGCTCCATCGTGCATGGTGATGGGGAAGGCGCGCAGGAGACGCGTCTCACACCGGAAAATGATTGGGAACATAAAAAACTCAACGTGAATCCAACATGAAACCCAATTGCATCGATCTTCGACGGATTCACCCGTCCCCCCAGGTTATAGTTTTGTTCGGGGCGGCGGCCGGAGGCCGCCGCCACTATCCGAGCGACAATCGGACGTGTATATAAAAAGTGCCACGTCATTCACGTTGAGTTTCACGCTAAAATTTCACGTTCTCTATCATTACTCTCTCACACCAGCTGCTGCAGTGCCGCACCGTTTTTAATTAACCATGCCGATTTCTCTCTCTTTTTTTATTTGTTTGCTTGTTTCATTTCTTTCGAGGATATTCAATATCTAATTTTTATTATCAAAACAATTTAATTCATTTTTATTTAAGAAAATATCCGTATGTTATGTTCATAATTATATTACTATAATTTAAATAATTTAAATACTAATAATACATTGTTGGGATACAATCAATCAAAGTCGATTAGAAATGGAAAAAAAGCATGAGTTTAAAAGAATGTAAAATATCTTTATTGACACGAGACTTTTTGTGAAGAGCACAAGAGTAAAATCATAAGTATTTAGGTTCAAAATAAATAATATCATGTCGTTATAGAGATATACAAATTCTCAAATCTCAACATATATATTTTATATTATGATATTGTACCCACTTGCTTGTTGTGTCGATTAGGATTGAAGATGAAGGCATGGCTTCAGTTCTTGTGCACAGTGAAGGAAAATGATGGCGAACAGGAAGTTTGAAAGAAATGAAATAAATAGTTTCAGAGAAAATGAAAGTAAAAGGATTCATCATTGTTGTAATCAGTCAAAACGACGAGGAAATAAATTTAAAAAAAAAAAGAAGAAGAAATTAATGCATTTTCGATTGTTAGATTGCTAGTGACTTGAGTAAAATTAATTAACTCTTTCAGAATAATAAAGAAATCTATGCTACGAAAACATTAAACATTTTCAATGCTCCCTAAAGCTAGTGAGTGAATATCAACGTTTTTTTATTCTTAACTTGCATATAATATTTTTAAAACACCTAATTACATACTATTTTATTTTATCTGGTCTAGTTTGTCTGGTTTAGTTTGGCTGTTTGACCTAATTAAATACTAGTTTTGATGACTATTTTTATTTTTGTATTATAGTTTTGGACCTTTTGGTTTTTAGATTCTAATTTTGATTGCTAGTTTTGTTTTGTTTTATTTTAGTTTCTGATTTTTAGGCTCTAGTTTTGACCTTTTGAGTTTTAGATTTTGTTCTAGGTTTAAAATGTTTTCTTCTGCGTTTTAGATATTATGTTTTAGGTTCTCGGTTTTGGTTCTTAAGTTTCCTAAGATTTAGTGTTTAGGTAAATAATAATTTACAATTAAGGAGTAAAAGGAGTTGAATCGATACCATTTTGAAAATTAAATTACATTAACTCTCAAATTGTTAGTTCAAATTTATAAGATCCTAACTCCTTTTATAATAGAAAAAAAACTAAACAAACTTATCAAACAGAAAAAAACTAAATTAATTTTTAAAAAATAAATTAACTCCTCCTGACTTAAATTTAATTTGATTAGTAGAAAGGTTTTATTGGGCCGGCCATGAAGATTTCCTTCTTTGTCAAGACTCATCTCTGAGTCTTCTTATTGGGCCGGTCACATTCTGACTTTCTCCTTAAGCCAGTTGATTCAGATGTAAAATTATATGAATCTTCTTATTGGACCGGTGGCAAATTGCAAATTTACTATCATCAATCTCTTTTTCGTATGTATGTTTGCGATAAAATTCTTGTCGTAGGATGAAGAGAGATAAATGTGAGGGTGAACCTAAGAATCACCTTGCACCTATAAATACCCTTTAAGATCATACATGAAGAAACACAAAAGATTCAAGAAAATATCGCATAGCGCTTTTGATATTGCAAGAAGGTGACTTTTTGAAGTGATATTGCGCTCCAAATGCCTTCGAACACTTGAGGAACTGTTTAGCAACATTTGTAGGAGGGTTTATTGCTTTAAAAGTATATTTTATTTGTTAAATCGATCAAACATGCTCTATGTGATTTTAAATCATGTGCTTCTATAATTTAAGATAATATGTGATTTTGAAATCCAAGTAGTAGGAATTCCGGATCTCTAATTCTGACCCTGATGCAATGGAGTTATAATTGTTACTCTATCGTAATATAGTAGCAAACTGTTGCTCTAAGTTTTCAGATCATAATAAGTGGGTGAATCTATTTTTCAAATCTCACCTCTAGGAGGGTTAAGCCTAGAGGGTTAATGATCCTGTCCATTTATCCTGTCGCGAAATGGAGTGGCGGTCCCATGGGCCAGACAGGCCTCCCGGGTGGCACGAGCCGACGAGGTGGCCGGGTGCGGACCGCGCCTTGCCGCGTCTCTGCAAAACAGCGACCGTCAGTAAACCCGCTGGGGAAATCCCCGGTCAGGCACTCCGACGGTCAAGTCAGTCTCCTAGGGCAGATGAGTGGAAACTGAATTGAAATAAGGCAAGGGATGCGAGAACTCGCGCACGCGTACCTGTGGTAGGGGGAGTGCCAAGCTTATATAACCGGGGGAGCTGACAACCCTTGTTTGTACTGATGGGACAAGAGTGTGGTAGCTGTCAGCTCGCATGGAGCACTGAAGAACGGCGTGGCATGGCGCGGGGTGCTCGAGCAGTATGTGAGTACTAGGTGCGCAATACGAGGGTACTGGATGGGCGGATTAACCGCGCAAGGATGTCAGAGGTGGATAAGGCATGAGGAACCCCGTTAGCAGGGTCGTACCCTGGATGTAATGATGTGAGGGGCCGTAGGGGCGGGACGGCCCATACCCTGAGCGCCGACTGGCGGGTCCGAGTGCTGAGGACCGAGTCGGGTAAGGACCAGTGAGCGTGGGCAGCCACGCGTCCGACTGGTAGAGAGGGAGCGTAGGGTACGTCCTGGGTCGGGGGTTACCGCGGGCTATATACCTGATCCAAGTTGGACATCCAGTCTGTGTGATGGCAGGAGAAAGAGAGTATGGATAGCTACTCGCCTGACTGTGGCACCCGACCCCGCTCTAGGTCGGAGTAGGGTCGAGGAGTGTGGACAACCAGGAGTTTGTCTAGTTGGATGGTAGGAGGACAGCCCGGCTGCCCTTATCGTTGGCCCGCTAAACCCCACCCTCCCTCCTTTCTTTGGAGGGGCTTACGGGCGCGGGGCCCTACTCGTCGATTCTGCTGTTGACCTGTCTACTAAGCCTTCCTGGCGCCGGGCTGGCCGGTGGGCCTGGCCTATGCCCCTACCCGTAGGCAAGGCCGGGATCATAAGCGTCCCCTTCAAGTCTAGTCGAAGGAGGCGGCGAGTCCGACTGACTGGACCAGCGTCCGTTCAAGTAAGCCTGGTGCGCCGGGAAGTCTTAGTCCCCCTTGGGGAGATGCTCGGCAGGCTTGTCGAAGCCTAGGGATCCCGGTTGGTTGGTGACGTCACCCTGTTTGTCTTTTTGCTGCTGACGACTCAGTAGCACCGAGCAGCTGGAAATTCTCATCACTACTGCTTACAACCGGGGATGGCTCCACGTGCCTCCTCCCCATTCCTTCTCCAGTCACCGAGGTATTTACCGTTCGTTCTCGAGGAACGAGGATGGGCGCGAGTCGTCTTGTTTCATGGGCCCCGCTGGGCCTGCCATGCGGCTGTTACTGCCTGCCGCTTCTGCCGTGGCCCACCACCAGGTGGCCCTGTCACCCTACATAACTGAGTGAATTCCTACTTTTACCGTCGCCCTTTTGTCTTTAACTCCGGCGTATTGTCTTCTCTTCTCCGGCTAGGGTTGCGACTACTTCTTTGTACTCGACGCTTCTTTTCACATGCTAGACTTCCTACCTTCTCCGTGTCCCCATGGCCTCTTCGTCTCGCGACCCCCACCCCTGGTATGTCACGACGAGGCCCATTTTTACTCATGGCGACCTTGAGGCCATTAAGGCGGAGTTTCCCATTCCGCCTGACCATGACGTTCGGTTGCCTTCTCCTTCTGATCAGCCAACCACGCCTCCGAGGTACTACATTACCATTTTGCGGGATCACCTGCAGGCAGGCCTGCGCTTCCCCATTCATCCTTTCATTGCCTTGGTATGCCGCTACCTCCGCATCAATCTGTCTCAACTGACCCCCAACTCCATCCGCCTTCTCTGTGGGTCCGCCATCATCTTCCTGTTGTATCACCTTTCCTCACAAGTCGAACTTTTTCACCACTTCTTCTATCTGAAGAAGCAGGAATGGGGCGAGTTCGTATTCCAAGCTCGCTCTGGGACTTCCTTTCTTTCTCCCCTTTCTTCCGCCAGCAGGGGTTGGAAGGAGAGGTTCTTTTTCATCCGTCCTGTGGCCCTCCCGAATTGGCCGCTTAACTTCCGGCGGGATTTTCCTCAAATGCCCCTCATCACGCAGATCCCCGGAAGTTTCCCACCTTCGAGCGCGCCCTTTCCTTATCCAGGGATAGACACTTCCCAGTCGGGCCACTCTTGGCAGAGAACATCTTGTCTGCGTTTGGCCTTAGTCCGGCGCCATTCATCCGACTTGCTTCCTTAGGTAAGTGATCCTTCCCTTCTCCTTGCCCTTGCTGTTTTTTGACTTCTGCTTACTGGCCAGCTGAGATGATGTACCTGGCTGCTCCTGAGGGGGGTTACGGGTTAGGGACCGCTGAGGAAATGGAGGCGCGTCTCCGAGCGATGATAAAGGAGCAGTGGGTGCAGGCTACGGAGCAGCGGGTCGTGCAAGGATTGCGCTTAGCACTGCTGGCCGAGCAGGAAGCGTCTCCATCCGGCTCTCCTTCTCTTGCTTCCTCTTCCGAAGAGGGGAAGACTCCTCAGTCGGGCTTAGAGGATACCCGACCTCTGAGCCACTCCTTGCGGAGCTAAGCGCAGCTCGGGCCTCTAATGCCCAACTGCGTCAACAACTAGCTCATTTGGAGCGAAGCGAGCGCCAAGCCCGGACTCGTGAACTTCAAGCATGTTCAGAGTTGGCTAAGGCCCAGGCGGATCTTCTGGAGGCCAGCCAATCGGCTGCTATGCTGCTCGCCACTTTAAAGGCCAAGGAAGAGGAACTGGCGGCTTGCCAAGGTGACCTTTTGCGGAGGCGTGAGCGTCATGAGGCTCGGAAAGCTAGTGCGCAGGTGGCTCGCGATGGGCGCGGACAGGCGCCGGGTGGAGTCTCGTCGCAACCTTCGATGCCTACCTCGTAGTTGTAGGTCCGCCCTCTTTTTGTTATCTGATGTAGGCGCGGGCCGAACCGTTCGTTACAGATGCTGTTTTCCCCTTTTATGGTCTCCTGTCTCTTGTATTTGCACTTATGCATATTTGTCGCTAGAGCGTAAGTGATCAGAACGATGGTGGTGACGGCCGTTCTCTCCTCACAGGGGAGGCGGCGCCCGCTATGCTAGGGTCGTGGCGTCTCGACCACTCAGGCCTTTAGACATAGGCGGTGTTCCCTTAGCGCCCCTGACTTGGGTGAGCCCGGAGGGCATCTCAAGCTCAAGCTAGTCCCTTGGACCATTCGAGAGCCCGATGAGGTGTGCTTAGTTAGAGGATTGTAGCTTGCGGGGGTTTAGCTGCCCCCAGCCTGCTTGTGAGTCTAGGGTGATGCGCCCGGCGGAGGTAGTGCTTCCTAGTTGAGGGGCTGAACCAGGAGCCAATCCCGCTTTCGCCGGGTTTGCGAGGTGAGTATAAGAGTGCTCGAATGGAGCTTTCAAGAATGGCAATTACCGAGTATCCATCCTAGATTCGGCTCGGGGGTGTAGTCCGAGTGGAACGAGGATGCGGCTCCCTGGTCGAGGAGTTCTTGTGGGCGCCGATCCTTGGGAAAGATTCGCGGAGAGCAGGAATAAGGTTACCCAGTCGGGTGTCATCTCGGGAAGCCTAGACCGCCAAGCATCCGTCCGAGAACCGCTCCCGGAGAAAGGGCTTGCGCGGGGCAAGGATAAGGCTGCTCGGTCGGGTGACCCCTCGGGCAGCATGGACCGCCATGCGTCCGCCCGAGAGCCGATCCGAGGGAAGGGCTTGCGCGGAGCAAGAATAAGGCCGCTCGGTCGGGTGACCTCTCGGGCAGCATGGACCGCCATGTGTCCGCCCGGGAGCTGATCCGAGGGAAGGGCTTGCGTGGAGCAAGAAAAAGGCAGCTCGGTCGGGTGACCTCTCGGGCAGCATGGACTGCCATGTGTCCGCTCGGGAGCTGATTCGACGGAAGGGCTTGCGTGGAGTAAGAATAAGGCCGCTCGGTCGGGTGACCTCTCGGGCAGCATGGACCGCCATGCGTCCGCCCGAGAGCCAATCCAAGGGAAGGGCTTGCGCGGAGCAAGAATAAGGCCGCTCGGTCGGGTGACCTCTCAGGCAGCATGGACCGCCATGTGTCCGCCCGGGAGCCGATCCGAGGGAAGGGCTTGTGCGGAGCAAGAATAAGGCCGCTCGGTCGGGCCGAGGCTTCCCGGTCGAGGGCATCTCAGGGAGCGTGGGCCGCCACGCGCTGCCTGAGAGCCTCTCCGAGGCTTCCCGGCCGAGGGCATCTCAGGGAGCGTGGGCCGCCACGGGCCGCCTGAGAGCCTCGCCGAGGATTCCCGGTCGAGGGCATCTCAGGGAGCGTGGGCCGCCACACGCCGTCTGAGAGTCTCGCCGAGGCTTCCCAATCGAGGGCATCTCAGCGAGCGCGGGCCGCCACGCGCCGTCTGAGAGCCACGCCGAGGCTTCCCGGTCGAGGGCATCTCAGGGAGCGTAGGCCGCCACGCGCCGCCTGAGAGCCTCGCCGAGGCTTCTCGGTCGTGGGCATCTCAGGGAGCGTGGGTCGCCATGCGCCGCCTGAGAGCCTCTCCAAGGCTTCCCGGTCGAGGGCATCTCAGGGAGCGTGGGCCGCCATGCGCCGCCAGAGAGCCTCGCCGAGGCTTCTCGGTCGAAGGCATCTCAGGGAGCGTGGGCCGCCATGCGCCGCCTGAGAGCCTCGCCGAGGCTACCCGGTCGAGGGCATCTCAGGGAGCGTGGGCCGCCATGCGCCGCCTGAGAGCCTCGCCGAGGCTTCCCGGTCGAGGGCATCTCAGGGAGCGTGGGCCGCCACGCGCCGCCTGAGAGCCTCACCGAGGCTTCCCGGTCGAGGGCATCTCAGGGAGCGTGGGCGCCACGCGCCGCCTGAGAGCCTCGCCGAGGCTTCCCGGTCGAGGGCATCTCAGGGAGCGTGGGCCACCACACGCCGCTTGAGAGCCTCACCGAGGCTTTCCGGTCGAGGGCATCTCAGGGAGCGCGGGCCACCACTCGCCTCCTGAGTGCCTCGCCGAAGCATCCCGGTCGAGGGCATCTCAGGGAGCGCAGGCCGCCACGCGTCGCCACGCGCCGCCTGAGAGCCTCGCCGAGGCTTCTCGATCGAGGGCATCTCAGGGAGCGCGTGCCACCACGCGCCGCCTGAGAGCCTCGCCGAGGCTTCTCGATCGAGGGCATCTCAGGGAGCGTGGGCCGCCATGCGCCGCCTGAGAGCCTCGCCGAGGCTTCCCGGTCAAGGGCATCTTAGGGAGCGCGGGCCGCCTCGCGCCGCCTGAGAGCCTCGCCGAGGGAAATGAAGAAACGACTGTTTCTCCAGAAAGCCATCCTTCAAGGGCGCACAAAATAGATGAGATATATCCAGAAGACCTGATTTCACACACGCGGCGAGTATATAAAATATATCCAGATTTCAAATACGTGATGCGCGAATAAGCCGTATCCTGAAGGCCCGGCCATAGAGATGCATAGAATATATGAGGTATCTAGAAGACTAGACATCAGATGCACGGAAAACGTAGCATACATCCTTTCCCTTATCCGACTGGCCCTTTCTACCTTGCTAGAAAAAGAACAAATCAGGGACTGCCCTGAGGGGATTTACCATAAGGCCTCCGGTGTATTAATGACTCATCCGGTGTATTAATTGTTGGAGCAATCGACCCAAAGATGGTCCGGAGTGACCATAGGTTATGATGTTTGGGCAAAGGGTTTAAGTTAGGTTTTCCCTTGTGTACTTATATGTATATGTTGAGCATGCAGGTTGTACAGGTTACACATATGGACTTGACTGGACGGCCTCGGTACGGTGAAGGATGGCATGGAGGCAAGTTGTAGGCTTGCGTGCGCATCCGAGGGACCTTGTAGAGCTGGGACGATGAGCTGATGGGCACGGACTTCGAGGCATGCGTGAAGGATGGCATGGAAGCAAGCTGGAGGCTTGCGTGCATTCGAGGGACGGGAGCCGAAGATGAAGAGGGTGCAAAAGCAACAGTCGAGGCTGCGGAGGAGGAGTCAGTCGAGTCGTGAGGGTCGAGTGCTGCGTGAATGTACTCGGGAAGGGATTCAGCTAGGGACCAGTCGACTTCGAGGCATACATGAAGGATGGCATGGAGGCAAGCTGGATGCTTGCGTGCATTCGAGGGACGGGAGCCGACGATGAAGAGGGCGCAAAAGCAACAGTCGAGGCTGCGGAGGAGGAGTCAGTCGAGTCGTGAGGGTCGAGTGCTGTGTGAATGTACTCGGGAAGGGATTCAGCTAGGGACCAGTCGACTGCTCTTGGGGCAGTCGACTGGTAGGTGGCTGGTGAGCTGGTAAATTTGAATGTTGGGAGTGTCAACGGTCGAATTTGGCTGGCACCAGTCGGCTGCCCTGGGGGCAGTCGACTGGTAGCGATAAATCAGCCCCGAGTCCTATTTAAAGAGGACTTCGTGGTGGCCGAGTTTCTTGACGAAACAAGCTTGGTTAAGGCTTGTTAGTAGTCTCTAGAGTCTAGATCGTGTGCTTGGTGCTGTGGCGAGGTTTCTCCACCCATAAGGAGCGACGAGGACTAGCCGGAGGTTATCCGGGGAGTGATCTACCAACGGATTCTTGGATTAGTCACCCGGCTGGGGTGGATACCAAGTAAATAATCTTTGTTAGCGTTGTTTGTCCTTTTTATTATTGTTTCCGCTGTGCAACTAACAACGCAGGTAAAAATAAGATTCAAGATTCGCTATTCACCCCCTCTAGCGTACCGAAACGATCTATTAGTTTGTATCAGAGCAAGGACCGCTCTTGATCGGACTAACCGCCGAGGGAGCACGTGCTAGAGGAAGAAGATCCATGGAAGACAAATTTGGGGACGACATCTACATCCCACCGCCCTACGATCATGAAGACTTCGAATATTGGCGGGCAAGGATGGAGACTTGGCTTAGCATGGATTGGCCATGTAGGATAGCCATAGAAGAGACCTTCGAAGTTCCAAAGGACAAGTACGGGAAGAAGCTTCGTCCTAGATATTGGGACAAAGAGCAACAAGAACAATTTCAGGCAAATAAGAAGGTAATTGATATCTTGTTAAATATGTTGCTTAACGATATTTTGAATGACGTAGGTAAATATGAGAATGCTCATGAATTGTGGGATAAGTTGGAAAAGTGTCACAAGAACCCTACACAAATTTAGGAACCCGAAGAAATCAACTCATTGGTTCAAGAAGTGGATGAAGAAAGTGAGAGGTCATCCACCTCATCTAGAGAAGAGGAGGAGGTCACCACCTCAAGGATTGAGGGGGAGGAGAGACCCTCGTTTACACAAGAACAAGAGGAAGCATCTTCTTCATCCAAGGTTGAAGAGGAAGTCAACCTAGTCTTCACCTCCACCAAAGCCAAGAGAAAGGAGCATATTATATGCTTTGGTTGTTGGTGCAGGAAGCACCATATCGAACCTTGTTTTGATATTGGCAAAGGATTCAAAGTTAAGTTTGTTTGTGATCTAACATGTCTCTTGAGTGTGCAGAGTACAAAGCCCTAGCGAAGGACTGCTAGGCACCTGGCGAAGGACTGCCAGTATCCAAGACCTAGCGAAGGACTGCTAGGCACCTGGCGAAGGACTGCCAGTATCCAAGCCCTAGCGAAGGACTGCTAGGCAACTGGAGAAGGACTGCCAGTATCCAAGCCCTAGCGAAGGACTGCTAGGCAACTGGCGAAGGACTGCCAGTATCCAAGACCTAGTGAAGGACTGCTAGGCGCCAGGCGAAGGCCAGCTTGGTACTAAAGCCCTAGCGAAGGAATGCTAGGCACCGGGCGAAGGACAGCTCGGTATCCAAGACCTGGCAAAGGATCGCCAGGCAAAAGTCCAACCAAAGGAGCGGTTGGCATCAGGTATATTCTCCCGAGAGGAGTAGGTGAGGACGCGTTCCCCGTCGAGGGAACAGTAGGCGTCGGTTCGACCTAGGGCTCCATTTTGGAGACCAAAGTCAGAACCAAGACAGCTAAGGTTGTATAAACTAATTGTTTTATTGTGTTTTGGACTAACCCTGGATGTAGGACCGAAGGAACGTGTGTCTGCAACTCAGAGAGCCTCAAAGGAGTGAGGCAGCAGCTGAGCAGGGCGCCCTGAGTGTCCAGGGCGCCCCCAAGGTGAACCAGAACCAAGTGAAGCAAAAAAGGGATTCAGCTGCTTATAGGGCAGGGCGCCCTCAGCAGCCAGGGCACCCTCGTCAGCCAGGGCGCCCTCAGCAGCCAAGGCGCCTCCGCGCCCAAGACTGCGAAGCTTCATCCTTATCCACAGCCGAGATTTCTGTGCGGAAGAAGTCAGCCAAGGCGCCCTCTGCGACCAGGGCGCCTCCAGAGTCAAACTTATCCCTATTCGGATGGGATAACGCTTGACCGAGCTAAAAGCGGATCGCTTGACACGTGGCAGGGCACCCCCGACGTCCAGGGCGCCCCGGGGTGCTATAAATAGCACCCAAAGCCCAAGCCTTGGAAAAAAACTTCGCTCCAAAGCTTCCACGCTCTTCTGTGCTCACGCCTTGTTCTGGAAACTGCCCAACTCGAGCGACGACGTCCCACTGCTCCGGAAAGTCAACCTACAACCGGACGTCGGTAAAAGAAGAGATTTTTTTATTAAAAGTTTATAGTGTTATACTTGTAAATCTATTTTTGTAAACTGATTTTGCGCGTATATAGAATTGCCCATAGTAAACGGTCAACGACCGTGGGCCTTGGAGTAGGAGTCGACACAGGCTCCGAACCAAGTAAATCGAATGTGTCTTTGTGCTGTGTGCTTTTAATTTTATTTTTCCGCTGCGTACGTGCTCTTTACGAAAATCCGAACGATTTCCGATATTCACCCCCCCTCTATCGGTTTTCACGATCCAACAAGTGGTATCAGAGCGGGGAAGTTCAAACTTGGTGCAACCACCAGTTTGAAAATTTCTTTTCAGATTTTCTTTATTATTTTCAATTTTTTTAATATTTTTTTTCGTTCGAATTTTTTTATTATTATTTTAATATTTTTCTCGAAATTCGTGCTACCTTAATTCGAGCAATTTTTTTTTAAATTTTTAATTTTTCATCATTAATCAGAATTGACAAAATTAATATTTTCAAAAATTTATCATAAATTGTTTTTATTATTTTAGTATAATTCTACCTAGAAATTCGTGCAACATTTATTTTGAGCTATTTCTTCCCTTCTCCCACACTACTAATCCAAGACCAAGTCTTGGTACAATTTTTTATTATTTTGTTTGTGTGCAAGGTATAATCTAAATGGCCAACCAAGAGTGGAATAGTGTCCGTCCACCCCTATTCTGTGGCAGAACTTCAGAACCTGGGAGGGTCTAATAGAATCCCACCTAAAGACCCATCTGGATTTATGGATGATGATCCAAACAGGGTTTTCAGTACCTACAGAAAATGGAAAGTCGATGTGGACGAACCAAATCTGAGGAAGATTGAGGCAGATGCAAAGGCGACTGCAATCCTGCAATGTGGCCTAACCAATGAAGAATTGAAGCGGGTCGGATCCTTCAGCTATGCCAAAGAGATGTGGGAGAAGCTAATCAACCTACACGAAGAGTCAGCACCCGACTTCAAAGTTGACTCCGAATCAGAAGATGAGATAGAATCTGTAAAATACGGCTATTCGAAAATCCGGACCAGAAAATTTTTGTGGTTTTTCCGGATAGAGTTTAGGGTTTCCGGCCTACGGGAGGAGCCCAAGGGGCTTTATTGTAAAAAACTTAAACTTAGCAAGGGTTTACGGGTAAACTCTTAAATTCTGAGCGTGAATAATTTAACCCTAGAAAATTATTTGAGGTTAAATTATAATAAACGAGAGGGTTAATTGGTTAAAATCCTTACCCTAAGGGTAGCATGTGAAATTGAGGAAATGTAGGGACTTTTTCGCAAAAGTCCCATCCCTTATTTAAGTTCTTTTTCCTCTTCATTCGGCCGTAACCTCTCCTTTACATCCCTCGTGACCTAGCCTCTCCTCGCACACGCGAACCAACCGAAGACGCCGCCCTTCCTCTTTCGTTGTCTTCTCCCCTCGCGAAGCTGCAGCCGACTCCTTCTCTTCTCCCCTTCGCGCTTGCCCTAGCCGCAGCACCGTCTCCCTCTTTCTTCCTCTCCCTTCCGCGAGCCCTAGCCACAGCCAAGCGTCGACTCCTCCTCAATCGATCGCAACCAAGAAGAAGCCAGCGCCTCTTCCATTGTGTCGATCGCCCGATGCCAGTGTCGACGCCGGTGATCTGTTTTCCGGTAAGTTCGATTTCCTTGAGCACTTCGGTTGAGTGTGGCAAATGGGTTTCCTCCAATTTTCTTGGATTACACTGATTTGGTCCTTGATTTAGCATCGCCGTGGTTGGATCCAGTGGCATCTTCCTCCGCGTGGTGGATCTGGACCTAGCTTGATCAAGGTCAATCGGAGATGGCAATTCGGTGGCTGTGATCTTTGGGAGGTAAGCTGGTCATGATTAATAATGGGCAGAATTTGGGATTTCTTGTTTGAGCAATCGATAAGTGTTTAGAATGGGGATTGGCTGATTGGATTGGATTCATAGTGATTACCGTGAGCTTCTTGGAGGTGGCTGGAGGTTTGGTCTTGCTTCTTTGGCCGTAAGCTTCAAGATGGAGAATTGCCATGGTTTGTTTAGAGATTAAAGTATGGATTGAGCTTTCTATTCTTAGTTTTTGGATAAGTTTCACTGTGTTGTTCTTTGGTTGTTTAGCTCTGTTGGATGTGTGTTTTGTTGGAGGAGCTAGGGTTTCTTTTGGGATCTGATTGGGATGAAGCTGTGAGGCCATGAGCTAGATCATTGTTAATCCTTTGATTTTTAGTGGTTCCATATCATGGAATACCTTGGATTCGTGGTCGGTTTTGTAGCATGTTGGTATAGGGATTTGTCAATGTCGTGTGATACTTGGTGTGGGATTTGAGGCCATTTGATGTTGCTACGATAAGCTTGATCCATTAGGGTTGTAATACTTCCACGGTGAGGTGGATGGTGTTAGGTCAGTCTCCTATGTTTTGTGTATTGAGATACATAGTTGGGATTAGGTTTAGTTGAGGATTAAGATCGGATCAGCCCTTTGGTGGTGGAGATACATTGTTTAGCTGGATTTTGAGTTGGTTTGTATGTTGAAATTGATCATTAGGATTAGGATGATCCTAATGAAGTTGTGCTATATTAGCTATTTGGTATTTGTGTAAATAGCTAAATAATCATGCCTTTGATACAGGACGCTGATTGGTTACTCCGCTTGGTCGTGGGGCTTCAGTCTCTATACGAACTACTTCTACTCTCTGGAGGCGGGTACCCTTTGACTTATCTTTTAGATATTGTCATATTGCTATGCATTGTCTGTTATAGATAGCAGTAAGTTTATACGCTATCCTGAGTTACTATGCCTATTCTGGATACTTGTTAGTTATCCCTGAGATATTATTCATGTTCTGGATACTTATTAGTTATCCCTGAGTTATTATTCATGACCTGGATACTTGTTAGCTATCCCTGAGATATTATTCATGTTCTGGATACTTATTAGTTATCCCTGAGTTATTATTCATGACCTGGATACTTGTTAGCTATCCCTGAGATATTATTCATGTTCTGGACACTTATTAGTTATCCCTGAGTTATTATTCATGACCTGGATACTTGTTAGCTATCCCTGAGATATTATTCATGTTCTGGATACTTATTAGTTATCCCTGAGTTATTATTCATGACCTGGATACTTGTTAGCTATCCCTGAGATATTATTCATGTTCTGGATACTTATTAGTTATCCCTGAGATATTATTCATGTTCTGGATACTTGTTAATTATCCCTGAGTTATTATTCATGTTCTGGATATTTATTTAGTTATCCCTGAGTTATTATTCATGACCTGGATACTTGTTAGCTATCCCTGAGATATTATTCATGTTCTGGATACTTATTAGTTATCCCTGAATTATTATTCATGACCTGGATACTTGTTAGCTATCCCTGAGATAGTATTCATGTTCTGGATACTTATTAGTTATCCCTGAGTTATTATTCATGACCTGGATACTTGTTAGCTATCCCTGAGATATTATTCATGTTCTGGATACTTATTAGTTATCCCTGAGATATTATTCATGTTCTGGATACTTGTTAGTTATCCCCGAGTTATTATTCATGTTCTGGATACTTATCTATTATCCCTGAGTTATTATTCATGTTCTGGATATTTATTTAGTTATCCCTGAGTTAGTATACCTGTCCTGGATACTTGTTAGATATCCTTGAGTTATCATATCTGTTCTGGATACTTATTAGTTATCCCTGAGTTACTATACCTGTCCTGGATACTTGTTAGTTATCCTTGAGTTATCATGTCTGATCTGGATACTTGTTAGTTATCCCTTAATTGTTATGTCCGTTCTGGATACTTGTTAGTTATCCCTGAGTTATTATGCTGTTAGTTTCATACAGTATCAGGTAGTGTCATATCTAGATGTATGCTTAGAGATCGTGATGTATCTCCTGCCTTTGACCCTGAGGGATCTGTAGTTTTCGGCCAGTATACCTTGTAGGTTAATTGTATTTCCTGTTATAGGATTTCAGACCGAGACCTAGTATACTGAGGACTTGGGAGGGCGGTATGTGTATCTATCATGCACCATCCTTGCATTGTTGCATGCCGGCGATCAGCGACTCCCTTGTGGTTGAGCCTAATCGTTTTCCGGCACATGATAGGCACACACGGCCACTCATGGGTTAGTGGATACCGTAGCGTGTGTGCATTTGCTCTGTATTGCTCCGCTCCACCGCTCATGGGTAGTGGTTTTGGAGCGTGGTAGCAAGCAGGGATCCCTTCTCTTCCCATAGACCAGAGAAGATGAGAGAGATATCTCCCCCATATATATATGGGGCGGAGTGTTCACTCCACCAGCATCCTGTCCACTCGGTCACTCAGGAGCAGTGATAGCAGGGTGCGTACAGTGTCACAGCTCTACCCACTCGGCCGACACAGTATCGCCTGTCTCGGTGACTTGACTGGTGTTAGGGGGTGACCATGACATTGCATCATATGCATACGATGCATTGTGCACTTGATTGTGTTTGCTGCATTTATTTGCTGCACTTGATTGACATGCATATACTGGATACCTGTATACCTTGGTTTATATGTTATACTTGTTCCATAGGGATTTATTCCACCCTCTGCAGGATAGATGGATTCTGGTATGTATCTTTAATCAGTATGTTCAGTATACCCTTTCTTCCTACTGTTCATAGGAGGTTGTATCAGCGTAGGCTTCTATTGTTATTATAACATACTATGCATATCTACTGGGTATTCGCTGAGTTTATGGACTCACACCGTTGCCATATGTTTTTATTTCAGGTTGAGATACTTGGAGTCGCCAGAAGAGCCCGGCAGCCAGTCCCTACCCATCGCGTCGACATATTTTTGCCTTGTACTTGTAGTACACTTGTTTTATATTTCTGTTAGTGATTTGTATATGTCGTATGAGTGTCATGTGCCCTAAGGGGCTTTTGTATTGGTTGTTTCGTCGTAAGTCGGACCGGTCCGCAGTCAGGTATGATTTACTTAGTTGTTTTGTGTCTTTATATTGTGTTTATTTACTTTAGAGGCCTGAGGCCAAATATATATTGCGTGTGTTTGTCTATTATGTTGTATGTATGTGTAAATTGTCCGCCGGACAGGGGAGGTGCTGTCCGATTTTCTATTGGATCAGCGGCTCCTGGGTCTCGGGGCGTGACAATTTATTTTGGTATCAGAGCTCAGGTTTTCGGATACCTTGAGGGCTTGTGGATTTACGGTTTCTATCCGATACCAATTTATTTTGGTATAAGACCGTAGGTTTGCGATGTCTACTTATTTTACGAGTCTTTTCGGATTTGTTCAGAGTTGTTTTCTCGATGTGGTTGTCTGGGACTTGGCGCGATGGGACTCCTCCTGGCGACAGGTATTTCTTCTGATCGCTTGTATCCCTTATCCTAGTTAGGATGGATAGAAATTCTTTCATGTCATTGGATTAGGTTGTTATTCCTGTATAGTTATGTATAGATAGAAATTCCCTCATATTATGGGATCATGTTATTATTCCTGTATTTAGATATGATTAGAAATTCTCACATGTTATTGGATCATGTTACCATTATTATATACTTAAGTATGGTTAGTAATTCTCTTATGTTACTGGATTATGTTACTATACCTGTATATCTAGGTATGATTTAGAAATTTTCTCGTGTTATCGGATCATGCTACCATTCACGTATATTTAGGTACGGTTAAAATTTTTCTCATGTTATCGGATCATGTTTTTATTCTTGTACCCATCTGGTAATTTGGTTAGACTATCCCAGCTTGGTGGGATCATATATTCATACTGGATGGATAAATATTTATAGACTTGGTTTTAGTTGGATTGACATATTGTCAATCTATTTTATTCATGATCGTTCATGTGAGCGATTAGTGATATGTTGTGGATGAGATCTTGGACTGGGGAATGTTAATTCTCTAGTAGCACCGATTGTTCAGTCGGAAAGCAAGGGTCGAAGTTGTCGACAACCTATTGGAGGTTTAGGATTTTTGTTTTTCCTAGACCTTACTATTCATAGTACGTGTATTAGCTATTATTAGCTAAGCGAGAACTAGGGTTGACTATCGTAGTTGGCTCGATCAGTGTAGGATCAACTTACCCTAGTTCAAGGAGTTTCAGACCGTTGGATCGTTCGTGCCTAGTTAGGTGACCTGGATGACACGTGTATGGTACATGACTTATTTTCATGTAGGAGGGTAGCATGAGCTACATATTATCATCGTTATTGGATTGATATATTTTATTCCATGGGGACTTTGATCAAGGATCACCTGTACCTGGTTGATGATCTAGAAGGTACAGTTTGATAGGTGGCTTACGTCGAGGTGAAGAAGTGTGGAGCTAAGTTACTGGACACTTATGAGTTACTGCTTTTACTTGGTTTGAATAACCAAGAAGGTACTTACGGACTTATGATTTGCGTGGAGGCAAATCACTGACACAACTAGGCGACCTCTAGTTAAATGATATCAAGGACGACCCGTGGGGAAATAAAGGAATTGTTTCATGAGTATATTTAGATACTCCCGAGAGATAGCATGTCTCTATCTTCTTGTTATGGAGTGGACCTCATAGGGTTTTGACCATGGAGTGGAGGAATTGGACTGTATTGGATTACGAGTCGACGCTCGGTGTGACTCGCTAGTTGCTATGGTATGCTATGAGGGATCTTGACTCATAGATAGAGTGTATATGGTTGGAATCTCGATGGTGCATCGGGATCTACGACCCGCTAGGGTGCGGAGGATGTGAAGTTAGCTTTATCCTAACCTTCTAGTGAGATATTGGATATTAATCAGGAGGTCAAAGATGTCCACTGTTTTCGGTTATTATATCCCTATCGTGGACCTATTAGTTCACGGGATGATAAGGTTGGTATTACCATAGATTTTCTCGTTGGTGTCGAGAGGTGGATTGAGATTGACGAATCTCTATGATCTGGTGTAATTTGAAGATTCTATTAGTGGGAATGGACCTACTAGATTTGTGGCCTTTTGATGGATCATTTGGTGGATAAATGATCTTTTGGTGGTGGATTATTTAGGAAGTTGGTTATTCATGGTGGCACATAGGTTGCGACATATTGGCACAATCTCTAAATTGTATGTTATCTTCTGATGGTCTATTTGAGGATATTTATATACATATATATGACTTGTGATGTTTGTGAGGATGTTATCGACTTGTGGATACTTGGGTGATATTTATGGATTTTTCATTGTATGTTTGAGGATCAGAGTATAGACTTGGCACCAGTGATCAAGTTTTTTTTCACTATCCTGAAATATATTTCTTAACATTTATTTCTTTCCTTTACCATTATACAAATATTTCTTTCAAACAATCAACTTATTCTTGAAAAATATGTATGACAAAAAGTCACTTTGGGGATTACTTAGGATATTTTTTTTGCAATCTGGGCTTAGATATTTATATTTTTTTTGGACTTAAAAAAAAAATCTTCTTTTTTGAAATCATTTCTCTTTTTCAGTTCTCTATATTCACTTTTTCAAATAGGAGAATGAAATTATGTTTCAAATCATTAAAACAAAATACTATGTTTTCAAATAATCACTATATCTTTTGAAAATTATGCTTTACAAAAACCATTATTATTTCAAAATGTTTTTTTTTGAAAACAGGGTTTCTGATCAAATTAAATTTTCTAAAATTATATTACCATGCTAGTATTCAAAACTATTCTTT
Source organism: Boesenbergia rotunda (assembly GCA_024364735.1). Classification (NCBI taxonomy): domain Eukaryota; kingdom Viridiplantae; phylum Streptophyta; class Magnoliopsida; order Zingiberales; family Zingiberaceae; genus Boesenbergia; species Boesenbergia rotunda. Next base: position 670,039 of record JAGFNQ010001777.1, read on the forward strand.
TGATTTTAGTAAACCCTAAAGACACAAAGGAAGGTCTACTTAATGATCTACAAGGGCTCCGAGGATGTGTCAAATTTAGGGGGAGTCTAAACCAAATGAAATTATTTCTAACAAGTATTTTCTTTGGCAATTATCTTTGAAATTATTAAATAATTCTTTTGATATGAATCGAACCCTAAGAACTCAGAGGAAGAATACTTGTGGTCAACAAGCTTCCAAGGACTGTATTAAGTTTAGGGGGAGGTCAAATTAAATGAGTTATTAAACATTTCTAAATAATATATTTTCATACACTATATTTTCAAAATTGTGTCAAAAACATTTGTCTTACAAAATAATATTATGTTTTTGTGGCTTATAAAATTATTTTTGAAATACCTTTTTAATATTTACTTGGGTTGAAATTTCCAGGACACTTAGGAAAGGTCCTTGTAGTTAACAAGACTTCCTATGATTGTGTTAGACTGAAAAATAAACCAAGTCTAGTAAAATATTGTGCCTCCAAAGTTCATACATTTTTCAAAATGTACTTGCATATATTTTCAAAATACTATCATTTTGACTTATCAAAATTCTTTTGGAAATAATATTTACTTGAGTTGGAAAATTTCCAGGACACTTAAGGAAATTTCTTTGTAGTTAGCAAGGTTTCCTAGGATTGTGTCAGACTGGAAAAGAAACCAAAGCAAGTAGAAGATTATGTGTAAGCACTTTCAAAAAGATAAGTCAAGTAATTTTTTAATATTTTAAAAGTACTTATGTTTTTCAAATTCATAATATCTTTCAAAATACTTATATCTTTCAAAATGCTCAATAAAGTACTTGCATTTTTGTGCATTTTTTTAAAATATTCAGAACAAGTAAACTTATTGCTTATCACATACACTTGACTCCAATTATGATTTTGAGCATAAATTTTTCAGTCTTTCAAAATTTTGTTACTTTGAAATTATCATAACTCTTGACATTATTTCGTTCAATTCCTTTTCAAGAATCACAAGCTCTGATACATAAATTTTAAATTTCTTTCAAAATATATTTTTTCAAAAATTTCTTTATTGATATATGACCAAGGGGGAGAGTAGAAAAAGTGAAATTAAAAATTAAATTCTTTCTTAAACTTTTTCCCCTTTTCAAAGAAAGTTTTTTCTTAGAATGGTCTAAAACATAAGGAGAAGAATTTCACATTAAGGGAAAGAGAAAGGAAAGAGAGAAAGGAAATTTTTTAATTTTTAACTCTTTTTCAAAAAGTGATTCAAAAATTTCGAAATCTTTCTAAGTGTTTTCAAGATTTTTTGAGTACATATTTTTCTCCTAAGTAAAATTTTCCTTAGTAAACAAATTTATTCCCAAGTCTCAAAATTTGAAACTTTGTTTAAAGGAAACCTAGCTTCAAAATTTTGCCTAAGTAATTTTTTTTTAAAGCCTTGTAAGTAAAAGTCTTTTTCAAAATTTAGACCTGCAAAACTTTTCAAAATGGAAAATTATCTAAGTGTAAAAAAGTTTTGTTAGTGAAAATGCTTTTACTCCATTTTTTAAAAACACTTTGTTAAAGACATGAAGCACTTAGGAAAACTCAAAAATCCCTATTAGATACCTTGAACACCCATGTTTGTTTTTGATATATGTCAAAGGGGGAGGAAAGGTCAAAGTTAAGGGTTAAAGGTCAAAGTTAAGGGTTATAACACAAGTATTCAGGGATTTAGGGGGAGTCTAAATTTTTTTTAATCTACACTTATATACTGTTCATATTCCATCATTTCTTAACTGTTATTTTTTTAATCTACACTTATATACTGTTCATACTCCATCATTTCTTAACTGTTATATGTTTATACTTAACTTTGAATTGTGTTGCCATAAATAAAAAAGGGGGAGATTGTTGGTGCAGAAAGCACCATATCGAACCTTGTTATTGGCAAAGGATTCAAAGTTAAGTTTGTTTGTGATCTAACATGTCTCTTGAGTGTGCAGAGTACAAAGCCCTAGCGAAGGACTGCTAGGCACCTGGCGAAGGACTGCCAGTATCCAAGCCCTAACGAAGGACTGCTAGGCAACTGGCGAAGGACTGCCAGTATCCAAGCCCTAGCGAAGGACTGCTAGGCAACTGGCGAAGGACTGCCAGTATCCAAGACCTAGCGAAGGACTGCTAGGCGCCAGGCGAAGGACAACTTGGGACTAAAGCCCTAGCGAAGGAATGCTAGGCACCGGGCGAAGGACAGCTCGGTATCCAAGACCTGGCAAAGGATCGCCATGCAAAAGTCCAACCAAAGGAGCGGTTGGCATTAGGTATATTCTCCCGAGAGGAGTAGGTGAGGACGCGTTCCCCGTCGAGGGAACAGTAGGCGTCGGTTCGACCTGGGGCTCCATTTTGGAGACCAAAGTCAGAACCAAGACAGCTAAGGCTGTATAAACTAATTGTTTTATTGTGTTTTGGACTAACCCTGGATGCAGGACCGAAGGAACGTGTGTCTGCAACTCAGAGAGCCTCAAAGGAGTGAGGCAGCAGCTGAGCAGGGCGCCCTGAGTGTCCAGGGCGCCCCCAAGGTGAACCAGAACCAAGTGAAGCAAAAAAGGGATTCAGCTGCTTACAGGGCAGGGCGCCCTCAGCAGCCAGGGCGCCCTCGTCAGCCAGGGCGCCCTCAGCAGCCAAGGCGCCTTCGCGCCCAAGACTGCGAAGCTTCATCCTTATCCACAGCCGAGATTTCTGCGCGGAAGAAGTCAGCCAAGGCGCCCTCTGCGACCAGGGCGCCTCCAGAGTCAAACTTATCCCTATTCGGATGGGATAACGCTTGACCGAGCTAAAAGCGGATCGCTTGACACGTGGCAGGGCGCCCCCGACCTCCAGGGCGCCCCGGGGTGCTATAAATAGCACCCAACGCCCAAGCCTTGGAAAAAAACTTCGATTCAAAGCTTCCACGCTCTTCTGTGCTCACGCCTTGTTCTGGAAACTGCCCAACTCGAGCGACGACGTCCCACTGCTCCGGAAAGTCAACCTACAACCGGACGTCGGTAAAAGAAGAGATTTTTTTTATTAAAAGTTTATCGTGCTATACTTGTAAATCTATTTTTGTAAACTGATTTTGCGCGTATATAGAATTGCCCATAGTAAACGGTCAACGACCGTGGACCTTGGAGTAGGAGTCGACACAGGCTCCGATCCAAGTAAATCGACTGTGTCTTTGTGCTGTGTGCTTTTAATTTTATTTTTCCGTTGCGTACGTGCTCTTTATGAAAATCCGAACGATTTCCGATATTCACCCCCCCCTCTATCGGTTTTCTCGATCCAACATTGGTTGCAACCAAAAGGGGCACTACAAGGATAAGTGCCCACAAGGTAAAAAGGAGGTAAAATCTACACTCATTTCAAATTCCTTTAATTCTAACATGAAGTGTAGGAATGGAGAATCCCAAGAGAAGAAGAGGAGAATTCGATGCTTCACGTGTGGTGAACTGGGGCACTGCCACACTAAGTGTCCAAAGAAGGAAGAGCTCAAGAAAATGGGACACTTGAGGAGATGAAAAAAAGAAGGAAGGAGGAAGCAGAGAAGTCCACATCAAGGAGGAACTTCAAGGGTAAGGGAGGTACTTCCTAACCCTAGAATAAAAAGCAATTTAATGTCAAGTTCCTCCATGCATGCTAGTTTTGATGAAAGTTGCTTAATGGTACATAACCATGATTTTAGATATCATGATAGGACTAGGAATAACAAGGTAGGTCAAAATCTCAAGAAAAACATGCATCATCACAAACCTAGGACCCTTGTACCTAAAAATGATGTCATTAATCCCAAGAAGGGAAACTATGCCTAGAAAGGAGGGTAGGTCTAGAAATGTCCAAAATGGACATATGGACTCTAAGGTCAAAAATTTAGAAAGGGAAAATCAAGTCTTGAGGGCAAGGTTTGTTACTTTAGAAAAGGCCCTAGAAGGATTTTCCGTTGGATCTAAGGGCGAAGACATGGTGTTGGGTAGTTTGAAACCCAACTACGATAGATCGGGATTGGGATACCGGTAAGACCTCCAAGGCCAACAAAAAGAAGTATGCTGGGAAGGCATACAATCATGGTAAGGAGGGTAAGTCCAAGGATGACTAAGGGAATGCCATCCAAGGGTAGAAAGGGTGATTTAACCAAGGACAAGGTGTCCAAGGTTAAGAAGGTTCACTTTGTAGGCCAAGAGTCACCGTGGGCACACCGGTGTGGCTTAGTGTGGATTGAGTCACCTAGGGAGGTGGCTAGGACTCAGAGCTCAAGGGGGAGCTCTAGGAGCCTATGGGGTTCATGGTGAATGGATCTCAAGAGTTTCTCTTCTAGAAAATTAGGTTGAAGTGTGCCGAAAGGATTGGAAGACTTGGGTAAGTCTTAATTCTAGGAAATGACACATTAAAAGGAGAATTAGGGAGAAAAAGGTGAAAATGGAATATATCTAAGAAAATTAGGTTTTAATGAGTGAACGCCATACAATTCAGTGCTAGAAATGAGTTATGATTAAGTATAAGAGAATACATTAAGGAGAAGTCACAATTGAGACTTTTGGAGATGAGTTTCAATTATACACTTTAGGATAAGTTGAGTTTCGTGCCAATCTTGGGATTCGGAGTACATTTGTTTGGAAATGTATTTTTCCCAAGTGGACATTGGCCCCACAAATACCCCCATGAAATTTCATAATTTTTGGAGATTTATGAAATTATCTAGGCATTACTGAAATTGAGCTAAAAAATCTGAATTTCAGGTATCAGTCGACTGCCCTGGGGGCAGTCGACTGGTCTCAGCCCAGAAATATTCTGTGAGTTTTGGGAGTCGACTACCCCAGGGGCAGTCGACTGGTATGTAGGCTGAAATAGGAAAATGACTATTGAATGATAGAATATGATGTCTAAAATAAAATCCTTGATGATACTGGTTGAGTAAAGATGTGCCTCATGGGTTAGTGATGATTATATGCAATGAGGCCAAGGAAGTTTGATAAGTTTCTCATGTGTATCTAGGATTTAGAGATAAAAACGGGGAAACGTTCATCATATTAAGGATATGGATAAAGAAATGAATTGAGGACAATTTTATGTGTCAAATTATGATGATTAGTTTTGGCAAACACATGGAATTAGAGATACATTTGCAAATTGATACGAAATGTCAATCTTTTGAGGAAATTAGGAATTGTACCAAAAGTCAAGCACACTTGACATTTTTATGAAATCATATTCTTCTAGGATAGGGTATATCCTAGCAAGTGTACTTGCAAATCTTTAGAGTTTTTAAGGTTTTGTTGAGTTTTTTTTGGCACTAAGGGAAAGATTGCTTGGGGGCAAGTCTATGATAGTGTCAAAGGGGTAAGAACTCGGGTGTTGGGTTGTGTATAACTCAACATGGTGTCTAGGAGGTTAAGTTGGGTAGAACTTAACCTGGGAAAAATTAAAATTGGGAGAAGGCATGGGTAAAGGGGGAGGTTGCCTCTTAGTTGCCTTAATTTTCCTTTAGAAAATTTTTGGATTTTGTGTCAAACATGGGAATGGTGATAGATACATGGTGAGATGTATTTTTTCCAAGTAGGTATGTGTTCCACAAAGTTATCTACGAAATTTGGGAATTTTTGGAAATTTATGGAATTTCTGATGCATTTCTGAAAATGGCTAGAAAATATGATATTCAGAGTATCAGTCGACTGCTACTGTTGGCAGTCGACTGCCCAGGGCTGATTTGGGTATCAGCAGCTGGGTTAAGGTCCAAGTGATGAGAAACAAGTGTATGGGGGTCTAGTACACTGTGTTTAGGATCATTGGAGATTTAAAAGAACCAATAATTGGGATATTGTTGGGTTCTTTTTGATGTTAGGCAAAGAGGGAGAACTGTTGGGTGTAAGTGGGAAACCAAACATACCTTTGCTAGAAACCCTAGTTCTAGGGGGAGCTGAGTTTTAGGGGGAGCATGATTGCTCCGTTTTTGGCGTAAGGGGAACCTTGGAGAGGTTCTTAAAAAGCCTTTGTAAGTCCAATGTAAGGGGAGCTTGGGAGAAGCTTTAAAAAGCCCGTTGTGTGAAAAGTCCTAGCTTAGAAGGCTAGGTGTGTAAAAAGTCCTAACTTGGAGGGTTAGGTGTAGGATATCTTGGATAGGATCCATACATGAATTGCATATGCATTTATTTTAGCATGATTTTTGCTATTGACTACTATCTTGCTTTCCCTAACTTAAACGTATTGCCAAACATCAAAAAGGGGGAGATTGTTGGAGCAATCGACCCTAAGATGGTCCGGAGTGACCATAGGTTTTGATGTTTGGGCAAAGGATTTAAGTTAGGTTTTCCCTTGTGTACTTATATGTGTATGTTGAGTGTGCAGGTTGTATAGGTTACACATATAGACTTGACTGGACGGCCTCGATACGGTGAAGGATGACATAGAGGCAAGCTGGAGGCTTGCGTGCGCATCCGAGGGACCTTGGAGAGCAGGGACGATGAGCTGATGGGCGCGGACTTCGAGGCATGCGCGAAGGATGACATGGAGGCAAGCTGGAGGCTTGCGTGCATTCGAGGGACGGGAGCCGAAGATGAAGAGGGCGCGAAAGCAACAGTCGAGGCTGCAGAGGAGGAGTCAGTCGAGTCGTGAGGGTCGAGTGCTGTGTGAATGTACTCGGGAAGGAATTCAGCTAGGGACCAGTCGACTGCTCTTGGGGCAGTCGACTGGTAGGTGGCTGGTGAGCTGACAAATTCGAACGTTGGGAGTGTCAACGGTCGAATTTGGCTGGCACCAGTCGACTGCCCTGGGAGCAGTCGACTGGTAGCGAGAAATCAACCCCGAGTCCTATTTAAAGAGGACTTCGTGGTGGCCGAGTTTCTTGACGAAACAAGTTTGGTTAAGGCTTGTTAATAGTCTCTAGAGTCCAGATCGTGTGCTTGGTGCTGTGGCGAGGTTTCTCCACCCATAAGGAGCGACGAGGACTAGCCGGAGGTTATCCGGGGAGTGATCCACCAACGGATTCTTGGATTAGTCATCCGGTCGGGGTGGATACCAAGTAAATAATCTTTGTTAGCGTTGTTTGTCCTTTTTATTATTGTTTCCACTGTGCAACTAACAACGCAGGTAAAAGAAAGATTCAAGATTCGCTATTCACCCCCCCTCTAGCGTACCGGAACGATCCATCATTAATGACTCATCCGGAGTCAGATGAAGAAAGGCTCGTATTCTCAGGCAGCACTGACCATCAGATCCCAGATGGATCTCCTATCTCCACTTCCGATCAGGCTGCTGGTGTCCCTCCTTCTAGCGCCATATTTGATCCCGTCGCGAAGTGGGGTGGCAGTCCCATGGGCCAGACGAGCCTCCCGGGTGGCACGAGCCGACGAGGTGGCCGGGTGCGGACCGCGCCTTGCCGCGTCCCTGCAAAACAGCGACCGTCAGTAAACCCGCCGGGGAAATCCCCGGTCAGGCACTCCGACGGTCAAGTCAGTCTCCCAGGGCAGATGAGTGGAAACTGAATTGAAATGAGGCAAGGGATGCGAGAACTCGCGCGCGCGTACCTGCGATAGGGGGAGTGCCAAGCTTATGTAACCGGGGGAGCTGACAACCCTTGTTTGTACTGACGGGACAAGAGTGTGGTAGCTGTCAGCTCGCATGGAGCACTGAAGAGCGGTGCGGCATGGCGCGGGGTGCTCGAGCAGTACGTGAGTACTGGGTGCGCAGTACGAGGGTACTGGATGGGCGGATTAACCGCGCAGGAATGTCAGAGGTGGATAAGGCATGAGGAACCCCGTTAGCAGGGTCGTACCCTGGATGTAATGATGTGAGGGGGCGTAGGGGCGGGATCGCCCGTACCCCGAGCGCCGACTGGCGGGTCCGAGTGCTGAGGACCGAGTAGGGTAAGGACCAGTGAGCGTGGGCAGCCACGCGTCCGACTAGTAGAGAGGGAGCGCAGGGTACGTCCTGGGTCGGGGGTTACCGCGGGCTGTTTACCTGATCCAAGTTGGACATCCAGTCTGTGTGATGGCAGGAGAAAGAGAGTATGGATAGCTACTCGCCTGACTGTGGCGCCCAACCCCGCTCTAGGTCAGAGTAGGGTCGAGGAGTGTGGACAACCAGGAGTTTGTCTAGTTGGATGGTAGGAGGACGACCCGACTCCCCTTATCGGTGGCCCGCTAAACCCCACCCTCCCTCCTTTCTTTGGAGGGGCTTACGGGCGCGGGGCCCTACCCGTCGATTCTGCTGCTGACCTGTCTACTAAGCCTTCCTGGCGCCAGGCTGGCCGGTGGACCTGGCCTATGCCCCTACCCGTAGACATGGCCGGGATCAGTTAATATCAGTGACTCTCTATTTTCAACTCTAATACGGTGAGGTTGTACAACTATTCTGTTATGATACGATGGGAATTTTGAGTTTTTAGACCTTGATATGGTTGGATTTTTCATTGTTCTGACCTCACATCTAGGAGGGTTAAGTTACCATGAGAAAATTAAGAAAATTAAGAAAATTTTCAGTCTTTATATGAGATAATTTTGGTTCTGTTCTACTAAAAGAGAAAAAAAAACCTCTAAAACATATTTCAGGTTTGGGTCTCTATTTCTGTTTCTGAAATTTTGACTAAGGCATGTGGAGTTGTTGCCGTTTGGAAACAATTCTGCTGCTCACTAGTTTTGTTTTCTATTATTATTGTTAGTTCCACTTCAGTGATTTTATTTTGGGATGTAAGTGTTTGAGGCGGTTCCGGAGTTGTTGTCGGAAGGATACAAATTGATATGATATATCGTCGAGGCTAGTGTTCGATATTATCTTCGTAAAACGAGATTGCTCCACTACAGGTGCTCACGAATAGCAGCAATTAGTTTTACAAGATACAACGACGATGTCTCGAAATAGCAGCACTACAAATTTCGAGACCAGCGAACCTTCTCGTAGGCTTTTTGGACTCTGGATGCACAAGATGAGATGAATGCTAATTAACTTTTTCTGGATTGAATGAATGAATCCATCATCTAGGAGACTCTATTTATACAAGAGAAGAGGTGAGATACCCTTTGGTGAGTGGGTGTAACCTGTTGGATCGAGAGACACGATAGAGGGGGGGGGGTGAATATCGTAAAACGTTCGGATTTAAGATTTAGAGAAATTACGCAGCGGAAAATAAAACAAACACACGCAAACACCAAGTTTTTACTTGGTTCGGAGTCGCGGTCGGCTCCTACTCCAAGGCCCACGGTCGTTGACCGTTTACTGCGGGCAATTCTATATGTGCGCAAAATGGTTTACAAATAGATGTTACAATTGCAGTATAGTAAACACAAAAAGAAAATGGCTCTTCGTTACCGACGTCCGGTGTGGAATGTTTCTCGGAGCAGAGGGACGTCGTCGGCGCTTGTGTCTCGAGTCGGGAGGTTTCTGGAGCAGAGCGCGGGAGCAGAAGAGCGTGGAAGCGTTGAACGAATTTTGTTCTGAAGCCTTGGGGTCGAGGGCCTTTTTATAGCCCCTGGGGGCTCCCGGAACGTCGGGGGCGCCCCCCCCATGTGTCAGCCGATCCGAGTTCTTCTCGGTCAGCTCTGATCCCTTCAAACTCGGGATCAGATCTTGACGGGGGCGCCCGGGACGCTGGGGGCACCCGGATTGACCGGGTCAACTCTTATCGTTTGGCTTCGCTGGAGTCTGCTTCGATTGCTTGACCTGGGGGCGCCCGGGAGCACGGGGGCGCCCCGCCCATAAGCTTTCGAGGCACTCTATTTGCTTCATGTGTTTTGTGTTCACCTTGGGGGCGCCCGGGACACTCCGGGCGCCCTGGTCAGCTACTGCCTCACTCCTTTGAGGCTCTCTGAGCTGCAGACACTCGTTCCTTCGGTCCTGCATCCAGGGTTAGTCCAAAACAACACAGAGCAATATTATATTAATTTTATACAGCCTTAGCTGTCTTGGTTCTGACTTTGGGCTTTCAAAATGGAGCCCTAGGTCGAACCGACGCCTACTGTTCCCTCAACGGGGAACGCGTCCTCACCTACTCCTCTCGGGAGAATGTACCTGATGTCAACCGGTTCCTCCGGTTGGACTTTTGCCCAGCAGTCCTTCGCCAGGTGCCTAGCTGTCCTTTGCCAGGTCTTCAGTACCAAGCTGCCCTTCGCTTGGTGCCTAGCAGTCCTTCGCTAGGTCTTTATATCTTGGCATTCCTTCGCCAGGTGCCTAGCGGTCCTTCGCTAGGGCTTTGTATCCTGGCATTCCCTCGCCAGGTGCCTAGCTGTCCTTCGCTAGGTCTTTGTATCCTGGCATTCCTTCGCCAGGTGCCTAGCTGTCCTTCACTAGGACTTTGCCTGCACACTTGGGTAACATGTTAGACAAACATTATACCTTAACTTTTGAACCCTGTTGCCATTATCAAAATACAGGTTTGACTTGGGTGCATTCTACACCAACAATCTCCCCCTTTTTGATTTATGGCAACCCTGGTTCAAAAAGTTATGTTAATCAAAAAACATGAACTTTTGTTCCCTCCCCTGGAAGAAATCTCCCCCTAGATATTTCAAAAATTCATGGGGTTTTTGAAAATTAAGTTCTAAGTCTAAAGATGGATTTAATTTTTACTTAGAATAATTTTCAATAGAATTCTAAAGATATATTTTCCAAAATTAGTTTCGTTGTGCAGTTTGAAAAATTTATGTTTAAATACTTAGATAAATTTGAACAAACTTAAGTTGAGCATTAAAAATTTGAGTACTTAGAAAAATTTTGCAGACTTACGTCTTGAAGTACTTAGAAAAATTTTGCAAACTTAAGTTTTGAAATACTTAGAAAAATTTTGCAACCTTAAGTTTTGACATACTTAGAAAAATTTTGCAAACTTGAGTTTTGAAATACTTAGAAAAATTTTGCAAAATTGAGTTTTGAAATACTTAGAAAAATTTTGCAAACTTGAGTTTTGAAATACTTAGAAAAATTTTACAAACTTAAGTTTTGAAGTACTTAGAAAAAATTTTGCAAACTTGAGTTTTGAAATACTTAAAAAAATTTTGCAAACTTGAGTTTTGAAATATTTAGAAAAAATTTTTGCAAACCCCTTTTTGAAATACTTAGAAAAAATTTAGTATTTAAGTACTTTTTGAATAAAGGATAGAGTTTGAAATTTTGGAAAAGAATTTTATATATAAAAAAAATTTATAAAATTTTAAACTTTCCTTTCCTTTCCTATCTCTCCCCCTTTGCCATATATCAAAAACAAATAAATATAGCAAAAACAGGATAATTAAATTGCATAAAAGTGAAATAATAAATTGCATTATTTTGTTGTATTGACCCAATTCAGGATATGAACTAAACCAAATCAGTTTCTTCTTTCTCTTTTAGGGTCCTGTCTAACCCAATTAGCTACTTACTAACTGTTATAAATAGTAATTTTCGCTAGGGTTAGTCAAGTTAAGTGTTCCGTTCAAGTTAGATTTTCTATACTTGACACTTAACTTGATTACTGTGTAGTTTGTATTTAGTGCCCCAATTACTACAGATGCACTGACTTAAAGCATCTTGAATTAAGGCAAAGACCTAAGCATCTCAACCCATTCTAGGTTATTAATCAAAAGAACCCTAAGGTGCTTGTGAGATGCTGGCTTCTAAATCTACAGGTGCATGCAGTTCTAGGGTTAGGGTCTAGGCTAAGTCCATTTGCGAAAAAGCCCTAGTTTTGAAGGGGGTAGTTTTGAAAATAAAACTAAGTAAATTTTTTTTTTAAAAAACTAAGTGAGAGCTGATTTTGAAACCATTTGAAAACTGCTTTTAAAACTGATTTGAGTAAGAAAACCAATAGTAGACTAAGCCTATTCTACCAAGCATAATCCTAATTGCCTTCTTAGTGAGCTGAACTCAGACTCAGGTAGGGGTTTAGTGAATATGTCAGCTAAGTTAGATTTAGAGTCTATATGCTTAAGTACTATTTCACCCCTGGCTACATGGTCTCTTACAAAGTGATGTTTAACTTCTATGTGTTTAGTTCTGGAATGTTGGATTGGGTTCTTGGTTAGATTAATTGAGCTTATGTTGTCAATGAAAACCCGAGTTTGAGTGTAATTAAGCTGGAAGTCCTTAAGAGTGTGCATCATCAATAAAAGTTGTGCTACACATTCTCCTAAGGCAACATATTCAGCTGCAGTTGTGGATAGAGCTACACAGTGTTGTTTTCTACTGCACCAACTTACTAGACTATGTCCTAACAGTTGGCAGCTTCCACTTGTGCTCTTTCTATCTAACTTACAATCAGCATAGTCAGAATCCGAGTATCCTGACAAATCAAAGGTTGAGGTTCTAGGATACTAAATCCCTACATTTAGTGTAACACCCGCTTTTTTTTTTTTTTTTGACCACCATAAAGCGGTGTTACGTTAACATACTTAGGGCATGTAGACATCATAACGCAGCGGAAAACTTTAAACTTACACCTACATGCACTTTCTACCATTCCTAGCATCATAACATACTTAGCATCATGTCATACTTAGCATCATGTTATACTTTAGCATTCTGTCATACTTTAGCATCATATCATAGAGTCATAGTCATATTCAAGTACTTAGTAGTAAAGGTAAAGTTCTATCATAAGGCAAGCAAACATATGGTCTTTTGGCCAAGTCACTATCACACCCATTCTGCAAAGCCCTCCTGCTGCTTCCTTACTGTTCCTTTGCGTGATCTGCGGTATAAGATAATAAAACTATAAGCACACAGGCTTAGTAAGACTCTTTCCTACTCACTAAAACCGTCCGTCACTTAATCATAAACATATGAAACATTAGCACTCTTAGCGCTTTACTTAGAACATCATCCTTAGCATCACTTAGCATTCATTTGACATGTCATGGACATAGCTTCACCCCATTCATAGCATGGCATAAATATAACCATAAACATTCGGGTATGACATAATTATTGACATAACATAAACATCGTAAACAATCATAGCATGGCAGAATACTTGATATAGACATAAATAAAATCATGGCATAAATCTAATTGCAATCATGGCATCCCATACTAGCATGAGCATGAACAAAATAATGGCATTCTAACGTAACATAAACATAATTAACCCATGGCATCCTAAACTAGCATAAAATCATGGCATCCTAAACTAACATAAACATAGATAAAGTCATGGCATCCTAAACTATCATAAACATAAGTAAAGCATGGCATTCTAAACTAGCATAAAATCATGGCATCCTAAACTAACATAAACATAGATAAAATCATGGCATCCTAAACTATCATAAACATAATTAAAGCATGACATTCTAAACTAGCATCAAATCATGGCATAAACATAAATAACATCATGGCATAAACCTAAATAATATCATGGCATAAGCTTAAATAATATCATGGCATAAACATAAACAAAATCATGGCATAAACATAAATAAAATCATGGCATAAACATAAATAAAATCATGGCATACACATAAATAAAATCATGGCATAAACATAAATAAAATCATGGCATGAACATATCTTCATAACATACTTTTCGTAAACATACTTTTCATAACATAATGCATAGCATAAATGGATGCATGTAGCAACTGTGCATATATATATATAAGGATGCTTAATCTTGAAAACATGCTTTTAAATACTTGAACATAATCATAACATGCATTGGGCCCTGGCTTGTACCACATTCATTCATCATATGCGCGCATCCCTAAGTAAATACGAGGTAGCTAATCTCGACCTACTAGGGTAAGGACAGCTTCATCGGTAGTCCCGAACCGTAAGGACAGCATCATCGGTAGTCCCGAACCGTGGACAGCATCATCGGTAGTCCAAAACCGTGGACCTTACTTAGGTCCGGTACAAGCCCATAAAATAAAATAAATGCTTTCATATGCTTCTTCATTCATCATCATTCATAGCATATTCATTCGTTCATCATTCTTTCATCATCATTATGCCTTAAAGGCATCATCATGCATAGCATATTCATTCATTCATCATACTTAGCCTTCATTCATCGTTTCCATTATTAGACATGGCATAGGTACACATCATTCATATAGTATGGCATACACACACAAGCATGGCATACATTCATATCATTCATAAGACATGGCATACATACATATCATTCATACATCATGTCATACATACATATCATTCCTAAATCATGGCATATGTCTAAACATTCTATGACCTAACGTATATTTCATGACATATAAGCTATAGGTTTAGTTAACATGGTATTCCTTCACCTTACTTAAGCATACCTCCTAATTACCTATACCCTAGGGTACTCTAGGGTACCCCAAAAATTCCCAAAAATTATACTTAACTTCTAAACATCACAAGGGAACATTAAATAACATTATCATTATTTTTAACATATTTTTAGACCTTTAAAACATGCTGGCCGAAACCCTTGAACTTAAAGTTCTGGGTTTTGCTTCCTTCATGTTGGCCGAAACTCTAGGGTGTCCTAGAGTACTCCAAAAATTCCAAAAATTTTACTTAACTTCTAAACATCATAAGGGAACACTAAATAACATTATCATGATTTTTAACATATTTTTAGACCTTTAAAACATGCTGGCCGAAACCCTTGAACTTAAAGTTCTGGGTTTTGCTTCCTTCATGTTGGCCGAAACTCTAGGGTGTCCTAGGGTACTCTAAAAATTCCCAAAAATTACAGTTAACTTCTAAACATCATAAGGGAACATAAAATAATATTATCATGATTTTTAGCATAATTATGGACCTTTAAAACATGCTGGCCGAAACCTTTGAACCATAGAAACCTGGATTTTGTTTCCCTTCAACATTAAATCCGAAACTAACCCATATATCATGCCAAAAATCCCCAAAAATTTCAATTAACTTCTAAACATCATAAGGGAACATCAAATAATATTATCATGATTTTTAGCATAATTATGGACCTTTAAAACATGCTGGCCGAAACCTTTGAACCATAGAAACCTGGATTTTGTTTCCCTTCAACATTAAATCCGAAACTAACCCATATATCATGCCAAAAATCCCCAGAAATTTCAATTAACTTCTAAACATCATAAGGGAACATCAAATAATATTATCATGATTTTTAGCATAATTATGGACCTTTAAAACATGCTGGCCGAAACCTTTGAACCATAGAAACCTGGATTTTGTTTCCCTTCAACATTAAATCCGAAACTAACCCATATATCATGCCAAAAATCCCCAAAAATTTCAATTAACTTCTAAACATCATAAGGGAACATCAAATAATATTATCATGATTTTTAGCATAATTATGGACCTTTAGAACATGCTGGCCGAAACCTTTGAACCATAGAAACCTGGATTTTGTTTCCCTTCAACATTAAATCCGAAACTAACCCATATATCATGCCAAAAATCCCCAAAAATTTCAATTAACTTCTAAACATCATAAGGGAACATCAAATAATATTATCATGATTTTTAGCATAATTATGGACCTTTAAAACATGCTGGCCGAAACCTTTGAACCATAGAAACCTGGATTTTGTTTCCCTTCAACATTAAATCCGAAACTCACCCATATATCCAGCCAAAAATCATGGAAAATGTTGGTAACTATTATACCACAGGTGAGGGAGTCTTACCTTAGATTTCTTGATTTTTAGACCTTGGATGGAAAGAAGGAAGAAGACTTGACCACACCTAGCCCTTGGAAACTTGAGAAGACCTTAGATCTTGGAGGATGAGACTTTTTGTGAAGTTTTCTCAAGGGAGAAGTCCTCCTTGAGTGCTCGGCAAGAATGGAGAAGGGAGAGAGGAGCAAATGCACTTGATGGCATGAAGAATGAAACTCCCAAACCCCCTTATTAATCAACCATTAAGGTGGTGAATGAAGAGTTTTCTATGGCCCTTCATCTTCCTCTACCATTTAACCACCATTCACTTCCTTTCCTCACAAGAATTCTTGTTAGGTGAGTTGGTTAAAGCATTCATTGGTTGTACAAGAGGTCCAAGGTTCAATCCTTGGCCTATGCACCTTTATTTTTATTTTATTTAATCCTTTTTCTTATTTTCGAAAATTCCCCTTTTATTTCGAAAATTCTCCAAAAATGACCCCTAATTTTGCCAATATTCCTAAATAAAATTATTTTATATTTATATGAATTTTACCCAATTAATACCCATTTTTCGGAGCCCATTTAAGGCCCATTAGTACCTAATTCCTCAAATTAAATAGGAAAATTAAACTAATACTTACCCATAATCATGCTAATATGTCCAATTAAATCCTATTTATATTTATACTAACTTTTACCTAAAATCCACCGATAATTATGGTACTAGAAAGGCCCATATAAGGCCCATTAGTACTTAGTTTTCTCAATTTAAATGAGAAAACATGAATTTTCTAGCCCAAAGCTCGTATCAATACTTCTAGATCCTTCAAAAATTATCTAAACATGCTCCATATTTTCCTAGAATATTAAGAGAATTTTCCGGGTCGTTACATTTAGGGTGCCCTTGACATATCTTAGTATTCTTTTTAGGGCTGCTAAGTGTGTTTCCTTAGCACAGGTTTGGTATCTAGCACACATCCCTACAGCAAAAAGAATATCAGGTCTGCTGGCTGTAAGGTACAGTAGACTTCCTATCATACTTCTATAGAGCTTAAGGTCTACTGGTTTACCATCAGGGTCACTATCTATTTTTATGTTAGTGGCCATGGGGGTACTTATGCTTTTAGAGTTATTCATTTTACATTTCTTTATTAATTCTTTAGCATATTTGGATTGATGGACATAGTTTCCATCTCTAGTTTGTTTGATTTGTAATCCTAGAAAAAAGTTGAGCTCACCAACTAAACTCATTTCAAACTCATTTTCCATTATTTTCACGAATTCTTTTAGAAAGTTTGAATTTGTGGACCCAAAGATTATGTCATCTACGTAGATTTGGGCAATAAATATATCTTTTCCTAAGGTCTTAATAAATAATGTTGAGTCAATTTGATCTTGTTTAAATTCTTTAGAAAGTAGGTAGGTTGACAGGCGTTCATACCAGGCCCTAGGTGCTTGTTTTAGTCCATAAAGTGCTTTACTAAGTTTGTAAACGTGGTCAGGTCTTTCTAGGTCCTCAAACCCAGGGGGTTGTCCTACATAAACTTCTTCTTTAATGAAACCATTTAGAAAGGCTGACTTTACATCCATTTGGTATAGCTTAAATCCTTTATGGGATGCAAAGGCTATGAACATCCTAATGGACTCAAGTCTAGCTACTGGGGTATATGTTTCATCGTAATCTAACCCTTCTACTTGGCTGAATCCTTTCGCTACTAAGCGGGCTTTATTTCTGACTATTTCTCCTTGATCATTCAACTTATTCCTAAAAACTCACTTAGTGTCAATGACGGATTTGCCCTCAGGTTTAGGTACTAATTCCCAGACTTGGTTTCTCTCAAATTGGGCTAGCTCTTCTTGCATAGCTATGATCCATTCAGGATCAGGTAGGGCTTCCTCTATAGTTTTGGGTTCAATTTTTGAAATCATGGCTATTTGACTAAGGTTCCTATAGGAAGACCTAGTTCTGACTCATAGAGTTGGATCACCTACAATTTGATCGGTTGGGTGACTAAGTCTGGGTTTCTTGGTTTTTCTAGAGCTTGGTTCAGCCTCAGGTCCGGCTGGTCGGTTTGGTTCACTATTTGATTCAACTCTTTGGGCTGGTTCAATTGTTGGGTCAATAGTTGGTTGATTTGACTCAGTAGTTGGTTCAATAGTTAGTTCGTTTAAGGGTTCAATTAAAGGTTCAACAGTTTGTTCATTATTTTCTTGATCAGAATTTGATGAAGTTAGGTCTGGATTATCAGATGTTGAGTTGATTTCTTCATCAAATATTAAGTTTGTTGTTTCTTCGATTTTCTTAGTTTGTTTGTTGTAAACCCTATAGGCTCTACTTGTGGTTGAGTATCCTAGGAAGATACCTTAGGTTGACTTGGACTGAAATTTTCCTAAATAGTCTTTGGTGTTTAGGATATGGACTTTGCATCCAAAGACCCTTAGGTAGTGTAGATTTGGGAGTCTATGGTAGTACAGTTCATAGGGTATTTTGTTGTGTCGCTTGTTAATCAGGACCCTATTTTGGATGTAACAAGTCGTACTAATTGCTTCTGCCCAGTATTGGTTTGCTAAGTTAAATTCATTGAGCATAGCCCTAGCGGCTTCCTGTAGTGTTCTATTTCTTCTTTCGACTATCCTATTTTGTTGGGGGGTTCTAGGACACGAAAATTTACGTATATATCCATTTACCTTACAGAATTCCTCGAACCGTTGATTTTTAAATTCTCCCCCGTGGTCACTCCTAAGTCTTTTGATTTTAGTATCGTTTTGATTTTCAATTAATTTACAGAACTGATTAAATAGGTTTAGGGTTTCATCTTTGGTTTTTAGAAACCTAACCCAGGTGAACCTAGAGTAATCATCAACTATTACTAAGCAGTATCGGTTCTCGCTTAGTGATTTGGCTCCATGTGAATCAAATAGGTTAAGGTGCAGGAGCTCAAGTGTGGTTTGAGTTAGATCAGATTGGATTAGTTTGTGATTAGATTTGGTTTGTTTACCTTGATTACATGATTCACATATTAGGTTTTCATTATTTTTAATTTTGGGAATACCTTTGATTAAGCCAAGTTGGGTGATTTTTGAGATAGTTCTCAGATTAGTATGACCTAATCTCCTATGCCAGAGGTTTGATTATAATAACTGAGTTAACATACATTTGGGTACTAGGGGTAGGTTTATAGTGTATACATTATTTTTCCTAGTGCCCTTAAGCATGATTTCTGAGTCTTGTAGGTTTCTAATCAGGCAGTTAGAATTGTTGAAGGTAACTATATAACCAGAATCACACAACTGACTTATGCTAAGCAAGTTAAAATTGAAATTTTCAACCAAAAGGACTTTCTTAATAACAAAGTCAGATTTAAGTTCAATATTACCTGACCCAATTATCTTGAGTGTAGCATTGTTGCCAAATGCCACAGAGCCTAGGTTCTTGAACTTGAGTTTGGTGAATTTCAATTTATCTCCAGTCATGTGTCTGGAGCAACCGCTATCCGACATCCATTGGTCCAAATCTTTATGTTCCTACACATAAAGAGTTTTGTTGATTTGGATCCAATTAGAATCAGGAATAGCCTAAATTGATTTTCACAGCCTAGTCTGTCTCACCCAAATCTAGGGTTTTCAATCACGTTAGCCTTATAGGTTTTGTGAGACAGGTTTTGATAAAAGAATTTTTGAAAAACATGATTTATTTTGAAAAACTTGAATTAATTTTGGAAATATTTGAATTTATTTTAAAAATTATTTGAGTCTATACATAACTGAAAATTTGTGTTAGATTTAAATTTTACAAAGAGTAATTTGAATTTGAATTTCAGAGATTGGCTTCCAGGTCTTGGCGAGGCACTAGGCCTTCTTTGGCCGTAGCCTTATTGGATCATCAACCCTTTCCTTGACAAAGCCTTTCAATGAAATTTCATTTTCAAGATTATTCTTTGAAAAATTCTGGTCTAACTAGTTTGGGTCTTGGATCGGTAGCTTCGGCTAGTTTCACCAGTCTAAAGAGACCAAGTATACTTGACCTTATTAGAATTGGTTTCCCTAACGTACTATCATCTCACCGCCACCCAATACTATGTTGTTCAAATTTCAGTTAAGTTTGTTCAGTCCTTATACTAACCATTCCTAAGTTTAAGCATGGTAAATTGCAGGAATTTAAATAAACAATCAAGCAAGCAAATTGCAATCAAGAATTGAATCTTATCTAACAATAAATATAGTTTTTAATTTGGCTCCCCCTGGACTAAAGCCACGGTAATGGTTAGGCAAGATGTGAATCTTGTCCCTGGGGATCCAATACTGATTTGATCCAGTTTGTTTGTTCAGATAGTTTGGGTACCCCATGCTGAACTTTAGTCTGGCTGGTTCAGTACAGCAAAGTAGGATCTTTGTCGAACTTGGTTCTATAACCTAGTCGGATCGATTTAGAATCGATTTCTGTTTTCCAAGGATCATGTCAAGACTCTTGGAACCAGAGGTAAATCGTTCTAAAGCTGATCTAAGATCCTTAACCTGAGTTTTCAGGGAGGAGTTCTCTTTCTCAAAATTTTCAACTTGAGTAGAGGTTCCTTCTTGAACCTTCTCAGTTAAGGGTTTAGGGTCAGCTCCCTCTTTCAGGAGTTTTACTTCCTGTCGGAGGGATTCGATTCGGAGTTTGGCTTTCACCAAATCTCGAGAAAGATAAGATATTAACTCGTTTAATTGACTTCTAGTAAATCCACTTACCTTGATTTCGCCGTCCTCTGAGAATGTCAGTCTGTCGTCGTCCTATTCTGATTCTGACTCGGTCTCGACTTCTTCTGAGGCGGTTAGTGCGAGTAGGTTCGATTGTGGGACCTCTTCTTCTTCTTCGGATGAGGACTCATCCCACGTTGCTTGAAGTGCTTTCTTCTTCCTTGTCTTCTTTGCTTCCTTCAAGTTAGGGCATTCGGTCTTGTAGTGACCCTTCTTCTTGCACTCGTTAGCAGGTCACGTT
>JAGFNQ010001777.1:691813-741924 GCA_024364735.1 Boesenbergia rotunda
TTCTCGGAGCAGAGGGACGTCGTCGGCGCTTGTGTCTCGAGTCGGGAGGTTTCTGGAGCAGAGCGCGGGAGCAGAAGAGCGTGGAAGCGTTGAACGAATTTTGTTCTGAAGCCTTGGGGTCGAGGGCCTTTTTATAGCCCCTGGGGGTGCCCGGAACGTCGGGGGCGCCCCCCCACGTGTCAGCCGATCCGAGTTCTTCTCGGTCAGCTCTGATCCCTTCAAACTTGGGATCAGATCTTGACGGGGGCGCCCGGGACGCTGGGGGCGCCCGGATTGACCGGGTCAACTCTTATCCTTTGGCTTCGCTGGAGACTGCTTCGATTGCTTGACCTGGGGGCGCCCGGGACGCTGGGGGCGCCCGGGAGCATGGGGGCGCCCGGGAGCACGGGGGCGTCCCGCCCATAAGCTTTCGAGGCACTCTATTTGCTTCATGTGTTTTGTGTTCACCTTGGGGGCGCCCGGGACACTCCGGGCGCCCTGGTCAGCTACTGCCTCACTCCTTTGAGGCTCTCTGAGCTGCAGACACTCGTTCATTCGATCCTGCATCCAGGGTTAGTCCAAAACAACACATAGCAATATTATATTAATTTTATACAGCCTTAGCTGTCTTGGTTCTGACTTTGGGCTTTCAAAATGGAGCCCTAGGTCGAACCGACGCCTACTGTTCCCTCAACGGGGAACGCGTCCTCACCTACTCCTCTCGGGAGAATGTACCTGATGTCAACCGGTTCCTCCGGTTGGACTTTTGCCCAGCAGTCCTTCGCCAGGTGCCTAGCTGTCCTTTGCCAGGTCTTCAGTACCAAGCTGCCCTTCGCTTGGTGCCTAGCAGTCCTTCGCTAGGTCTTTATATCTTGGCATTCCTTCGCCAGGTGCCTAGCAGTCCTTCGCTAGGGCTTTGTATCCTGGCATTCCCTCGTCAGGTGCCTAGCTGTCCTTCGCTAGGTCTTTGTATCCTGGCATTCCTTCGCCAGGTGCCTAGCTGTCCTTCGCTAGGGCTTTGCCTGCACACTTGGGTAACATGTTAGACAAACATTATACCTTAACTTTTGAACCCTGTTGCCATTATCAAAATACAGGTTTGACTTGGGTGCATTCTGCACCAACATAACCTTTGGTTTAGGATTGATCTGGGCCGTTTGATCTGGAGGGTTGTAACCCTTCAGATAACCCTTTCATCTAGCCTTCATATCTGGATGGTTTAACCCTTCAGATCTCCCTTTGATCTCAACCGCTAGATTCGATCTGACGATTCAGATTAAGTCTCTTCACCAACGGTCAGATCGTGACTCTTAACGATCAACGCTCCAGATTGCGTCACTTGCGATCCAACACCCCTCTTCGATCCAACAGTTGTCATTCGTTCGCCCAGTCAGCAGTCCAATCATCTCTCCTCCCACCTGAGTGTCACATAGGCACTGTCACGTTATATGACATATCACCCGAATGCCACGTCACCTAGAGCATAAGTGCGAAGTGTAAAGTGCGCCAATAAAGCGCCTATTGCGCACGTGGCGGGTGGCGGGCTCGCAGGTGTGAGCACATGCTCGCCTATGAGAAGAGACCACATATATATATATATATTTTAACTTTATTAACACATGAACACATATAAGGAAGCAAACACCTTTGAAAACTTCAGATGTGAGACTATTTCCCATCTACTTCCTTCTATGCTAATTTTAGGCTAACTTTAAACAATTAATTTCTCATTCACCCGTAATCGTTTTTAAGCAAATTAATAGTCTAGATTCATCTACGCGAAACGTAGATTTTATTTTTGAAGTCAATTCTGACTTTCATCGACTGATGACACCTTAATTTTCCTTTGCAAAAATCATATTTGGTCTTTTTAAGAACCAAATATTCAATAATCCCACACATGAATGCAAATTAATGCATGTATGCATGCTGACATTTTACATGAGTTCAATCGATAAGTCAATGCATCAGGAGAGGTAGCTTGTGGCTTTGAATCTTCCGTAGTGGAATGTTATCGAGCATACTAGGCTGCGCAGTGAACGTAATGTTTTGAACTGCTAAGCTATTTGTGTATACTAAGATAATAACACCCACACAGGGACTTATCTCATCTACTTTTGGTTCTCATGGTTGGTTCCGTTTTGAACATGAACACCATCTTGGATTCATGAGTGTTTCATTGAAACGACCTGTCTTCACACTCACATAAGTGACACTTCTATCAAGAGTATCCTACCATACTCCACCTTATAAAGGTATATAAGTCATTAAAAGCATAAACTTAACTTCACTACATGTGGTAGGATAGGACATGCTCATCCTAGGATTGGGATAGAGATAATATATCTCATGTGTTGTAACACAATTTCTGTAACTTCGTTGTCCCATTGAACCAAGATCTTTGGATTTCTAGTCAACAAGGTTGGGTAACCGCTACAGTCGTTTCAGTTGTAGATTTTTAATCTCATTTCTCTCGATGAGCAGTATACTTGATCTCGACTTTACTCCTTTGTAAGAGGATCTGCCAAATTATCCTTGGACTTAACATATTCGATTGCAATCACTTCATTTGAGATCAACTGCCTAATGATATTGTGTCTATGACGTATATGTCATGATTTACCATTATATATACTACATGTTCCCTTCCAATCGTCGGTTGACTATCACAGTATATAACTACGACGAGCACAGGTCTCATCCAGCTCGGAATATCTTCTAAAAAGTTCCTCAACCATTCAACTTCTTTAGTTGCTTTATGTAGTGCTATAAACTCGTATTCCATAGTTGACTGAGCAATGCACATTTGCTTAGTGGATTTCCAAGATACCGCTCCCCTACCGATCGTGAATACATATCCACTGGTGGATTTGGAGTCTTTTGTATCTGATATCCAATTAGCATCACAGTATCCCTCTAAGACAGCGGGATATCTTCCGTAACGTAATCCGTAGTTTATAGTATATTTCAAATATCTAAGAACTCACATCAGTACTTTCCAATGGGCGTCGTTTGGATTACTCATAAAACTACCCAGCTTGTTGACTGCATAGGCAATATCCGGATATGTGAAATTTGTGAGATACATCAAGCTGCCTATTATCCGTGAATATTCCAATTGCGATATGGGCTCACCATGATTTTTCGCTAAGTGTTGACTTAAATCCATAAGTGTTTTCACTGTAAAGAGATCGTACACATTGAACATTTTAAATACCGACACTATGGTTGTGTCAGAACTATCCCATCAGATGTCCTGAGAATTTTAATTTCCAGTATAACATCTGCTCAACCCATATCTTTCATATCGAAATTGTTCGTTAACATTCTCTTTGTACTCATGATTATTGTCGATTATATGTATGCCGCTTACGTATAGACAGACGATTACACGACCTTCAGGTGTGGTTTTGACATAAATGTTGTTGGGACCGGGTGCATGTTGACATGGATACGGGTTCATAATTTTAAAATTTAATTACATGCAGCGGAAGGTTTAGCATAAATAATTTCTCAAATTATTTTAACCACGTATCTAGCATGCAACCTTATGTTGTGGAGACATGATCATACATTTAAAATTTTGCAGAAAGTAAACTAATTTACTTAATACCTCGCGTAACTCGTAGAAAGGGACGAGATCCAACCGTAGCGTCCCTTGGAAGCTTCGCCTCTATTCGCGTCCACGCCGAGTTCTCTTCGGGATGACTTCGCAAAGCCACGAGATTCGTGCCGACAAGAACTACTAGATTCTCCAAAGGCACGACAAGAATATCAAGAGAGAGAGATGGAAAACTAACCATCAAACGAAAAATGGAATCAAGATTCCGGGTGGAAGGAAGAAGTCGCGATCCGCTTCTTCTTCTTCTTCGGCTCCTTCTTGGTGGAGAACCTCTAGGGCCGGTGCCCACTTGAGGAGGGAGAGGGAGAGAAGGAGAGGAAAGGAGGCTAGGCAAGAATCCTTGATTACTTGAATTAATTTCTAAGCCTTGCCTATGCACCTTTATATAATAGCCTCTTTATCGCCAAGTCTCCTTTTTAACGGAATAAATTTTTCATAAGAAATTTATCTTATAAATTTTTCTATGAATTATTCCGTTATACCAAGTTTTTATTATAACTTAATTTATAATAAAAACAACCATATCTCCCCTTTTATTATGGAATAAATTTTTACAAGAAATTTATTATATAAATTTTTCTTATCATGGAAAAATCAATTCATAATTGATTTTATAAAATAAAATAAATCATTCAAGTTTATTTTATTTTCCATGAAAATAATAAACCAAAATCTTGGTTTATAAAATTTATATTATCCATAATTTTATAAAACAAACTACGCTTGGTTTATTTTATAACTTGAACCAAAAACTTGGTTCTCCCTTTTTTATTGTGGCTGGCCAAACCAAAGAGGGTGGGGACCCTCTTTGGCCGGCCAAACCAAAGCATATTCCTCACGAATTAAACTCATTTAATTCGTCCATTAAGTTTTCAAAAGACTTAGCCATTTTAAGCTTCCGATGCGTCTCTGATAAATTCAGATTCGACTTATCTCTCTTGATCGGAAAATCCAATTTTCAACTCGTTTTAAATCCCTCGGATTACTCGTAGTGCGTGTGACTAAATAGGCTTTCGATTTATGTTGGCCGTCTATAATCAACCAATTATAGAACGATCATGAGTGGCACCTAGTAGTACATCATGATCCCCAATTAATCGAAAGATCAACGGTTGACCTCAGATATAATTCTGAAACCCTTCAGCAGCTCTAATGAATCGTGCCTCATTCCCTTCACCATCTTATACCCACTTGGTTCAGGACACGGTCTATGTGTGTCAGTCCCCACTAGGCTGACTACGTCGCACCTAGCCCAAGTAATGTATTTCTCGTCCAATGGATTCTAATTACTCGTATGTATTTCAGAGACTCATACTCCGAACATGTCATGCACTGGCCAGAGGCTTTGAGTAACAATCCGACGATAGGCCTTGGGTATACATCCTCTCGCAAGGAGTGGTGAATCCTTTGTAGGCTGTTCAAACATCTTCGGGCACTTCGGCTTATACCCAACCATCCTGGGTCCACACCTCCTTGGAGATGCTTGCTTAAGATGTTAAAGTATAAGTCTCCATGACCAAGATGACTTGAACACCGCAAGTCAAAGGAACATCGCACTTAAGCTGCAGTAAGAACTTCACTGACATGTCTATATGTAGACTACCATGTGAAGTTTTACAGCCAGTCACTCTAATGAACTAGTTCCTTTAACTAGCATTCATGTTTATCTCCGGACATCCCAATGTCACCAGCTAGTGAGAATCAGCTGATTAGAGAATAACTCATGCTAGTCTCAACAGAATTGATAGTGTCCTTATTTATCAATTCATCGACTAGGGACAATTTCAATACTTCACAATTGCACATGTAGAGATAATCACTAGTTGTGAATTCATCACAAATTCTCTCATACTGTGAATTGTATTGTGGACATTCAGTAAATGAGTTTAAGATCTCAATCAAATACACAGACATGTATACTCAAATAGTGAATATTCATTTATTAAAATAAATGTTTACAATCATAAGGCGATTGCCTTAGGATACTTCTCTCATATTACTAACAAATGTATTTGTCACATTCATTTATTTTGAATTCGTTTGACAATATTATTTTGTCAAATTTTTGGTGCCATTGTTTAGGCGCTTGTTTAAGTCCGGATAACGATTTAACAAATCGACACACCTTTTCCTCTTTTCCTATAGCTACGAACCTCTCGAGTTGCTCCATATAGATTTCTTCTTCTAACACACAATTTAAGAACGCAGTCTTAACATTCATTTGATGTATTTCAAGGTCATACAGTGTTGCGATGGCTATTAGCACTCGTATAGACGTAATCCTTGTCACAGGTGATTAGGTATCGAAGTAGTCAAAGCCTTCCTTTTGCTTGAACCCTTTGGTTAAAAGTCTAGCCTTATACTTGTCCATCGATCCATCATCTTTATACTTTCGTTTTAGTATCCACTTACAACCTAATAGTTTAGTACCAGCAGGAAGTGTTGGGACCTTGCCGTTTAGCTAGAGGGGGTGAATAGCTACTTTTCTATTCTTATTCCTACAAGTTGTTAGTGCGCAAGCAGAATAAAAAAAAACTAAAACTAATAACTAAGAAAGGCACACCGATTTACGTGGTTCTGAGATGAAACCCCTTCTCTACGGCTGTTTGTAAGGTGGGCGATCCCGATCTTTCGGTGGATGATTCCCCGGAACACCTTCGGCTAGCTCTTCTCGCTCCTTGTGGGTGGAGAAACCTCGCCACAATCCTTGGACAATCTTTGAGCACATGTAGGCTACTGACAGGCTTTGACCAAGCTTGTTTCGCCAAGGAAGAATAGCAAAAAATGAGCCCTCTTAAATAGAGCTTGATACTGTTTTGACCGTTTACCAGTCGATTGCCCCTGGGGCAGTCGACTGATCCTTGCGAATTCGAATGTCACAGCCTGACGATTCGTATTCTGGTCGACACTAGTCGACTGCCCAGTCGACTGCATCAGTCGACTGATCAAGCATCAGTCGACTGCCACCTAAGGTTTCCCTTCCCGAGTACAATTCTCTCAGCACTCGAACCCTAGGATTTCCCTTCCCGAGTACAGTTCTCTCATCACTCGAATCCTCACGACTCAGTTGACTCTTCATCCAGCAGCCTCGACCAGTTGCCTTCAAGCCCTCTTCGACTTTGTCTCTCGTCCCTCGGATTCACGCAAGCCCACGGCTCGTCTCCCATGCCATCTTTCACGTATGCCTCGAAGTCTGCTTCCCTCAGCTCATCGTCCTTGCTTTGTCCACGGTCCCTCGGATGCATACAAGCCCACGGCTTGTCTCCTCACACCATCCTTCACCGGACTCGAAGACGTCCAACTAAGTATATGTGTATCCTGCAAACCTGCACACTCACAACACATATTAGATTAACATGAAACCCTAACTTAATTATATTGACACACACATCAAAACTCATGATCTATCCGATCACACTTGGCCCAATTGCACCAACAATCTCCCCCTTTTTGATATTTGACAATATGTTTAAGTTAGGGAAAACAAATAGCAAATATAATGCTAATAACTATCAAATAGCAAATATGCATGGATTCGATCACAAGGCATCCTCACACCTAAACCTCCCCAATGAGTTAGGATTTTTACCAAACCGGGCATTTTAAAACCTCTTTAAGGCTTCCCCTACATTGGACTTACAAAGGTTTTTCAAGAACCTCTCCAAGGTTCTCCTTTTGCCAATAACCGAGCACAAAGCTCCCCCTCTACCTAAGCTCCCCCTTGACCTATGATTTCTTGCAGAGGCGTTTTTGGTTTCCCACTTAAACCTAACACTTCTCCCCCTTTGCCACACATCAAAAGGATTGCTCCAATCAATATTACCCCTTGGTATCAATGAACGATACCTTCTTTTTCTGAAAATCTCCCAGAAATCAGAAACCAGAAGGACCAGTCGACTGAGATAATTACCAATCGACTGGTGCCTTCAAATTGCAACCTCTCAGAAAGACCAGTCGACTGCCCCACGGGGCAGTCGACTGATACGTCTCAGTCTGAACATTTCAACTTCTGAGTTGAAATTCAAAAATGCACCAAAAATTTCACAAATCTCCAAAAATTCCCAAATTTTACAGAGAGGTTTGTGGTACCCATATCTACCTGGGAAAAATACATTCAGAAATGTATCTATCACCAATCCCAAGATTGATACAAAACCTAAAACTATCTAAATGGTTCAATTGAACCTTGACCTAAAGTTCTAGTTTTGACCTCCTCTTGATGTCTTTGCACATACCAAACCACAATGCATCCCTCACATTTGTTTATATGACATCTATAATTAAAAACCAACTTTCATGCAATATGATCCCAATGTCATATTGTCACACATGAAACTCACTCCCAATGTGCCAAATCCCTAGAATTGAGACTCAAATCCGTCTCCAACTCCTTTGGCACACTTCATGACCCATCTCGACTTCCGTGAGAAATCCTCCCGAGATCCATAAACCATGAGTCCCAACTTGGCTTCTAGAGCTCTCCTTTAAGCTCTTAGCCTTAGCCACCTCCCTAGGTGACTCTACAAACACTAGGTCACACCGGTGTATCTCCGGAAACTCTTGGCCTACAACCTTAACTTTCTTAACTTTGGACTCCTTGTCTTTAGTCAAGACTTTCTTCTTGCTTTTATATGGCATTCCCTTGCCATTTTTGGACTCTCCCTCCTTGCCATAGTTATATGCTACCCTAGCATATTTCTTTTCATTGACATCGGAGAACTTAGATCAGTATCCTAGACCCGATCTATTATTGTTGGGTTTTTGACGATCCAATCCCATACCTAAACCCTTAGATCCAATAGTGAATCTATCTAAGGTTTTCTCCATTTCTTTAAGTCTTGCCCTCAAGACTTGATTTTCCAACTCTAGAGCTCTAACCCTAGAGTCAACATGTCCACCTTGGACATTCCTAGACCTACCCGCCTTCCTAGGCATATGTCTCCCCTTCTTAGGATTTGTGCCTTGATCATTAACCACCTTTCTTCTCTTAGGCATGATAGTTTGGGTCTTTCTAGGTCTAGCCTTGGGTAATGGTTTCCTAGAATTATCTACCTTGCTAACCCTATTCCTATCATTATACCTAAATCCATGATTATTTTTAACAAGCATATAAGAATTTGAAATTGGATTTAATTCCAAATAAGGGATTACCTTCCCTTTTACCTTTAAAGCTCCCCCTTGACTTGAGCTCCTCTCCTTTTCCAATTTCTTTAAGTGCGCCAATTTCTTGATTTCTCCTTTCTTTGGGCACTTGGTGTGATAATGTCCATGCTCACCACACGTGAAACAAATTATATGCTTCTTATCCTTCTTTGTTCCATCCCTACAACTCATGTTAGTTTTCAAATTATTTGAATTGAGTTTAGGATTTACCTCCTTTTTCTTACCCAATGGACACTTGTCCTTATAGTGTCCTTTTTGATTGCACCCGAAGTAAATTATGTGATCCTTTGACTTTGCTTTGATGGAGGTGGAAACTTCTTCTTGCTTCGACATTGAGGATGGCCTCTTCTCTCCCTCAACCCTTGAAGTGGAGACTTCTTCTATTTCTTACTCACTTGAGGATGTGGGTGATTCTACCTTCTCCTCCTCTTCGGATGTTGAACTTGACTCAACTTCCGATTGGTCCTTCTCCTTCTCTTGGACCAATGACCCCTTTTCCTTGGGCTCCTCTTCTCCTTGTCTTTGTGTCGAATTTTTATGTAGAGCTATTACCTTTCTCCATAGCTCATACGCATTTTTGTACTCTCCTACATTTGACACAATATATGGAGGTAATAAATTTAATGCAATTCTAGTTACCTCCTTATCCACCTCTACTTCCTCCGTTTGATCCTTAGTCCAATACCGAGGTCGAAGGTGTTTTCCCTTCTTGTCCGTTGGAGCTTCGAATGGAACTTCCAATGCGGTCCAATGGTCCCAATCTATTTGGAACCACGTCTCCAATTGCTTCCTCCAATACTCGAAGTCATCTCGATCATATGGAGGTGGGATCTGAGTATCCCATCCAAGCGGACCTTCCAAATCCATCTTCCTCTAGCACCTTTGCTCTCTCTGCGGTTAGTCCGTAGATGAGTGAATCCGGCTCTGATACCACTTGTTGGGACGTTGTCGTTTAGCTAGAGGGGGGTGAATAACTACTTTTCTATTCTTCTTCCTACAAGTTGTTAGTGCGCAAGCGGAATAACAAAAACTAACAACTTACAACTAAGAAAAACACACTGATTTACGTGATTCAGAGATGAAACTCTAACTTCACGGCTATCCGTAAGGTCGACAATCCCGATCCTTCGGTGGATGATTCCCCGGAACACCTCCGGCTAGCTCTTGTCGCTCCTTGTGGGCGGAGAAACCTCGCCATAATCTTTGGATAATCTCTGAGCACGTGTAGGTTACTAACAGACTTTGACAAAACATATTTCGCCAAGGAAGAACAACCAAAAATGATTGTCAAATAGGTACCTCTTTTTTAAAATTCATCAAATTAATGGACACCCAACATATTTTTGTCCCAACAATATCCTAACTTTCATCCGTATCCTAGCAACTACAACTAATTATTATAATATTTAACAGCTATGATTATATTATATCGAAATAATTTTTATATATCAACTTATTAAAAATTACTTAAACTACATTAAAATCATTTTAACGGGTCAAAATCACTTTAAAAGTTATATAAAAGCTACTTAATGTCTACTACAATACTATAACAATTAATATAATACTATTATAATATTGTAGCAGTTATTTAAATAGTCGCTACAATTATGTAGCGTCAACCGTTACAATAGTTAATACAACTATCAAATAGTTGCTATAAAATTTTTAAAGTGATTTTGACAAGTTAAAATAATTTTGATTGATTTTAAATAATTTGATGAGTTGGTAAAAAAAAAATATGTTGATATAGTTCTATGTATAGTAATTTTGATTAGAGTAAAATATTATATTTTATCATATTGTAATAAAATATGACCGAGTGCCCGTCTTAATTTAAAAAATTCAAAATCTTTTAATTGAGAGGTCAGTTCCTGGAGTCACACACATTTATAGTACCTCTGTATATTTACAGATAAGATCTTACCCTGTAATTTTATTTTTAATTCAATTATATATTTGTTTAACTAACTTTCTTCTATTTTATTGTAATTATGAATACGATCCATTCATGATGTAATTTGTCGCCTTTTAAATCTGCTATTTCCTTAGCTATTGCCTAGCTCTGGCCATGGATGCGCAGCCTTTGATATTCAACTATGAGATGGCACTTCAATTCTCCTCCGATTTTGATCTCTTCACTAAGGCGTCTGATTGTTTACATCGAAGGTCTTAGGTTCGAGAGTCGTCAATCGTACACGGATAAGAACTTGATCTGTTGACTTAAATCCTCTCGGCCCCAAGCGCCTTACCCCACCAATAAAATCATGATTTGCCCCCTCTGGACACTTATGGGATCGGGACCAGGGGGTCGTTAAAGTGCATGACGATTCCACCTTTTTTTGCATTGCATCGATAATACCGCTTCTATCCTCTTTCTTACTTGCTTATTCCCATGTCCTTAGCTTTGTATTACACGTGGCCGCAACCGCTCTCTTCATGACTAAGCCCTCGACCTCGGAGTCATCGATATGGCCGCTCTCAATCGTAGATGAATGATCGGATCCTTAGCGTACCCTTATAGTTACGCCAACACAGGAGACGAATAATTATTGATTCATGAGGTATTGCACGAGATGCACGAGCATGGACTCATGCCAAGCTCGTGGACCGACTATTTCTACCTCACCATCAACGACACGCTCTAGCATCAACAATCAGGTATTCCATCATAATTTTTAAATTTTCAACGTCTATAAATTAAATATTATTATTGATAAATTGAAAAACATCATTTAATAAAAATTTAAAATTCAATGAAAATATAAGAGAATACGAGTTGGTGATGTACTCGCACGACTTCTCAGGATTAACCCAGAATATTTTTAATTTCTCTATCTGTTTCTGGTCACCTCGTAACTGCTGTAATAGTAATAATAGCGCTTAAAGTGAAAGTATTTTTGGGATAAAAATTGATGATGCTTTGATAAATTTATTATGTCAAGTTTTCATTTATTATTCTTTTAAATTGATGATTCTTTGATAAATTTATATGTCTTTATTTCTTCAACTATTAAATGACTATTATTTTTTTAAAAAAAAATTATAGAGTTTTTAGTAGGATACTTAGTGAATTTAATTTTTAATAATAAATAAATGTCTCTCTTCTTAATTCACTCTTCTTAGAATATTTGCATACTCAAACCCTTAGAATATTTATTTTTAATAAAATTTAAATCTTAATTTTTAAATTATTTTTTGAATATTTTAGTTAATGAATGTTTTGCTTATTTGATAGGTCTTTGTAATTGTTAAATATAGTCAAACGGTTGATAAAGATGTTATTATTCAAACCTATACGAAGGGCAATTATGGGACCTCAATTTTTTTTAATATTTAAAAATTGAATTTTCATTTTTATAAATTAACAGATAAATTTTTTTAATGAATAATTAATTTAAAAAAGATAGGCTAATAAGTCGTTGGTTATGAATCCTTTTTAATTTATCTAAATAATCAATAAATTTTTTTATAACATCAAATGGATTATTCTGTAGATTAATCTGTAGGTTGAACATCCGATGTGGTGGGCTACCACGTAATTAAGATTCACCTTGTCATGAATATTAGATTAGATTAATCGTTTGAGGTTCGACATTATCCAATTTTATTAATCATTTATAACACAATTAAGATTGCTCTTGAGGTTAGGGTGCAACGGTATGACGATTAATCATCATCGTAGATATTCATGATTTGATATTTAACTACAATGTATTTTATAGATTTTTTTCCAAAGGAGACATAAATTCTGAAACCTTAGTTTTCTAGAACCAAAATTCTGAAAATTGGACCAGACATCAAACCGGTCAAGGTAAGAATTTAATGATCCAGCTGATTTAATTGGAGTCCAACTGAAATATAATCGGTATATAATAAAATCTGTATTTATTAAATATATAAAAAATATAAAAATAAAATATATATACTAAAAAATAACTAAAAAAAACCACCAACATAATATCATATAAAATCATAACCACAGAAAATAATAAATTAATACATACCATTCGAAATAATTAAATAAAAAATATATACATTAAATCCCCAATCTAATAATTTTAATGTTAGAATAATTATATTATTTTATTTTTATATTATATATTTTTTTAATTGTTTAATTATAATGTACTTTTTCAATGATATAGTTATAAAAGAAAAAAAATTATATATAAGTTATCCGATCTTTATGGTATATCCATGATATCGATACCGATGTATCGGAGATATAGAATCCGACTCGAACCGACCATTGCCATCTAATCATGATTCTCATCGTCATCTAAAATAAAATCATATAAAATATGCATAGAATTTTCTTGCTTCTCCCTTGCTCTTGTTTCTTTTTAGAACGGGAAATAAACTAGGTTAGGATGAAAATTTTCCAATGTTTTTATTGTTAGAAAGAAAGGAAAAGGGAAAACGTAAAACAAATCAAAACGTCAAAACATGTTTGAGAATCCGTGATTTTCTTTTTTTAAGAGGTAAAACGATGCTATTTTGTATTTAATTTTTTTAAAAAAATTGTCTGATCTTGCAAATCGGGCCGATTTGCCCGATTCATCGATTCCTGATCGGTTCAAAACGATTTATGACCAATTCTTAAGCACAAGGGCGGAACTAGGATATTGATTCAGCGTAGGCAAATTATCATTACCGTAGATGGACACATTACAGAGATGCTCGCACGATTTATTTAGCGAAGCCTGATAGTAGGTCCGGTTGAAACTTTCCGGTTCGGGTTGAATCATATATGACGGAACAATGGCCGACTCTAACTGATAAATCACAACCAAGTCATAAATAAATATAGATTTAGTCATTTGAGTCAAATATTGATATAGTATCAATTACTAATAGAAAAAAACTAAAAGCATAGCATGCAGATATAGTATTACAATAACTACAATAGCAGATATTTCAAATCACCTACTGCATGAGAACAATTAAAATCAGCTCTCCATTTGATGTAATAATCAATTTATTTATTATGTGTAATAATGATTTGTATTTTTTTCCAGACCCAGTGTGGGCAGCTGCTCACACTGGGCCTAAGCTGGCTCCGCCCGTGCTTAAGCAGCCGATTCATAAATTCAACTTGGACCGGATGTCCATTTAATTCTTGATTCAACCAGTCTGACCGATCGATCCAATTTTTTAAATAATGTTTAGATCATTCATTTTATTTTTTAATTTATTTTGATAATCAATAAAAAATATTCATAAAATCGAATTAGTTATCTCAAATTCGTTTATTATTTGATTTATTTTTTTTTACCACACAAATAAGATTATCCTTACTAAATGGATTAATATTTAGGTGATTAAGTGATGCTTTCATCGTGAGATTTAATAAAATCAGTATGTCTATTTTTTTCCGCATTAGCCACAACAGTTAGATTAATTTACCTGTTTTATGTTAATTTTTAAATGAATTAGCCGGAACACGGAGACTAACAAATACCACCGGAGCAACCAAAGACTAGCAGGTGCCGAGCAACCAGACTAGCAGGTGCGTATATCGACCGCCTTTCCCCAACCATCGCTTAGATACTGCCACGCATCAATGGAATCATTAATCACACGAAAGTGAAACCGTGGAAAAAATAAAAGAAGTGGTGCAGGATACTTAAGGTGACGGGATCCAGAGCGTCGGTGGAGCCCAGGCGAGGAGCTCTTCTGTATTAAATCTCGCTCTCTTCTCTGCCCTCTGTATCAGAGGCAGTGAGGTAAACGGCGACATGGCGGAGTACGACGAAGGGAAGGAGAAATCTAACGGCGTTATCGATGGCGACGGGGCAGGCGTGCGAGGGCCGATCGAGATCGAGCTCGACCCTGTCACCCCTGGCGGAGGCGAGACGCTCTACTCCGTCCTCCGCGATTTCTTTGCTGGCGTCGTTTCGCCGCCGCCGCCCGCCCTCCTTCAGCGGATCAAGTCATCCGCCTACGAATCCGCACCCCGCCTACAGAAGCTTCTCGAAACTCGGCGAGGAGCCTCTGCCTTTGGACCCGCCGCGGCGGCCCCCTCCGCGCCCTCTTCGTCATCTCGGTATGTCGCGCTTGTAGAGTTTGGACGTCATTAGATGGTTCCCTTCTTTTTTCTTTCAGTTCTACTCATAGAAATTTGGGCGGTGTTATCTTTGATGCTTTGATAAAGCCAAAGTATTTGGTGAAAGATGAATGCTAGTAAAATTCTTTGAGATTCCTTTAGCCTTTTTTCAGTTAGTATCCGAATCAAGTTTGATTATGCTTTTCAACCTTGTTCTTTCTGCATCCATGGGAAAAGGTTATTCCTAGGATGATTGAACGGAATTTAAAAATTACGTAATCTCGCTTACACCATTAGAATCCCTTTTTCTTGCAAAAATTCATTTATAAAATAAATAATTCTATCAATTTTTCTTTAAAAAATTGCTTTCTTATTTGGAGTTCATTTTAACTTCTGCTATCTCTCAATAACCGGGGATAAATCAACTATGGCTTTTTAATGAAATGCTGTGCCACGACATAGAAACCCTTGACATGCATAAAGCTGAACAAATAGTATACTAAATACCTTGAATTTGATCAAATCTAGTCAGCTCTTAGCTTACTTCCAAGTATTGTACCAATGATTGACATCACCTAAATATTAGATAATCTCAGAAAGATAAGACTGATATAGGAACATCAGTTTAGTATCATGAAATGCTAGGCAGTCAAAGAAAACTTCATGCTGACATTGGAAAAGTGAGGTAACAGAACATTTTCAGCTAGATTCAATTTCTAACATTAGTCAAGTATCATGAAGCTTAAAGCAATTGAAGAAAGCTTCATCCGGACATTTGAAAAAGTGAAATTAAGAAATCATTTTCAGTAAGATTCAATTTCTAAACAATGAATGGGCATGCTATGCATAAATTTAGTGGACTATAGATTATAAAGTGATGCTATGGTAACTGATTTTGTTTTACTCATAAGTACTCTTTTTCATCCTTTGAACAATGTTACAAAATTTGGACATCTAGGTCAGATAATTCCTCTATGAATTAAAAAATCCTTCCTTAAATACGTCTACAAGTGCTTCAAGAAAAATGGTTTTCATGCTGAGCTTTTGAGTCATGTAAGGCACAGAAACTCCTGTCCTGCCAGTTGTGCTATTTCATATTCTCACTGAACTTAATCTATATCTAATTGCGAATTCAGAGCGGCAATGCTTAAATAAATGTTGCAACAAGTTTGAATGCTGATCTGTACCTGGTGTTAAGCTTCAGTTGGCAGAAACTAGGTTGATGCTTAACTGTTTTGTGAACTGTTTTTCAATTAGCTTCTGGTATGTGCCCTTGTGTAAATGATGTGAAATTGGAACTTATCCAACATCTTTCTAGTTGCTAGGTTTCTGTAATTAACTGCAGAAATGGAACTTGATACTGTAGCTGATATCTGCTTGAGCTAATACTTACCTGATACATGATATCTGATACTTAACTGAGATGGAATGTTCAGCTGAGTCTGTATATCTGCTATGCGAGCCACGCTTGGTCTTTTTCTTACTTCTCCTTGGCTTTTTGCTCGGCCCGAAGGCCTATTGTTGTCTTCTTGATAGATGGAGAGGTTTTATATTGCTATGTTTAGTTTTTGAGCCCAAAAAAAAAAAATCCATGACAAATGTGCTTCCTCACATGGTTCATTACTACTTCGTGGATGAAAATATACATTTGATTGTCCAAGGGAGAACCACACCTCCACTTCTTTCAGACCGTCAAGGATGCTGCATTTATCACCAAACAATACACCTAGGACCTAAAAAAGGTGTACCAGAATTTTTTTGTCATGTCCTAGTATTCAAAATCAATTTGTATACATCTTCATCTTGCCATGAACAATTCCATAGTTTCAAATTCTAACAGTTTCTTCCATCTGTGAACCACCATTCTAATCATTCATGTCCTGTAGTTTGTGTCACGCCCCCAAGGCCCATGCTTGCTCGAAAATCGACACATCTTCCCTATACGGCGGACAATCTGAAATTTATACACATACATCTCAACACATATATAGCACAGCCATACTCGACTGACATTCATAGAATCACAACCATAAGAAATAAAGATAAACAACCACGTAGTTAAATAATATGCCTAATAAATAATGAACATAATAAATTAATCTCGTAAACCAAATGCAGCAAATCAAAGTCCCACAAAAATAAATAAATACATGTCCATAGAAAAGTCAAATACAATCCGAAGTGAAAACAAAACTAAAGCGACACTAATGCGATAAGATTACTATGAAAGTACGAAAACGACAAAAATACTCAAGCAAGGGACTGACAGTGGATCCTCTTATGGCGGTACGAGTTATAACTATCAACTACCTGAAACAAAGGAAAAGACGAGGGGTGGTGAGTCCGGGCGGACTCTGCGGGTATAAGAATAGATAAATACATGGTATATAAAAAGGATAAAATAAGCATATAGAAACAAAGGTATACAATTGCTGGAATAAAGAACATAAATAAATGCATCTATACGAATAAACATACCTGAAAATCAATGTAATGCGTAGGGGCATGATCAGAAATCCCCATAATACCTCAATAAACTGCTCGTACTGCCGAGCATATCCAGATTATATAATAAATGCAAATCATAACCGAATATGTATGTAATCAAATGCAGCAAACATAGCTCAAACAAATGTAGCAAACACAAACAAATGCACAATGCATAATATGCACATGATGCAATGACCTGCTCTATACACACAATTACCGCTACATTGGGTAGGTCGGGTGGACAAGATACAAGCGCCAAAAATCTGTGGCTATGCAGAGAAGCCATAATACCTATGGCTATGGATGAAAACCTATAATACCTGTGGCTATAAAATCCCAAAATACCTGTGGGACCCCTAACACCTGGGGGTATCAACTGCTTGCACATCACTCTAATTGAGCGTGACACAACAGGAAATATAGCCGACGATCCATCTCAACCACAAGTGAGCCAGTGGTCGTCAACATGTAAACAATGCTATGGTGTATGCCACTAATATGCACAACCTCAATCAAATCAAAATCTTGCAATCAATACGATACATATGTGTTCAATCAATACTAAAACATGCAACTATATATTGGGTAGGGTATATCTAATGCCAACCAACCCTAGATAGGCCACATGATATTTCTAAAGTACATGTGTACAAACGGTACTCTTTAGATCGAAAATCAAAAGTTGAGACTGTATAACTGAAATTTAGATTTTTACTCAAAAATCAAGCACAGAATAAGTATCATGCAGAAAAACAAGCAGTGGAGATTTAAGATAAATAATCCTACTCAGGTAATAAAATAATAGTGCATTTAAAGGTAAACGGAACTATAGAATCAAGTAAGAAGTACTCACCTTAAATGTAGTGTACGTATCGGAAATAACCTCCTCACGATCAACCATGTGTATTCAATCAATGTCCTAAATTAAGAATACAATTTTAGCTATTTATACAGGTAATTAAATAACTAAACTAAATACTAATCTAGATTAGGATTATTCCTAACTATAACGTCCGTCTAATTAATTAATTCCCATCTAAAGATCGATTTATACATACCCAACACTAAATCTACAATAACCCTAATACCTAAGATAACTCACGGCAACATCTACCACCGTACCAACATAGCTCACCCAAAATAATCCAAACCTAAAACAAAAGCCGTCCAAAATCAACTCACAACAAACTACTACAATATCTATTCACCCAAAAGAGCACCTTACATACCTAACCAATCCTCAATTACATGTCTAGCCTAACCAAACAGGTATCACACTGCAAGCTTTACCCTAAAAAGTCAAAACATGATTCAATTCCAAAATCAAATGTGGCACACGTCAGGTATAAAACCAAGGAAGGTAAGCTACTCATTTAATCCCAGATCAGAACTCTTACGAAACGAATTGCTATCCAACACCTAAATCAACACCATCTAAGCCGAAAAATATCAAAACTACTCAATCTGAGATTAACCTACTATTTGATCCATTAACACAAAATTCTAATACAACAAGATCATCACATTAGTATACCTTAATTAATTTAACTTACTACAACAACCAAATGAAAACCTAATCAAGAACTCACGACACCACCAAAAACCAAAATAGAACACGATCCCTACTGCTTAATCCCACAATTTCAATTCAAAACAGAAGTGAGGTTGATCGAAAATTACCAAACTGGGATGAGAATGCACTGTATGAAGCACAAGCTTTAATTTGCCCGAACTCCAAAGGCGGCATCCAATCCGATCCCGTAGCGGTTGCGTCGGTGCCAACAAAGGCAGAGTTTGCTGTCTACAACAATGACAATGGCCGGTGGGGGTCGCAGCAGGGCCTCAGTTGGTCGGCGATCAAGCGACAAGATAGCTATCGGGCTGCGGTGTCGATTGCACCGAGGAGAAGGAGAGAGGACGTCAATTCGCTCGCGTGGAGAAGAAAGGAAGGAAAAAGGATCGCGTGGCTGCTGCGTGGGCTTGGATCGAGGGCGAGTGGGCGGCGCTCTTGCGACTTTCTTCGCGTGCGATGGGTTAGGGCATGGGAGAGGGAAAACAAAAGGAGGGAGAAGTTTATATATATATATATATATCGAAAATTAAACTTTTCCTCAAAAAAATTGAAACTAGTCTATCTTGTGCCCATTTATCCCCGCAAACATTTCTAAAAATTTCGAAAAAAATTTCAAAATTTTCTATAAGGTTATTTCCATTTTAATCCTTATTTATGGTATTTTATTTGCCGTATTTTACAGTTTGACAACTGTGGACATTCAGGATGCTACCGTAGAGAAGGAAGCATAAGGTTAAAGCCTATTATTAGTTTTTGTTGTGAATTATGATATATAATGTATAAATTAAAAAATGAAATCAACACAAAAACCTGATTTTAAATTCAAATTCTAAGTAATGTAAATTGAAGTTTTCTACAGATCATATACTTAAATGGTTATGCATGCAAGTTACATGAAAATGTTCTCTTCTAAATTTCTAAGTTTTCATATCTTCTTATACTAGTATTTACAATGCTTAACCTGCACTATATGAAGTACTCTAGTGATTACAAGTACAATAATGCAACACCAGAAGTATCTGGGTTATGCAAATTAAAGATTTTTCATGCTTGGCTCCCTTATGACAATCTTGATACTTGAGTTTCTCTATCTCTTACACAGGCAGTAGCTGATGGAAAATTGGTTTAATTGTTTTTGCTTACTCCAACCGTTTCAATAATTTTCAAAATTTTCTTCGTTGATTCATTTTGTTTGGATACTCAGGACCATAATTGAGATATACTTAATTCTGTCACATTTGTGATCTGATTAGCTGAGTCTGTTGCCATAATGATTAATATGCTTAGTTGTCACATTTGCACATTGAAAACCACTTACTAACTCTTTTGTGTATGGCAGGTTGGAACAATCACTCTTTTGGCTTTAACAGGGTTGCTGATATTTTTTTGTTTCTTGTTCATTGCAACACTAAATGCTGTTATTGTCGCGTTACTGGCGTCCTTGGCGGCTGCTGGTGGTTTTTTGGCTATCTTCTTTGCATGCTT
Source organism: Boesenbergia rotunda (assembly GCA_024364735.1). NCBI lineage: Eukaryota > Viridiplantae > Streptophyta > Magnoliopsida > Zingiberales > Zingiberaceae > Boesenbergia > Boesenbergia rotunda. The sequence goes on from JAGFNQ010001777.1 coordinate 712,175, forward strand.
AGCAGCAATATATATTGGAGCATTATCCTTTGCAGTTTTCATAATCTCCACAACAACCATCTCAGCCATCATAGCAGTCTGTGTAGCTACTGGTATGCAATAAATTCCTCTTAGCCTTTACTGTAAGTGTAGTTTTAAATCCTATAGGATAAACCAAACTCTTTCCACCATCAACAAATAATGTGAATTGAATAGCAAGAAAAATAGTACTGATAATTATGGAGGTTTGCTTAAATGTTTTATAAATATTCTGAGGTAACTCATGCAGGAATGCTTAAGAATTTTTAACTTAATTTCTTTTTTAAAAGTTCTGCAAGGCTTGGAATATTTTATAAAAAAAATAAAGTGAGGAGGGTAATGATGAGAAATTAACAAGGGGTTTTTTGAGAGTTTTTCTCCTTCTAAAGAGGACTAGACTAACCATAAAAATTCATTGATTGTAAGTTTTAAGCCACATTTTGGATTTTGATATTGTAGTGTGACACTAGTTATTGACTCTTTTTTTTATTGTTATATTATATTATAGTATGTTATCTTGCAATGAATGTTATGTGTTTATTTACATCTTGCTTCGATGGATATATATTGTTATTTACTAATGTGTTTTATTGTATTATGTATTTTCTTGCAAACTGCAACATGAAATATGAAATTTTGTCTTGTTATTTGCTTACTTATGAGTTATCACTTATTTACTTGTGATTGTGAACTTATTAATATTCATTAATCTATTTTATTATATTATGTTAGCCATTTTGAATGTCAATATTGACATATTTTTTATAATATTATTTTCAAGACTACTGCCTATGTGCTATGTAGTGGACCTACCATCTGAAATCTCTTTTAAGATATTGCATCATCAATATTCTCATTTTTGTTTTGTGTACGTTCTATCCTAAGAATCCTAAACCCAAGGGGAATATAAGAAGCGCACAGAATTTTTAAAGTTTTTTTTTTCTGTATTTGGATGATCCCCATTCTTTATTCTATTAGTTAGATCTTACTAATTTTGTTGTTTACTTCTGAACTTTGTTTAATTTTTTTCGTTATTTTGTTTAATATCTAATGTTTTTGCTTGGTTAACTAGGATGTATTTAAGTTTGGTTTTTTGGTTCGTAGTCATTAAAATGGTTCTATGGATTGTTGAATCTGAAATTTGGTCAGCATTTAATAAGTTATTCAGTGGACACATTGTTTAGTTCACTGAATAGAGTTGAACACAGCTAGAATCACTGTACTTTTGTCTCATTTCTATGTTTAATATGTAGGAAATGTGCAATGAGCAGAAGATGTTAGCTTCAAAAGATTTTGAAAAATAATATAGTTGAGTGAAGCATGGTTATTTTTCTGGAACTTTTTTACTTTCTAATTACAAAATATGTAACCTAATTTATTAGCTTATGTTTCTGCCACTGGATTTTTATTCTATTAGCAATTCCGATATATAGATACACCATGGTATAAATTGTGGCAGGATGGATTGGGTTCTTCTGGCTTGTGTGGCTTGCTGTCAAAAAAAGTGTGGACCTCACCAAGAAATCTGTGGGTATGACGAGCTCTGCTATTTCTGCATACTCAACTGCTTGGCAGACAAAACGGGATTTAGCATCGAAAAGAGATTAACTGAAGACTGAACTTGTAAACATCCCTATCCTAGCTATGACTCTCCTTGGTTTATGCATAAAAGCTTGTAAGATAAGCACCACTTCGGTGAACTGTTTGCATACCCTCCTGTGGTGTGCAGGTATTGCACCCAAGTTGATTGGTTGAATTAGTAGTCACACGGTAAGAACTCTTTGTTGAACCAAACGGTTATTGTGAATATCATAAGATGGTTGTTTTTGTATTTTGTATTCTATTGCAGTGTTAACAGCTGAAATCTATTAATACCATTGTTAAAATACAATTCTACGTCTTTCAAATATTTTAGAAAGCCACGGAAGGAAAAACTACTGAAGTTGGAGCTTAAAAATTATGGGTGTGGGACAGGTTCGATCAGTCAAGCGGATTAGCCGGGTATAAGTCTGAATACCTTTTGTAAATAAAAAAAATAATAATAAATTAAAAATTGTGGCTGTGTTATTGCAATGAAGAATACTCGGGATTTATTTTTAAAATGTGAGATCAATTTCACTTCATCAATAGATATTAACAATATAGCTAATTAAGCAAATGTTAACAATTGGAGAGATAAACAAATATATCTTTTTGGTTAATGTTTGTGGCTTTGAATTTGATTTTTTTTTTTAAAGAGTTTGATGTTGTCATGAGGAACTTGATCATTATTTACCAACTAGATTTACAACAGGTGGAAGGCCGAATGGTTTTATAGATTTACTTGATATTAAAACTTTGTTGACGTTCATGTTGGGTAGACAAGTTTACCAACATAAAATGTTGTCCGTGAGGTTCAAGTTGCTAAGCATAAAAACATTCTGCTGATTTATTGACATTAAAATCATTTGATATTAATCCTTTTTGTCTAATCCACGGTTATGGTACAACGGAAGGATGATTAATTATTATCTTAGACATTTGCAGTTCAATTTTCAGTTTGGCATATTGTGTAGGATTTTTTTTTTCCAAATGAGGCGCGAACCTTGAGATGTTGGACTTTTGGATCGTCTGTCGCGAGTACTTCTCGATTTACTCTGGCGGTCGGTGGAAAATTTTTGTGGGACTGAGCCGATCACCTAAGGTTTGACATTGTACAACCTCGTTAATTATTTTTTCTGTTCAATGGGGGCTTTTGATATTTGGAGAAAGAATTTAAATTAAGCATATTGTACAAAAAATTTTCTTCTAAATGGAGTGTGAACTCTGAGACGTTGGATTTTTGGATTGTCTGTTGTGAGTACTTCTCGATTTACCTTGACGGTCGGTGAAAAACTTTCATTGGGCCGGACCGGTCGCTCGAGGTTCGACGTTGTCTAACCTCGTTAATCGTTTTTTCTGTTCAATAAGGGTGTTGATATTTGGAGAGAGAATATAAGTTAAATTTTGTCCCATGATTTATGTGTTTGAGTATGTAAACATGGGCATAATTACATATGCTGGCAAAAAATGATGCGTTCGCCTATAACGTCTCAGTTAACTCGTCCTAAGGTCAACACAAGAAAATAAATCACGGAAGCTATTAGCATTGTCGGGCTATTCAGAAACCTAACATCTTATAGTTGTGCGTTGCATTTGGAGAAAAAATTTCTACAAAATTTACCATTATTAAAGATCAAATCATAAATACTTGGAAAATAACTACTCACCCTTCCATGCATCACAACCCCATGTGTTAGTGATTATATAAGAACTTATTTATGTTTGTATTCCATTATACTAATCTTATGCGACTTTGCTAGATTAATAGCAAGTTTTGTAGGTATTTGATTGTTATTCACCCCTCCTCCTATTTTATTGTCTCTATATGGTATATTTCTATTTCTTTTTCTGGAAAGGTTATATCTTGCACCATAATTTTTATAGAGTTAAATGAGAAAATTAAATAAAGAATAATGATAAGGAGAGTAAAAATGAAATAGTAAAAAGCATAGTGAATGATGTGGCATGACGTGACATGACGTGACATTTTACATATACACATCCGATTATCGCCTGGACACCATCGGCGGTCTTCGGCCGCCGCCCCGAATCAAACTATATCCTGAGGGACACGGTGAACTAGTCGAAGATCGTTGCATGTAAAATATCACGTCATTCACTATGCTTTTCACTTTCCCAATTTTACTCACCCTATCATTTTTTTTAAATAAATTATTACATAGAAGGATATTTTTTTCCAATTTCATCCGGAATCGATCTTTGCTCATTTACACAAATTGATCATATATTGATTGACTACCGACTCAAGAAGCCTCTCTAATATTCAATGGTGACCAATCATGGAGTCCCTCCGTCCTCAAGTACCCACCAACTAATTAAAGATATAACAATATCTTAATTCCACGATTGCGAATGTGGAACAACTCCGGGAGACTGGAGTCCGTGTCAAACAGAGACATCATTAAAGTTCAATCATTTACTTGCCAAACGAAGGAAGCCACCCCTCATAAGACTCGCTTACATGGTCCTTAGGAAAATCACTCAATGAAGGATAATTGACATTCCAAATTATCGCAAGTTTTTTACTTAAACAAAGCCAAAATACATACATCATTTTGACATACATAGAAACAAAATTGTATGCATATTTTGAATATGAAGTTTAATTATGTTTAAGGAGTGATCCCAGCTGAATCACAATTTTAAATGTCCTAACATATTTTAGGCCAAATAACTATCACACGTTATGCAGCCTATGACTCAGCAATCGACTAGGTGTGAGGGCCTAGAAGTTCAAGGAGAAAAGTCCGATAATGACCTGATGTCTCTGAATGTATGGCATCATGAAGGTGTTTCTTGTACTTCTTATGGTACTCAGCCTTTATGTAATGCATGTCCAATTCAGTTCTGGTAACCACAACCCTCACAAGTGTTTTGTCATCTGTACCTAAACCCTTCATTGCCTTGCGCAATACCTGAAAAACACCAATTCTAGATCAGCATCGTCGTTCAGGAGACAGATTTCATTGTCATCATACAATAGATGGAGAGTAAAATATTGTCTTCAAAAAATAAATACCAAAATTGGTGATCCATCTATCTTCATTAAGTTGTTTATATTCCGGCAAATGAAGTAGTGTTACATATCCCAGTAACTTCAAAGTAAAGTTAAGTTCAAACTAGTTCTGCTCAGCAAAGTTGCATGTAGAAATTCTAATAGTAGCATTATCAAACACTGATGATACTGATCACCACACCTGGTTCTAAAGTTATTAAGCTACAACAAAATGTCGAGACACTTCATGTCTAAACGATGGTAATGTTGGGTTTTGCAACCTATTGGGCCTAATAGGTCTAGCCAAGAATGTCGAGACTCCTCAAATTGGAAGCATGGTTGATATATAAACAATGTTTTAACCTCTAGAAGGCATTCAAAAGTAGTTAGTCCGTAGGAAGGGACTAACAAATATAGATGATATAGATAATGTGTATCACGAAAGACAAATTTCATTAGATCACTCAGGAGATATTTGTTGAGATCAGATCCAACAACAAGATTAGAATTACCTTCTCTGCTACAAACTAGTCAATATATTACAAAGTGAATTAGATTATCTTATTTCCTTAATAAAATTAAGTTTTTCTTAGTGGGGGAAAATAATACAACGGAACATATTTTAGGGTTGTAAATATTTTGAGTTTTAAAATTTTCCAAGTTTGTTATACTTTACTTTGTATTAGAAACTAGTCAATTAGGCATTGCCTTAAGGAGTACTTTATTCATTCTATAAAAGAGCATCTCCACCCTTCATGTAATTATGGGTTTAGTTGTAATAAAGTTTTCTCACTTCATGAGTTTTTTTCTATTTGTTTCCAGTGTCACATCGATATCTCTTAGTTTGATCCATTGAATAACAATTTCAACCTATTATTCATAACGTTAGGATTCACAAAAAAGGATCGAGGAAAATAACAATTCTATCAAAATTAGTATTCCAGGTTCATCTTGTGACCAAATGTAGGAATGATTTTACCATTCATTAGAAATGGACTAAGTGTTATTGTGAATCAAACATAAACATGTTATAAAAATTCTAGAATTAATTCAAAAACCTCAAATCACTCAAATACACCAATTTCTCCATAAAAAATAAGACTAAACCCACTATATCCACCAAAACCTAATGGCAATTGTATATGAATCCCTTTCCTCTGAGTTTTCATGTCCAGTAAGTAGAATCAAGCTTGATGCCACATAGAAGTACCAATCCTTTATCAATGGTTTAAATGTGCACCTTTTAACAAGTTAAGTTCACTAGAATTAGCGCAAAAAACAAACTCCTAAAAGGTTTATTACTAGATTCATATTCAATCAATCCATGCATACCATGCAAGAATTGCACACTACACAAACTATGAGAGGTGGGATCTTAGCCATATCATGCTTTACAAGACTAAATGGGAAAATCTGTACCTTGGCAAAATAATTGGCAGGATTCTCTGCACACCTGAGAATTGTCAGAAGAGCAAATTCAAAAGGTCCAGATGTTTCACTCTTCACGGCCTATATTTTAGAAAAGTTTTCTCAATAGCTTAATACGAAGAACGTTAATAGAGAAAATGGGTTCAAAGCCAATGAAATAAAAATGATAACCTTCTTCAGCTTGTTCTTGTAGGTATGATCATAGCAAGCAGCAACAGCTGCCAATTGTGCCCTGCTGCGTTCACTAAAAATGCGGATGAAGGTCTTTTCATCTGTTCCCAACCGTTTCTCCCCGGCTTTGTATAGATCCTTTGCATCTTCTGATACCATTTGTGGATCAACTTCAGGTCCTTCATAGCGTACTTGTCCAACATATGCCAGCAGTAGCTACAGGCAGAATAGCATTTCAAATTCGAAAGGACATGAAAGAAACGTCCTATGTTTCTGCATTCTAGTTAAATAGGAATCACTGAACATGATGATTAAAGTATAAAAATATAATTCAATTTCGAGTTACAATATCAACAGCTAAAGAAAACATCTAAGAATATATCGTATTAGATATCATCCAAGTTTGCAGATGGAACTAGGAGAAATAACATAGCTAACATTGTTCCAGTTTTCACAAGAACACTATGGTTAACATAGAGAGAGTATTTCTCTTTTGCAACAAAGAATTTGTTCTTTTACCGCAGTAAATGATCAAGGTCTGCTTCTTTTCAAGAGATTTGAATGACAAAGTGAGGTGTGGAGATTTTTTTTTTAAATGCAATTGATTAAGTTTCGGAATTTTAGTAGAAGGTGCACTCGAGGATTGGTATTTACCAAAGGGTGCACCACAAGTTGGAATTACCAAATGTCACACCTCATATTTTAATGCAAGTTTTAAAAATATTTTCATATCCTTTTAATAGTCAAAATCACCATGATTCTTTACAGCATGATGAATCAAATGGAGGTCTTAAGTCATTGTGGCCATTAAGGTATTCGGGGGGCAAAAGGCGATTCGCTCGCCCCCAGCGCCCCCACCATTAAGGTATTCGGGAAAAATACCTGATGGTGTTTTAATGGTCAAAATTAAAAAGCAAAGGTATGAATGCACCCTTGGAAGCATTATGCGATGGCATCCTATGATCAAAATTAAAAGTAGACTCCCGGAAGCTGCTGATATTGTCACCTTGACCATTGAAGACTATCGAATTATTTTGTCCAAAACATTTTGATGCTTTCTAGCAACAAAAACAAAAAGTAAGGGCATGATTGAACTCTTGAGAGCATCATGAATGCAATGATGGTCTCATGTTATCATTTGACTACTGAAAGACCATCAAGGTGTTTTGGCCACAACAGCTTAATGATCATTTTAGTGGCCAAATCAAAGAGTATAAATAGATTCACAAGAGCACTATAAATGTAATGATGGTCCTATATTAGTATTTCACAATAACAAAATCGTTAATGTATTCTTGTATAGAAAAGTCATCAAGATATTTTGACCAAGCCCCTCAAAAACCTTTCCAAGGTCAAGATGGCAATATAAGAACCTGGAATGATGCTCACAAGAGTCGATTTGTAGATTTAGTTTTTGATTTTGACCACTAGAGCATCATCAAGATGTTTTGAAAATAGTTTTATACTTTAGTAACTTTTGTTAAAATTTTCAAAGGACTTGTTTGTGATTTTTAGAAATGTTTGGATTTTTTTTTTGCAAAATATTAAATAACCCAATCCCCATTTCTCTTGTCCCATGTGTGAATTATTTCCTCTCCTAGCAAATTCTAAATTCCTCTTCTCACACCACCACTCTCATGGCACGCTGCCACTACCCTCACACACCAATGTTGTTGCTACTGTCACACACCGCGCCGCTGCTCACATTGCTCCTTGCTAAGCCATACCTGACAATTCAGCCTTCCTTCTCCATTTGGCATGTGTTGTTCCTTCCACAAGGCCTTCAAGGCCACCATCACTTCAAGCTCTCCTCCATCCTCAAATGCATTATCCATGGGTTCAATTGGCTATCACTACCCAATTGTTATGGTGTGCTCTGTTTCGACCGATTAACCATCAAAGGGGTCACATGAGGAAGATTCCATGAGTAGAGGCACTTCTAATCTCCATTTCAGCACTTGATTTGGCTTCCTTCTTGACTGCCTTAGAAAAGATCATTAATCCCCATGTCAAATTCGTCAGTGAAACTAGGAGCATTACTGTTATGGTTTGTCTCTGTGATTGGGTAGCACAAAATTGCCTACGTCTATAATATTGCAATTGCAACCAGTATCCCTCGGTGGCAAAGGAAGTTAGAGGTCTTGCCAGCTTTGATTGTTCACCACATGTTATTTGTTCATGGCTTGTCTTTGGACAGTTATTTTTGGTGTGCATGGAGAAATTGAGGGAAATGTACTTGTAGACAAGGAAACTAGGAAATCCAAAGGATATGGGCTCGTTACTTACAAACATATGGAATCCACTATGATAGCATTGTAGGAAATGGCCAATTTAACTAAATGGCGGCTTAGATTTTGGTTGGTTTATTCTTACACTACAAGTATCAATTCAGCCATTATACATGGACCCATATGATTCTATTGGAGGCATTTTTGTAGTTTTCCTTCATTGTAGCAAACATATTCGAGGTATATTATGATCTACCAATAGAAGGAGAGTAGAGTTTCCTAAGGCGAACCAGTGTGATTTAAGTCTTCGATCTATTGGGATTCCTAGTTTATTTCATTTTATTTATGTTGTGCATGATTAGGTTTATGAAAGTAGATATAATTATGAAGTTGGAAACAAAGTTGTTTATGATCACATCCCTATTCTTATTACTTGATAGCTTCTTCTATATTGCTTAATTTTTTATATTCTAGTCCCTATTGATACTTTCAGATTGGATTACCGACAAATAGCTACAAACTAATGTGTGACAGAATAAGGTACCATGAATTAATAAAATAATGAATGCATTACTTGTATCAAAGAGCTTTTCCTCCACTCTGTAAAAGAGCTACTTACCGCTTCACCCTTTGAAAGTATTACGTGACTACTTGTGGTATAGAACTTCGGTTCCATCCTCTGAGAGAGCTGTGTGATTGTCGGACCACCTATTTGAGTTAATAAAATAAATATATTATTTATATTATAGAGTCGTTGCTCTACACTTAAGGACCCTTAGGTTTTTTGTGTGTTTGTAAGCTTTGACCATTTTACATAAGATATCTATAGCACCCCACCAAGTGGATTGCAAATCATTTACTCCTTTCGATGCATCTCTAGGTGGATTGCGAATCGCCCACCGCGAGCGCTTCCCAATTTACCCTGGCGGTCGGTGGGAAACTTCCGTGAGGCCGAGCCGGTCGCCCGAGGTTGGAAAAACCTCGTTAATCTTTTTCTAGGTGGATTGCGAATCATATATATATATATATATATATATATATTGCGTGGATTGTGAATTGTTCACACCAAATATATACGATACATCTACATCGGATGCGGGTCAATATAAAACATAAAAAATGATAAAATCATCTAAGAGGAACATAAAAGATTAATGAGGTTTAATTGGTGGAAAATGATAATCTTGATTATTTTATTCATTGGACTTATTTAAGAGATATTCTACATCAATCACTTGAAGAGGAGTCTTGTTCAACAGTAAAGTTGTTGCTGTATGACCTTGCAATGCAACCTCATGTAATGCAAGATAATGTTGGATACAATAGACCAAATGTGATCCGACCCTTTCTCGAGACTTTGCATTGACAGGAGCTTCGTGCATCGGGCTATCTTTTTTATTCTACTTCATGTACTTTTTTATACCCACTTTGTATGTTTTTGCTCACTTATGGAGTTTTGACCTCCAAATTATATCATCGTGAAGAGTGCATAGCTCTAGTGGAGTTTCTTCAAAAGTATACATATAGTAAGCTCTTGTCTATATTTTGCTTTGACACTATTGCAATTTACATGCAGCAATCAAAGTTAATTTTACAACAAGCCTAACAGACATGACAACTTTTCCAATGGTCAAACTGACAATATGAAACCACCATTGTATTTGCACCAATTCCAAGAGTCCATTCATACGCTCACTAATGATTTTCATATGAAATCATCAATATGTTTTGGTCAAAGCACCATGATGGTCTTTCAATGATCAAAATGATAATATGAAACCATCATTGCATTCTGATGGTCAAGGGGCTCATTCATGCCCCAATTTTTTATTTTAACGTTAGAAGCTGGCGAATATGTTTTGTGGCCAAACCACGTTGATTGCCTTCTAGTGGTCAAAATGATTCATTAAGCTTTAAGCAATTGATTTGTGCCCTTATTAATTTTGACCATTGAAAATCATCAAAGTATATTGAAAGTTGTCAGAAAATATGAAGGGCACCCTTATAATTAAAATGTTAGGCTATTTTGAGAAATGAGGTGCACCATTTGGTAAATATCAAACGTTGAGTGTGCCCTTTGCTAAAATGTCATTTTAATAAAAATGCTTCAAAAATTAGTAAATATTACTTTTCCTTCATCTAATATCTGTCACCACCATCCAATATATCCAGGCAGTAAAAGGATATCATCATTTCAGTATTACAATGTACAAAAGAAAAGGAAAACTTAAACATGAGATCAAGAAATACCTTTTGGTGATCGCCAGAGGTGCAATAATGAATATCATGTTCTAGATAAACACCAAATCTGGCATAGTATATCTGTCTGATTGTTTGTATTTGCGAAGGTGTTCGAGAACATATTATTTCAGTGGCTGCATTTATATCTACTGTATCCCCACTGAGAACTTGCTTCAGAACAGTTGCATCCCTTCCCGCTGGATCAAGAATCCAAAGAAGCATTGCTTTCTGAAATGGAAGGCATTAATCATTGCTATATGTTGACAAACTATACATGCCAAATCTATCTACGTTGAGTAATTTCACTTCGCCAAGAGACAAAATAAAGCTAGAGCCTTTTGTAGTAGTTGCCAACTTAGCCACGTAGAAAGACACTCGATAATAAGAGATTTATGAAATAAAGTGAAGTCGTAACGTGTAGAAACAATTTCAACATTGGTTTTGACCAGCATAAAAATGTGTTTATGTAGGAGTATTTATTTTTGGCACATGGAGAATAATTTAAGCGAGAATACCAGCACATGAGAAATATGCAAGTAGTATAAATGTGGAGTAGGTTGCCATATTCATTATAGAGTGGATGAAAATAATGAGGAGAGTTATTTGAGAGGAATACCAATAGGCATGAGAAAAATATTGAAATAGAGTATAAACCTGGAGTAGGCTGCCGAAGGAGTTGATGGAAATAGGTAAGAAATGTTTTATTTGAGAGGTGTCCTAAGTCTTTAACATTGTATTATTTATTCGATAAATAAAATTCACTATTTGAGTGTGCATTCTATATGTATGTGATTTAATCTTAAACTCAATTAATGAAGTCACAATACAATGCATAGCATGAGAGAAATTATGATTGGATCACAATTAGTAGGCATCTCATTGTGTAATTATGTACGCATTGAAACCTTCTCTAGTCGATGAATTGATGAGATCGGACATCAGTAATTCTGTGAGACTAGCATATGTTATACTCCTTGGTTTATCCAAGTAGTCGATCCTCGGTGGCCGGAAACATTAGGATGTTGAGAGTTAACATATGGATGCTACTTATGGGTAACTAGTTCATTGGATGTGATCTGCTTTGAGATTTCATATGGTTCTTTATATGCCATGAAGATCTCATTGCAGCTCGTGTGCAAGTTTTCTTAGACTTAAGGTATTCAAGTTATCTTGATTATGGAGACTTATACTCTGACATCCTAGCAAAACATCTCCTAGGAGGTGTAGGTCTGGAATGATTGGGTATAAGCTAATATGCCCGAAGGTGTTTGAATAGCCTATAGAGGATTCAACACTTCTTATAAAGTAGACATATATCCTATGACTTCTTGTCAGGATTATTACTCATAAGTCTTTGGCCAAAGCAAATACATCAAGAGGATGGTCTTCTTGGATGTATGTTTTTGAGTAATTTGAATATATATTACAAGGAATTACAACTTGGGCTAGGTGTGACGTAGTTAGCCTAGTGGGGATTAACGCATAGACTGCCGGTTTCCTCCTATGGCCTGCCATCTTACTTGGCTGGAACCTATTGCTTGGCCGGACTCTTCCTTGGACGAAGCTTTCCTTTGGTTGGCCCTTGTTTTGGCCGGAATTCCATTATGTGCCGCAGGCTACATCTTGTGAGCCACCGACCTTTTGGTCTTCTATTCTCTAGTGTTTTCTCCTTGTTTCGGCTAGTACCAAACGGAGAGACAACTTATAGCTTGTGAAGTCGTCTTGAAAACTACTCGGCGTGGACACCGATAGTAGCAAATCTTGCGAGATTTGTTAATTGATGTCGTTTCCGTTAAACATCATCCGACAGGTATAATTCCTAAATGAAGCTTTAATCTATGGTTACGTCTTACACATGTGTGTTCTTGTGGTTGTGTGTGATGTAATAATTTAGAAATTTGTTTCGCTTCTGTTCATGTTTTCCAAAACATGTGTACACATGCAAAGATTCGCACGAAAAATCCAACGAGAAACAAGATGAGCAAGCATATAATAGAAGCTTGATATTACAAATATTGTATAATAAGATGATTTTGCATATGTATTGGAAGGGCAGGAAACTAAAGGCAATATAAGCATTAACAACACAGTATGAGGAGGGTTGGAGTGATCCTCAAGGCAGAGAATTCAGACAAGGTGGTCCTAGCAGGCTTCTAAAACACAAGGGGCAAAACGAATCAAAATACATACTTATGTAGGAAAAGTGTAACTTGTCTACTGGTGTAACTTGCCTTAGATGAATTAAATATGCACTCTCAATGATGGGCATCTTTTGGAGAAATTGGCTAGATTCGTCATAAAAGTTTTTAACTAAGTGTGCTTAGTGAGCAGAAATTTCAAGATGGATGATCTCTCATGAAGCTCCTCACCTTGGAGGGATATTCCATCACGAGACAAATCTACAAAGCAGAAAATGTGGGATGTCGGTTGAAACAAACAATACTTATATGTTGCCAAACACGGTATGGTGTGTTACACAAGCAAAATTTATTTTTAATTCCGAAGCTTAGCAACTCTGCAAAATTATCATCTTGAATTTCCTCGCATTCATAAAACACATGTTCAATAAGAATATTGTTACATGCCTTAAGGTGCCCGCTGAGTTCTGATGATAACCGATTAGTAAGCTCATCAGAATACATGGTTCTGTACTCCTGCTGAATAATTGCGCGCTGGGTTGCATCACGATGAGCAAGAATATTTATAATAGCAGCACAATCACAACCAAATCCTGCATGATCATTAAGGCATACACTCAAGTAAGTATAATGCACAAAATTGTACGACAGAACTAGAGTCATAAATGTTTGGGCTTTTCCATTCATATATTGTTGGAACATTTGGTTATCTCAGCCACTGGTGGCATTCATCATACCAAACCTTGTTATACAAGTTTCGAGCATCCTCTAGTTCATACGACAACCTACCGTGCCACATTTGCAAAGCATTCGCTCGATTTGAACATTGTATAACAAAAACAAAGGTAAGAACACCAGCCGATGCCGCGATGCAGACTGACCACCAGCCAAACTCACTCAAAAGATCGCATTTAAAGTAAGAACTCTACCGAAATGGAACAGGAAGATCCGAACAAATGGCGTGGATGGGAGGAGACGATCGCAGGCATCAGAATATCAAATTTAGGGCAAAACATGATGGGATTACCTTTGAAGGCTTTGTGAAGATCGATGGCGTCTCGGCGAGGGTCAGTGAGGAAGGGGGGAAGGGCCAGCGTCGACATGATCGCTTTTCCCGGTATCGCCTCTGCTTCGCGTCTCCGATGGGATGCGGAAAAAGCCAAGGGCGAGACATTTTTAGGCAGATCACAAACCACGCAAACCCTTCAATATTGAGGAAGGACACGTCCAAATGGCACGAGGTCCGGAGTCGTCGCCCGCTCAGTGCTCCTCCTCCTCCTCCTCGAGGTCGACGAGTCAAATTCGAATCCATGCTCAGAAAATGCATGTTCAATAACACATACCAGGCACAGACTCTGAAACTCCGCAGCAGCCGTTGTCAGTAAATGTGCAGCAGCCGTTGAATAAAAGCATAGCTAGCATTTTATATATTCTGGAAAATTCAAGAAGCCTCTTGATTATAAATACCAACTCTAATCTCAATTTTACATAAACTGTATTATACCACCATCATCAATTCCAACAAATGTGAGTTGTTCATGCTTATGAAGACCTTTCTTCAAAGATCATTTGTTACTTACTCGATGGCATGCCTTTCCAAGTTCTCTGCGCCATGAAGTGGACGGTCTTCATCACGTGTTTAATATTTAGACAAATGGTTTTAGATTGTATACATGTGTATTTGATATTTGCATTAAATTGTGCATGAAGTTTGTGGAGCTTAGGACTCTATGAGATGGAGAGTGGATCATGGCTTTGCATCGCCAAGATGAGATGCTCAATGGCGTGGTGATCTAATATATTTCAGAGAAACATTGACACCCTGTTTGCAAACCTTTTAAATAAGAAATTGAAATTCAATTCCGGTTGGAATTGAATTCCGACCGGAATTGAATTCCAATTCTCATGTTTGGAATGAATTAGTAAACAACAGAATTGAATTGAATTCTCATGTTTAGAATCAATCAGAATTGAAATCAATTGTTATACTTTTACCATTTTATCCTTCAAGCAAAATGAAGATCATCAAGCAACATGAAGAATAAAATTCTTCTTTGTTTAGCTTCAATATGCATCGACCCAAAGAGGTGCTGATTTGTTTAGCAGTTCAAAAATGTGCTGATTTGTTTTATTAAGAAGGGTAAATTAGTCATTTAAAATTTGAAATGGAATTCCCTTCCCAAATCAGACCCAAAGAGGTCTGATTTATTTTGGGGGTGTGAAAGAAATTGAAATTCAATTCCTTTCCAATTCCTTCCTAAAAATTGCTAACAAAGGAGGGAATTGAATTCCAATTCTTAAAGGAATTCCAATTCCTTCCTTTCCAAACAGAGTGTGAGTGTTGTTGGCGAAGCACACAGAGGTTGACTTGGCATAATAAAAAAAAACATTTTTCCAACTTCGACTCGGTTCCACGAAAGTTTTTCACTGGCCGCTAAGGTAAATCAGGAAGTGTTCAATATGGGCGGTTCAGAAGCCTAATGTCCAGGGTTTGCGCTTCAGTTGGAATAAAAATTTCTATAAAATACGTTATAGTTGGAGATCGAACCACGAATATTTAAAATGATAATTAGTCGTCCTTCCACTGTACTGTAGCCCAAGGGCAATGACTTAGCATAACCAAGTTTGTTAAATTAGTGGCTCAAACCCCATTGGTGATCGAAACAAGAATGGGATGGGACATGTAAGCAGTGGTGTAGTCAACATTTTAAACTAGGAGGGTGACTTTTCAAAAAATTTAAATATTAGTATAGATTAATTTTCAGTTTTTAAAAATTTAAAATTTTGAGTTTAAAAAGTTAAAAATAACTTAAATTCAAAATATTCGACTTGAGTCACTGGTTCTGATTGAAATAATGATCCGTTGATCCTTATAACTTATCTATGATTTAAAGTCGTAAAATCATTTGTGATCTTACTTCATCATAATATTTAGCATTCCTACATTTGAGACTTTCATTCCAATCTAAATAATTATTCTAACTAGTATCTTTATAAAATAAAATCTATCATAATCTCTCTTTCATTCACATTATATTCTAGTACGTTCTTTCTAGTCTAAAATTACTAGGATACTCATTCAAATAGTATAAAGAAGTGGTGGAGGCAGAGTAGGTGGTGGAGGGGAGATGCTTTTTATTTCAAATGGATGTCAAATCAGACGTTTTAAATGGTTTTCTTCGAGAAGAAATTTATATCGAGCAACCACCAAGATTTGTGCAAATAGATGACATGGACAAAGTATATAAACTCAGAAAGTCTCTCTATTATTTGAAGCAATCACCTCATGCATGGTATGACCGAATTAATGACTATTTATTAAATATGATTTTAAAATAGAGAAATGATTTGCACAGTGAAATTGAATATCTCAGTGAAAAATTTGACCGTCAATCGGCAATACGTTTGATTTTGAGAATACACTTTATATCCCAAAAAAATTCTGAAGGTGGTTTTATGCTTACGAGTCATTATGTTAATGACCTTATATTTACTAGAAATAATCTGGAGATATTGACAGAATTTAAGAACTCTATGATGAGAGAGTTTGAAATGACATATTTGGATGAGTTGCATCATGTTCTTGGCATTAATGTTCATCATTCAAGAGAAGGAAGTTTTATCTCACAAGAATACTATGCAACTCAAATTCTTCAAAGGTTCGAAATAGAGTATGGAAACCTAGTTTAAACTGCTTGCATCACAAGTTTGAAACTAAGATTGGTGAAGGAAAAATGATGAATCCAACTATGTTTTATAGCTTGGTTGGAAACCTGATGTATCTTTTTGCCACTAGACTAGATATTATGCTTGTAGTAAGTTTGATAAGTATATTTATGGAAAATGTTATTTGAACCATTGGGAAGCTACAAAAAGGGTTCTTCGATATATTAAAAGAACCATTGATTATATCATTTTCTACAAAGCATATGTGGCTATCAAACTTATTGATTATATACAAATAATGATCTTGGAGAAAGTATTGATGATTCTCGAAGTTCCTCTGGCTATATTTTCAACCTTGGAAGTGGAACAATCTCTTGGTGTACAAATTAAGAAGCAATCAATTGTGGTACTTTCAACTACCGAAGTAGAATATATAATAGCTTTTTCAGTAGAATGTCAAACTTTATGGTTAAGATAAGTTTTTGAAAATTTAAAAAGCAAGCACAACAATATTATATTGTGATAATAATTCTACAATTTTTGTCTCAAATGACTCAGTACTGCGTGGAAGAACAAAGTACATCTACTTGCGATTTCATTTCCTAAGAGAACTACTTGTTAATGAAGGTGAAATCAACCTAGGGTATATTGTCTTAGCAATGAATAATTTATTGATATTTTTACACAGCCGCCTATATTTTCATAAATTCTTGAAGTTTTAGGAGTAAGAAGCATATATATTTGGCTTACGAAAGGTATTGTTGGGTTAAACCAAATTCGAGAATAAAATTACAAATTGATTTCAAATGTCTCTTCTACTTCTAAAAAAGTAAAGTTCAATTTTATCTAAGTATTTTTTCATGAATTCATGAATTTTAGGAGTAAGAAGCATATATATTTGGCTTACGAAAGGTATTGTTGGGTTAAACCAAATTCAAGAATCAAATTACAAATTGATTTCAAATGTCTCTTCTACTTTTACAGAAAGTAAAGTTCAATTTTATCTCAAGTATCATTTCATGAATTCATGAATCTTATTAGTTAATGCATTTAATGTTTTTAATGTCGTGTTGATTTTCATGTCATCAAAAAAAAATATATAAATATGATTGAAGTATTAAGTTTAAGAAGTGAGTTGTAAAAACAAAACAATCCAATATAAAGAAATCCAATTTACTTTATAATCTTCTCTTTTTCCTTAAATTTCTTGTTTTTTTCCCGTTTTCCTTAAATTCTTTGTTTCAGTTCCTAGCCCTTCTTTTTTCTTCCTCACCGGGTGATCATGAAAGTGGTGGAGGAGCTCGTAGCACCATGTGAGCCAACGCCATGCGCCACACTCCCTCTCTCTTCCATCGACCACGCCCTGGGGTTGGCCTTCATGTTGGAGATGATCTCTGTGTATCCAAACAACAACCTTGAGCACCATCGTCACGGCGTGTCATTATCGGCGGCGAAGGTCATCCGACAAGCCTTGGCCAAGGCTCTTGTCCCGTACTACCCCGTAGCAGGTCGTCTTGTCACCTCCGGCGACCACGTGGAGGTGGCCTGCAATGGCGAGGGCGTATGGTTTGTTGAGGCTACGGTGACAGATCGTAGCCTGAATGACTGGGAGGCGATCCCCCGTAGCGTGGTCAAAGAGGAGCTGCTTCCGAGTTGTCCCGCTCATCTAAACCAACAAGAAATGATATATATATATATATATATATATATATATAATTGATTGATCTCCTGCGAGACAAACAACATGCGCGACAGTTTTTTTTTATTTTTTAGAAATTAACAATTTTTCACGTTAATAATTTTTATTAATTTCTAATTTTTTTTCTCCTCCGTCGTCTTCTTCGTTGGCGCGGCAGACGACGGGCGGTGATGACAAACGCGACGGTGGCCGAAGGCGGCGACGGCAGACGGAGACGGCGACGGCAGTCAGAGGCGGCGACACCCCGGGTCCATCTGCCGTCGCCATCGCCACCTGCGTCTGTCGTCGCCGCCTGCGTCTGCCGTCGCCGCCTGCGTCTGCCGTCGCCGCCTCCGCCGGCGGCGATACTCCGACTGCCGTCGCCGCCTCCGGCCACCGTCGCATCTGTCATCACCGCCCGTCGCCCGTCGTATGCCGCGCCAACGAAGAAGACGAGCGGAGGAGAAAAAAAAATTAGAAATTATAAAAATTATTGACGTGAGAAATTGTTAATTTCTTAAAATAAAAAAAGCTGCTGCGCATGGGCGCATGTGGTTTGTCCCGCAGGAGATTAATCTCCTATATATATATATATATATATATATATATATATATATATATATATATATATATATATATTATATATATATATATCATGTTAAATAAATTTCTGAAAATAAAAAAAGTAGATAATAAATTAGAAGCATTTTACTTGAGATCATGATCAAAACACTTAGATATCTTTTAATTGTCAAATAAAAATTAAAGAAATTAGTCTCTTTAATTTGACAGTCAGTTGATTAGAGTATGAAATATTAATATCATAAGATTTAAGGGTTAATTTCTTAGTAGTCAGGTTTTTATTTCGATTATTATTCAGATGAGTAGCTATCCATAATTTACTTCTCTTAATCTGGAGACGAAATGTGAAAAATGTCCAATATGAATGCTATCATCTTTTATCATAAAAAAATAAGGAGATTAATAGACAGTCTTATATTATCATTTTAATCACTAAAAAACATCAAAGAAGTCATTATGATATTTTAGCTAAAACACTTTGATCATCTTCTATTGGTTAACATATCAATATTACCACCACCATTATTTTCATGATGCACGTAGAAGAGTCCTCATGGGATAGATTGATGGTTACTATATGATTGTTAATTATCATTTTGAGGTCTGGGAGTAAAATTTGACAAAGCCAGTGTGCCCGTCCTCCCCACGCACTAGCCACAATATCCGGATTAGTAACTCTTGTAATTTATTTACACTGTGTTGATCTTGAGACGGATTGACAGGGACATTGAGGATGACCGAATCACCTATTTGTTGCCACCATGATGCACGTAGAAGACTATTAATGCTCTTAGTTTTTATTTTAACCTCAAAAACATCATCTGCGTTGGCTAAAACACTCTTTAATGATCATCTTGATGATCTTTTAGTAATAATATATCAAAGAGGGGCCAGTGTTTCCCATTGATAGATTTAGGGTTTCAGTGTTTTAATTAAAAATCTTCAAAAAAAAAAATTAATATACCAAACCAATCAGTCCGTGGGTTGTAAAGTAATACAATGGCAAAATAATAATAATAATAATAATAATAATAATAATAGTTTTTGAATAATACTTTCCTGCAATTTAGAATTCTTCTAATATTCTTAAACTTCATTTTATAACCATACATTATTATTTAAATAATAATGTAAATTAATCAATTATATTGTGCAAGCATAGGTAACCCAATTTCAATGCGGTGGATTTGTTGTCGGACTCAAATTCAATCACTTGGTGTTTGATGGCATCGGCGTTGGACAATTCTTAAAAGCCATGGGCGAGATTGCTTGCGGTCAAACTCATCCCAGCTCTATCGATCAAATTTGGTATAGAGAGACTATTCCTGCCCCTCCGATGCTCTCAAAGTCGTCATCACTTTCACTTCTCACAACCAAGTTTGACATTGTGAATTCCATGTACGATTTCTCAATTCAAACCATCGAAAGATTGAAGGAAAATATCGCAAATGAGACATCCAATAAATTCACCACCTTTGAGGTCGTCACTGCAATTATATGGAAATGTCGAACACAGGCAATCAGTGCCATTGGAAATGTCTGCCTCACCTTTGCAGCTAATATTCGTCATTTATTGTTCCAACTGCCAAAGGCGGGCTATTATGGAAATTGTATCTATCCGTTAACTATCACAGCAACCGGTGAGCAAATCATGAAGGCATCACTTGCAGACTTAGTCGGGTTCATTAGAGATGCTAAAGAAAGTTTATCGACAAAGTTTAAGCAATGGACTTCAGGCAACTTCAAGGAAGATCCTTATAAGACTTCAATTACTTACAATAATTTGATTTTGACAGACTGGAGATGGTTAGAGTTCTATGAAACAGATTATGGATGGGGAATACCCAACTCTATTTCTCCTAAAACACATGACTTTTCTTTCACTTGTGCCATCATTCTAAAGCAGCCTTTGCCTAAGGACGGTGTGCGTTTGGAAGGACAAGTAGTCATGAAGGAGCATCAGCAAAGGTTTATTGATGAAATCAACAAATGCGTAAATGAGTAGTTAATGTTATATTGGAATTTATCTCATAATGGACTAATTGATTTTGATTTTCCACTCAGTAGTGGATCATCCTCCCAAATAATGTTGCAACTAGTTTTACTTTCAATCTGTAATAAAGTATCATATATACATATTTGCAATCTATGAAGTTACATTGAGAATGCTATTTTAGACACTGTTACATGGTGCATTTTTAACTAACACTTGCTTCTAATATTGACTCGAGATGTTCTAAAATGGAACATTAATGTTAGTGCATTCATGCCTTAGATGGTTGTGGTCAATCTTATCATTTGATGTGTTTGGCAAAGGATTTAAATTTGGTTTGTATGTATTATTAATATGTGTGTTAAGTTGAATGGGGATTTGGTAGAACAGACACGTACAAAGGAGCTTGACACGGGGCATGTCCAATGGCTTAAGGTCGCTATGTTAGGGTGTTGATAACCCTTGGAAAGGATCGCTAAAAAGGGAAGGGTGAATAACGAGCCTGTAAATAAAAACCTTTTTTCTTTTGTTGTGTTTTTAGGAAAGACAAACACACATTAATAGGTAAAAATGACTAAACACAATAAGTTTTCACACGAAGTCCATTGACTTTCTCTCCTTTCACTAAAGTCAGAGGTGGAGAAATCCATTGCAATAGCAATTATAATAGTAGCAAAGAGCAAGTACAATGGTAAAGCATTAACGGAGTATAATTCTCGTGTTTAGGGATGACAATGGATCGGGTTCGGATCGGATTCTATATCCTCCGTACCCATACCTCGGGTATCGGATATCCATCGGGTATACCATACCCATTAAAGGATCGATATCTGTATACTAATAATTTTTTTCTTTATCAACTATATCATTGAACAAAATACATTATAATTAACATCAAGTTAAAAAAAATATATCTATAATTTAAAAATAGATAAGAATATATAACTATTCTAACATTAATACAAATTATTAGTAGGTGGGAAAAAATCTTTAATGTATATATGTATTTTTTATTTAATCGGGTATTCGGGTCGGATATCGGGTATTGATAGTCCCTCCATATCCTCCTCCATTCGGGTCGGATGTCGGATTCTCCGTTGGATTCGGGTGAAATTACCATCCCTACTCGTGTTGTAGTATGCCATACTTCTACCTCGAACTTCTGATCTCTTTTTCTAGACCGCCAGTAGTGTTTGTTGTCTCAAGATTATTAATGTGTCAACAGTTGGGTTGACCAAAATATCACACCTCGAGGAGCCATATGCTCGATATAAATCAGACACCACCTCCCTTATACAGCGGACAAACTGAATCCTCAATACAAAGGCTCACACAACCTACAAATACCTCAACCAACACGGCTGATAATTAGAGTATAAATGATACAAACACAGCACAAACCATACCAAAACATCACACAAAAGTACACATCACAGGTTCAAGATGTCGAAACAAAATGTAATGAAAGTCCATAAACCAAAAAGAAACTACAATGTACCATCAAGTACAAAATCAAAGCAAGTCGACATGACTAGATGAAATGGGACTGACTGCCGAGCACTCCTGGCAACTCCAAGTAGTATCATCCTAGAAACAAAAATATGACTATCGAGGTGAGTTCAGGTGAACTCTGTGAGTATAGAGATAAGATATGTCTGACATCAAAAAGACTATATAAGCAGTATAGAAACAAGTCATATATAGTCTTGAAAATATCAGAAATGCATAACTGAAAATACTGAATGTATGTATATATCCGAGTCTATGCAGGAAAGTATATCAGAAATCCCCAAGTAACCCTCCATGGGTAAATTCGTACCACACGAGCAATGCAAGGTTATAAAATCATATGTATGTGCATGTCAAACAAGTGCAGCAACCATAGCTCAATCAAATGTAGAAGCATAAGCAAATGCAATCCATGCATCATATGCACATGATGCAATGACATGTGCCATCCCTGATGCTAGTCAGCCACCGTCACATCTCATATATAAGGTCAAGTGAGTAAGATTATGATAACTATACATACTCTGCTATCACTGTTCTGGAGTGACCGAGTGGACAAGACGTTGTCGGAGTACCACACTCCTACCCCAAGCAATTGGGGGAGATTCACTCTCATCCCCTCGTATCACCGGAAAGAAGGGGATCCTTGCTTGCATTCCGCTCCGATAACCACTACCCATGAGTGGATGAGCGTGACACGATGAAACAAAAACTGCCCATACTCCGATAACCACTAACCCATGCGTGACCGTGTGGGCAGATCCAATATGACTAACAACTCATCTCAACCACAAGGGAGCTAAGGGTGACAGCTATGCAACTGTGTAGGGATAGTGTATGACACTAACATACAACGTCCACCAACTAATCCCACTATCAATGATATAACACGCACAAGTCTGAAATCATGTATCATGACCCTACACTAATGCCGGATATGATGTGCCCTATCACTACTCCTATGCACACGATCACACGTGTCTACTCTACAGACAGTGGGTATTAAGATGAGACTGTATTGACATAAAGCACGATTATCACAAGTCTAAGCAACTAAGTATCAAACAGAGATAGTCAAGAGCAGATATAAAGTAATAAACCTACTGCAAATCCATAACAAATCATGCATAGATACAATAGAAGCTACAAAGACAAGTCAAATATACCCACTCCAAAATAGGTGTCCATAAACGAAGAGAATCCCTATCCAATATCCAAAGAAAATCAAAGTCTTGTATCAAGGACATAAGTTTTGCTATTTATATGAACAGTAATTAGCTATACTAATACTATACAATATTATGATCTAACCTTAATTATAATATTTGTTTAATTAATTCAAATTAAATAATTAACTCTTAATTAAATTGAATCATCACGATCAGGTTTGTTTTAGTTTAGCCCAAGCTTAAACCATAATGATCACCTCTCCACCACGGTTACGTATAATCCTCAACCATATCTCATCATACGGGTGCAAGGTAGGTTTATCCTAACCCAAATTCAAAGTAGCATAGCCAC
This sequence comes from Boesenbergia rotunda, assembly GCA_024364735.1. Classification (NCBI taxonomy): domain Eukaryota; kingdom Viridiplantae; phylum Streptophyta; class Magnoliopsida; order Zingiberales; family Zingiberaceae; genus Boesenbergia; species Boesenbergia rotunda. The sequence continues at coordinate 735,945 of JAGFNQ010001777.1, forward strand.
ACTACATTATGGAAAATCTCAACCACACCAAAAGATCAAGACAACAAATCGATCGACGATCAGATTTAAAACTCCACCCTCAACAGAGACTTATGGCAGCATCAAAACTCCACCAGAGCTAAACCTAAAGCTCAATCCGAAACAAAACATAGTTCATCTCAAGAACAGAACCAATTGCAAAACAGTCAAAATTCCATCCAAAAACAAACCCAAAAATAGAATTGAATCCTAATCAACTACAGCGAAAACCTGTTACATGCCAATTGATCAGCTACACAGCTCCACCATCAAGTAGCTCACGGCAAAAAATAGAGCTCACAAAACAAATTTTAAACAGAAAGTTCACACAACAGGGCCTACATCAGGATCAAAAGCTACCTCCAATTCATTCCTAAAATCCAACAATATTCGATTCCAGAAATAGGGGGTTGTGGCAAAGAACTCAAATCCAAAAGAAAACCTAGATCGAGCCAATCTCCACATACACTTCTATCCATGAATAACACTACACAGATTCAAAACACCTACCAAGATCAAGAACCAATCCACAACCGGAAACAGGGCTAAAATACATCCCGAACAGATTCAATAGCTAGTATAGAAGAATAGGAGAAAGGGGAATCTATCTGATCCTGTCGCGAAGTGAGTGAGACGCCCTTGCAGCTGAACGAGTCTCCGAGGAGGGCGAGGCCGCTGAAGTGGCGTGACGAGCTGGGTCGCTCCCAACCTGCAAGACAGAGACCGTTAGAACCCGCCAGGAAAAATCCCCGGCCAGGCACTCCGACGGTCAAGTCAGTACACGACGGTGGTGATGGAAAGCAATAGAACAGTATGAGAATTGCACTATCGCGCGTACCTGGGAAATGCGGAGTGAGAAGTATATGTAGCCGGGGAAGCTGACAGGTTCTGCCTCGCCTGCCACCCGTTGTCGCGTAGCGAGGACAGGGTAATGGACGCCCAGGGGTGGCAGGGTAAAGCGGCACATGCTGCGTTAAGGAAAGAGACCCTGTCAACTTAAGAGTTGGCGCTGTTGGACGCCGCTCGACCTGACACCAGGGCATGTGGTCGGAGTACGGGGGACAAGCTGTGGCAGGCGTATCAATCCCTCGGCGAGATATCCACTGTTGGTGGCTAGGATGACCAAGGCCCTGCGCCGACCCCGTACAGCTTCTGGTAGTCTGGTGTCAGGGAGTGATTGCGCCGACTGGGGGCACCGAGATACTGAGGTCGGCTAAGGGCCTGTGAGGGTGCCGACTGGGGGCACTGAGATACTGAGGCCGGCTAAGGGCTTGTGAGGGTGCCGACTGGGGGCACTGAGGTAATGAGGCCGGCTGAGGGACTGTGAGGGTGCCGACTGGGGGCACTTAGGTAATGAGGCCGACTGAGGGCCTGTGAGGGTGCCGACTGGGGGCACTGAGATACTGAGGCCGGCTGAGGGCCTGTGAGGGTGCCGACTGGGGGCACTGAGGTAATGAGGCCGGCTGAGGGCCTGTGAGGGTGCCGACTGGGGGCACTGAGGTACTGACTCCTTTAGTCCGAGCTTACCCCCAAAGCGTGGGCTGCCGCGCGCTGGCGGGGCGTCGATCTTGGATAAGCCCCAAGCCATCCAACTCAGGAGATAGCTATTATAGGCTTGTATGGGCCTGGACACGGAGACCCAGGGGGCCTAAGCCCGCGCACCTCTTATCTAGCGGGATCATCCAGATCACTGGCCACTTTCCTCCTGACTGGGCGCCAGGCTGCCGGGCCAGGCTACACGCAAGCTGGCCCGGGATCATAAGCATCTCCCTCAAGTCTAGTCGAAGGAGGTACGCAGTCCGACTGACTGGACCTCAAGTCTGGTCCGAGCCTGGCGCACCCATCGGAAGGGCAGGCCGTCATCTATTGCGGCATTTCTAATGCACGCGCACCCCGTTGCTTCGAGTACTGCCCGGGCCTGATCGGACGGTTTCGGTTGGATCACACGCTTCTTTCAATCGCTCATCAGACGACTGGCACACCCCGCCTATTCCCATAAAGCGAGACACCTCGCCCGCTCGCTCTTCTTCACGCCTTCGAAACCGCCCCTTGTCCCCCGTCGCTTTGAGTATCATTAGGGTTACGCCAGCTGCTTCGCCTTGACTCTTCCATGGCAACCCCCTTTCGCCGATTAGCTTCTCGCCTCCTCCTTCTCCGATGGCCTCTTCTTCCTCGTCTCCATCTTCGCCTCAACCCTGGTACTCCACCCTGATTACCACCCTTACTATTCATGACCTGCTCCAAATACAATTGGACTTCCTAATCCCTGCAGACCTCCGCCCACTTCTTCCTAAATCGCACGAGCGTCCAAACTCCGCTCCCTTGGGATATATTACCTTATCTCAGGACCACCTTCAAGCGGGCCTCCGCTTCCTCGTCCACCCTTGTATTGCCGCCGTCTGTGAATACTTCCAGCTCCCCCTATCTCAGCTAGCCCCCAACTCCATACGTCTGATATGTGGCTCCGCCATCATCTTCTCACTTCTCAAGATTCCCCTGATACCAGAGAACTTTCTGTAGCGGCCCCGCCTCTATGGTCCCCGCAGGCAACCCTCTAGGACGGCGACCCTACGGTCTTCCCACTGCCAGGGGGTGGGAAGACCGTAGGGTCGCCGACCTAGAGGGTTGCCTGCGGGGACCATAGAGGCGGGGTCGCTACATAAAAAGGCGCCAGTTGGGCCGCCCAAGGGGCCGAGGGATTTTTTATTGTAACGACCCGACCCCTCGGCCCCTTGGGCGGCCCAACTGGCGATCCCTTAGGCGACCCAACTAGCGGCCCATTTGGCGACCCCTTATGTCGTCAACCGACGATCATTGGCCATGCCGTTACTCACAAGTACTTTCCACCCCTGGCCAGTGGATTTTTGCCTTCCCCAGGATTCGAACTCTAGACCTCCAGGCTAAGTACTAAAGTTTATGAATCCTGGTACCAAGTGAGTTGAGTAACGGCACGGCCAATGATCGTCGGTTAACGACATAAGGGGTCGCCAAATGGGTCGCCAGTTGGGTCGCCCAAGGGATCGCCAGTTGGGCCGCCCAAGGGGCCGAGGGGTCGGGTCGTTATAATAAAAAGGCGCCTTTTTATGTAGCGGCCCCGCCTCTATGGTCCCCGCAGGCAACCCTCTAGGCCGGCGACCCTACGGTCTTCCCACCCCTGGCAGTGGGTTTTTGCCTTCCCCAGGATTCGAACTCTAGACCTCCAGGCTAAGTACTAAAGTTCCTGAATCCTGGTACCAAGTGAGCTGTAGCTCACTTGGTACCAGGATTCAGGAACTATTGTACTTGTCCTGGAGGTCAAGGGTTCGAATCCTGGGGAAGGCAAAAACCCACTGCCAGGGGTGGGAAGACCGTAGGGTCGCCGGCCTAGAGGGTTGCCTGCGAGGACCATAGAGGCGGGGCCGCTACACTTTCACTACTTCTTTTACCCTAAACAGCAAGAAGTGGGTGACTTCTTTTTCCAGGCCCGAGCCAAAACCTCCTTCCTCTTGAACCTGCCTACTTCCAATAAGGGCTGGAAGGAGCGATACTTTTTTGTTGGGCCGATTGCCGACCCGAGCTGGCCTACCGCCTGGGTCGAGGGGCTTCCCGTATCTGAGACTCTCCCCCGACACTATCGTACTTCCGCCGCTTATTTGGAGGTCGTCGCTGAGTTGGAGGACAAGCACTTCCACTGCGGGCTCTTGCTAAAGGAGGGGATTCTTTCCACATTCGGTCTTAGCCCGAGCCCCGCCCCTCCTCTACCCCACGCTGGTGAGTCCCCCTGTGGCTGCCAAGTATACCTCTGAGTCATGCATGAACCTGTTTTGTTTCCACAGTTTCCCTGCTGCTATCTACGGCCCTGAAGGGAGGATTCAGGCTAGAAAGGGCCGAGCTACGGACTCGAATTGCCTCCGCGTTGGCCGCCAGAGGAGGCTCTACGACAGAGGTTGCCCCAATCCACCCGACCCCGACTGTACAGGGGTCGGCTCCCTCTGCCTCGGAGACGGCTCCGTCCACAGCTGCTCAACCGCGCCTTCCTGCCACACGCCGACGAGCATCCTCCCCCACAGGGGACTCGTCCCGTCCTTCTTCCAGTAAACATCTGGAGAAAAGGAAAAGGAGAGCAGCCCCTGAGCCAGCAGTCCGCCCTGCCTCCTCGGAGAAGAAGAAAAAGAAGGAGAAGAGAGTGGCTTTCGAGCCAGATGTCTGCTCTGCTTCTTTGGCCATCGTTCCATACATGGCTCCCGCGGTTGCTCCCCCGGTTGTCGCCTCTGTGGCAGACTCCCTAGTCTGTCTACCAGCGGCTACCTTTACCATTTCCCCTAACCCCCATGCTTCGACTGATCTTTCCGTCCCCACATCGCCCGCCGACCTTTCTGCCACTTCCGACACTTCCGATACCATGATGTCTGCCCGATCAGGGGCCCCTTCTGCGGAGGGCCCGACTGAAGACCAGATGATGCACCTCTTGGTACCCTCTCAGGCGGACCGTCGCCTGAGGGTGCCCTTAGGCGAGCTGCCCGAGCACTATCAGGATCTACGCTTGTATGGGGCAGTAGCCGACCGCTACGCCCAAGGATTCGAGGAGTCTTACTTCCGGGGCTCCCGCAACAAAGCCGACGCCTTCTTCCTTAAGGCCACTCAGGTATACATACGATTTAAGCCTTGCCCTGCATCCCTTATACCTTTCATTTCTAACTCCTAGGGATGGCGTTCCTCTTGCAGTTCGTAGGAGACTGCCACGGTGTCTCTATGTTGCTCCTAGCCCAGAGCTCAGCCCGGGCTAAGGCCGAGAGGGAGGTGAAGCGCCTGCGCACACAGCTGGCGCACTCACAACTATAGTCGCTGACGAGCCCACACTGAACCACCTACGAGAGGAAGTTCGGGCTTTGCAGGACCAGCTGGCCCACTCCAGGGAACAACTCGAGGTAGCGCGCGGCCAGATCGAGACGGCGCAACAAACCACCTCTCAGGCAAACATCAGGCTCTCCACCCTGAAGCATGCGGAGTGGAAAGCACGAGCTTTGCAAGCGGAAGCCCAAGCCGAATCAGCCCAGGCGAAGTCTGATCTTCAGAGGGCGTCAGTTGCCCTCGACTCTCTTCAGGCCCAACTGGAGACCCGGGAGGTTGAAGCTCTGGCCCAGTCTCAAAGGATGACGGAGCTGTCTAAGGAGCTCTCTTCTAAAGATCAAGAGCTTGAGCGACTTCGGGAGGAGAAATCCGAGTGGGAATCAGCCAAATCAGAGTTGACCAAGCTTCAAGCCCATAGGGCAATTGAACAGTCAGAGTGGGAAGCGGCTAGATCGGAGATGATGGCGCTCCGATCTTATAAGGAAACCGAAGAGTCCCGACGGGAGGAGCATATGCTTGAGTGCATCAACGACCCGGCCCACAAGGCCGAAATCGCCAAACGGTTTATGGATGTCATGGAGCTGCAAGGGCTGAACATACTCCGTCGATTCAAATTGGGTGGGTATCTGTCTCCTGATATGCCTCCCACGGCAGCAAGCCTCGAGGATATGTGTGAGGGCCTGCCCAGTGTGACTGATGCGCCCTTCAAGTGAGGATCAAGCCGTTTGTCTATCTCGCCTCTCTTTCACCTTTCTTTTTTGATGTACTAGCGAGGGTTACGGGTTCGGAGTGATGTAATCTGTGCATCCTGCTGACTAGAACCTCTTCATTCCTTCTTAAAGCACTTACGGTCGGCTTCTGTTGTCAAACCGTTATCGATCCTCAGGGCTACCGAGCGGAGTGCTCTGAGCAGGACGCCTCCTGTCACCGTGTAGGTCGCTAAACTAGCGGGGCCGGACACACTTATGAGGGTTTGCCCGCTCAGTTGGGTCGAAAACCGGGAGACGTAGGTCGCCACACGACCGGCCAGGCCCAAAGCCCAAGGATCGGAGGGAGCTTGCTGAGTTATGAGAACCTCCGTGCGCCCGTCCCGTCGGGGCGATTCGTATCTCCGTCTCTGACACCTGCCTTA